>OX383307.1:19458908-20058908 GCA_947523025.1 Dryobota labecula | reverse complement strand
AGCGCCTACTAAAAGATGGATGTCATGGTGTGATTCTCATGGCTATAGCAGGTAGGTGAGACAGCCCTGTACTGGGATATTGGATACACCTACATGCTACTGTGGCGTACTAATAAATAGTTTGTGTTGTTGTTGTTTCTCTGTTAGATGTATGTAAGTATAAAACAGTCGTTTCTAAATCATAAATCATTTATTTGCCAATAATCTAGGCATACAGATATGGTGGTTATTTTGATGAGTCCCGATACATTTTGCCTTACGGCATGCAAAATTATCTAATACTAGCTGACCCGACAGACTTCGTTCTGTCAAAAACTATTCGACTGTGGCAGTTTGTCTACGCGCAAAGGAAATTTAGTATAAACTTCACTACTCTACTCTACCCTACCCTACCTACCTACCTACCCTACCCTACCCTACCCTACCTACCTACCTACCCACCTACCCTACCTACCTACCCTACCCTACCCTACCTACCCTACCTACCGTCCAACCTTCTCCTGATAATAACAAACACAACAAAAAAATAATAAGCGAAATCGGTCCAGCCGTTCACTAATAGTTTTTGTTTTTTCCATATTTTCTCACCGTTTAAACCTTCCCTGGACTACGACAAACATTTCAAAACCAAAATCAGCTAAATCGGCCCAGCCGTTCTCGAGTTTTAGCGAGACTAACGAACAGCAATTAATTGTTATATATATAGATATAGATAGATTATACATTTATTAGACAAAAAACATAAACAAACATTCAACAAATTCAATTACAAATGTCAATAAATTCAAATACAAATGTCAATAAATTCAAATACAAATGTCAATAAATTCAATTAAAAATTTAATAAATTCGAGTCGGTTTCAAGTCTAAGTCGTGTGCATACTAAACCAAATGGACCCGGAAGTCGTGAATCTGAAATAAAAGTTTTTTTTTTAAACAATGCGTAACTGTTTTAAAACTTATTTTCATGGAAAAAAAAAAACGTCAAAAAAGTTTGGAACTTAGATGTACAATATTTCCATAACCAGAAGGTTCGGGAAGGTCCAGTACAAAAAACATCTTAATAACGAGAACAAGTGACACTCGGTTACAATAATATGTATATACTTATTTTTTATTTTATTTATTTATTTGACAATTTATGTACACACATATAAACAGACAAGAAGGAACAGAAAAATTCGTACAAAGGTGATGCTTGTTTCTAATGAAATCTCGTCCAGCATACTTGCGATAGGAAAGTAGATATAGAGATGTAGACAACGTGTGTAAGTGTAGAAGAGAAAATATAAAATAAAAAATATACATAAAATCAAAATAGCTATATACACTAATATAAATACTTATAAACATACAATATAAGAGAATATACTTACATACATACTTCTAAAATAAATATCACTCAAATATATAATATACTTGGAACTACATATGTAGTGGTAAATAATAAATCTATATAACTATATACTAATATATAAAGCTGAAGAGTTTGTTTGTTTGTTTGTTTGAACGCGCTAATCTCAGGAACTACTAGTTTGAATAGAAAAATTCTTTTTGTGTTGGATAGTCCACTTATTGAGGAATATTATAGGCTATATAACATCACGCTACAACCAAAAGGAGCGGAGCATAAATGTTTTTTTTTGCAAAAACGGGAAGAAATATTCCTTTTTGAGAGCTTCCGTTGCGTGCGCTGCGTAAACGGTTTAAGTTACGCAAATATCATGTATGATGGAATTGTTCCTCTTTAAATTTTCTTAAAAAAAGTCCGCGACAGCATATGTCTATCTTTTAAGATTGACTCACTATAACCTTTTTTTATGGTAATCAAATTTGTTCGAAATTAATGCATTATTTGCGAAGGAGTTTTCATAAACATGGTATTAATCCTTATCCAAATAAATACGTTATTCATCACAAATATTTAATTTTAAACAAAGTTGCCCTTACATCATTTAATTTCAATGAATATCTTAGGAGATATAACTGTTTTATAATAACTCCGCAGCAAAATAATGATCAACTCTGCGATGTAGTCTATTCTAAAGCTGAAGAGTTAGATTTTAGGGTTCGGTACCCAAAGGGTAAAATGGGACCCTATTACTAAAACTCCGCTGTCCCCAGGCTGTATCTTATGAACCGTGATAGTTAAACAGTTGAAATTTTCACATATGATGTATTTCTGTTGACGCTATCACAACAAATACTAAAAAACAAAAAAATATATTTAAGGGGGGCTCCCATACAACGGACATGATTTTTTGGCCGTTTTTTTTTGCTGGATTGAATTTGATTGATTGGATGAAGGTTATCGCGTAAAAAAGTAGCCTAAGTCCTTCTCCATATCCCAGGCTATATCTTTGCCAAATTTCATGACGATCGGTTCAGCGGTTTGGGCGTGAAAACGTAACATACAGACAGACAGACAGACAGACAAATAGACAGACAGACAGAGTTACTTTCACATTTATAATATTAGTAAGGATAAGGATTTGTATGGATGGTACGGAACCCTTCGTGCGCGAGTCCGACTCGCACTTGAACGCGCTAATCTCTGGAACTGCAAGTTGGATTTGAAAAATCTTTTTGCATTTTACAGCCCAATTCTTGAGGAAGAATGACATTCCTATTAACTAGAACACCATTTTTTTTTAAATGAAATTTTATGCGAAAACGAAGTAAAAGCACGGGCAGCCAATGTGTTGCGACGGGGTGGGTCGGGGAACAAGAAATTTAACGCGGACGAAGTCGCGGGCAGAAGCTAGTACATAATAATATGCAACTATGACGAAGTAGACAGATAGTGATCTTTTACACTTCTTTTAAACGCTGCAACAGTTTGGCACTCCCTGTCACATGTCAGGTGGCAGTGAATTCCACAACCGAGCCGCATGCACAGTGAATGAGTAGGAGTAGAAGTCGGATGAGTGGGGAGGGAGTCTAAGGAGATTTCTAAGATGCGACCTGCAAGGTGCATCCGAAGGACGATCGTAGGAAAAGCGTTGTCGCAGATAGGATAGCGTTTTAGGGTTGTGAAGGATGTTAAATAGCAGACACAATATTCCAGTGTTCCTGCGAAGTCGAATAGGAAGCAAAAAATTTAAGGTTAAAAGCAAAACGAATACATATATTTTGCAAACGCTCAAGTTTATTGAAAAGCTCCTGAGTGGCATCCAAACAACAGGCATCAGCGTAGTCAATGATGGGTTGTATGAGAGTTTGAGCAAGGGAGATTTTGGTATTCAAGGGCAAGAAGCTCTGTATACATAAAAAACGTAATAAAAATTCTACTTTTCCTGTTATTTTGCACAAGCCGTGTAGGTAGATGGAATTTCCCATCCTCAGAAATTACGGAATTCCATATAAATTGTCATCACTTATTTAAAACCCCTTTTTATTTTTTTGGGTGGGAAATTACCAAATAACTTCTCCCGCTCTCGGCGGAGGCGTGTCGGACTTTTACTGACTAAAAACCACCCGTGTTCCTTCAGTTGCCTGTGCACCAGGGCCACAGTATCCCTTTCGGACAAACCCGCAACCCTGGCAGGCACCAGTCCTAGCGGACCCCGTCAGTGCATGCTGACATCTCTTTGAGGCGCGCATGGAACACAACGCGCCGTCGACCCGGGCCTGGTCCTTACCGGACGGCGAGCTGCCCATAGCTCACCATCGGCAAGCCCGCGCCTACGGTGGCCGGGAATCGGCTACCAATTCCCGCCACCCAGGGCGTCCCCTGCAGCGACTACGGGTGTGAGGGCACACAGACTGCCGCTCCCTCAGGCGTTCTGCCACCTCCTTCGCAAGCATTACTGCTTCGCAGAAGGAGGTGACTGCCTCCCATGCACTCTCGCTCCGGACCATGGTCTGGACCAGGGCCGGATGCGAGAGATCGCCGCCGCCAATTGCCTCCGTGAGGACACGGCGTTGCACCTCCACCGTATGCTCCACCGTGTCCTCCGGGCAATCCATCCAGTGGTAACAGCCGGGCGTTTCCTCCCGCCTAATCCGAAACAATAGTCTCCCGAAACAACCATGTCTGGTGAGGACCTGTGTGAGGCGCCTCTCTAGCCACTCCTCAAAGAGGGGACTTATCGCCACAATCGTGGCGTGCCCAGATCTGGGTTACGACAATCGCACCCTCCATGTCGCCATGAGATCCCGCCGGAGCTCTGTCCGCTGTGCTGTGATTTCTCGCGGCAGCGGAGTTACGCCACGGCGTTTCACTTCCTCGCGCCACTCCTATAATTGCGCGAGGATTTTTGCCTCCAGATCCCATGGCGGCAATCCGGCAAGGAGGCTCGCCATCTCACCGGAGACCGTGCAGTATCCCCGTACCAGCCTGATGACCATGACCCTTTGGGACGCGTTCAATCGGCGGGCAAGTTGCCGCCTCTAGAAACGCGCCCACACCGGTGCCCCGTAAAGGGCCACGCACGACCTATTTAACCCAGCCGTTTAGGCTGTGCGTTATCCGCCAGCGAATGAATTTAAGTTTTTACCGTTCCGTACCTCAAAAGGAAAAAACGGATGCCTTATAAGAACACTCTCTGTGTCTGTCCGTGTGTCACAGGCGATTTGCTCCGAATCTAATCTACTGGACCGATTAAGTTAGAATTTGGTACACATGAATTTCTATAACCCAGACACGGTCACGGTTGGTCACGTTTACGTGTAACGTAAATAAATGAATTTTGAATACGGGGGTCACTTTTGGGGAGCAAATTAGAAGAATTAAAAAGTTTTGAAAACTGTAGGTACCGTGTGACTCACCTAATTATCAAATGAAAGGGTTTATTATTTCAGATTTTTTTTAAATTTGCTCTATTGCCGTGGAAAGAAAACTGAACTCGCAGCAGAAATTGAAAATTTCTACCCTATGCCGTAAAGTAGGTTCTGGCACCTCGAAATGGCAGTCCTATATTAGTCGCTCAAGCAGAAAGCTGAACTCCAAGAAAAGCGCGGCGATAAAGGACTCTGACTTAGACAAAGGACTTAGACTTAATAAAAAAATTACTTTATGTAAGTAATTCTTTTATTAAGTCTAAAATAATCAGGCCCAACAGCCACACGCACAATAAAACGTCGCCGATAAAAGTCGTTATTTTATTTCATTTGCGTTAATTTTTAAATCACTTCTGTGTTTTCTATCGTTAATTTATTAAAACCAGATAAAATTGTAAGAAACGTTTTTATTTTATTTATTTATTTAATTCAGACACAGTGATCCATATTTTTGTTAGTATACTTAAGAATTATGTTAGTAACCAAAGATTCAAATACACAACTACAATCAAACTATTACGAGTCTAAAAATAAATAAATGAAGTACTCACATCAATAAAATTGCAATCATCATTAAATTAATCAAAATGGTAAAAATCAATAGTATTATTTAAAATCAAGAAATTCATAAAAATCTTTAAATTAATTAAAAACTTAAAACAACAATTTAAATAAAAATAAAACCTATTATTTCATCAGTAGCTTTTATGACTTTCCAGTATGAACTACCCCCAAGTCGAATGACACAAAAAAAAAGCGTTTAAAAAGTTTCGTGGCGGGAATTTGCTATTCTCTTACATACTGATGAATTGCACTGGATATACCTTACTCAAGAAAAAATACTAACTTTGACTACGCAGCATGGTCTCAGACCTTAGCCTGTTCCGTCAGGAACTAATAAAAATAAAATAAAAAAAAGACGTGTGGCACTCGGGGACTGCCGCGGTAAAGCTATTGCATAGCATTTTGTATCAACTTATGCAATTATAATTATTTATTTATTTTATTTATGCAGTATTTCTTTTTCTTTGATTTTTTTTTTTTTTTTTTTTCGTTACGGAATTTCTGGATTCGGTCCCCGCGCTCAAGGCCCGCGATAGAAGCTATGCAATAGCTTAAAAACAAAATAAATAAGTGCTGAACGTCATAAAAGTGTATAACTACGTAAACAAAGTCAAATACTATTCAAATATAAGCATAATAACAACTTTAAAATAGACGAAAGTGTTGAACCTAAAGTAATTTTAAATAAAAAAAGAGTGACAAACTGTTTTGACAGCGAAAAAATTCCATGTACATGAGTCATTTCCAACCGTCTAGTCAAGTTTAACAATTGTTCAACTGGAATGGTATCAACTATTTGGCAAGCTTTAATTAAGTCGTTGTAGCCTTGCGGTGCAACAGGGGAACTGAATGTACTCGTAATCGACTGGTCGAGAGTTCAAACCCCACTATCAACAATCACTTTTTGTGAAGATCATAATTTTATAAACTAATATTTATAAGAATAAAATACGCAGTACACAGAAAAAAGAACTGCCAGAAATTATTAGACCACTAGAGGGTACTGGTGTAGTAAAACCGTCGGAGTGGGGAGCGTGAGGTTTTTTTCGTTACGGAATTTCTGGATTCGGTCCCCGCGCTCAAGGCCCGCGATAGAAGCTATGCAATAGCTTAAAATAACTACTGTCATCTTCAATTTTGCAACATTTTTGAACAGTGAAAAGTGATTGTATGCCTGTTTCATTTTCTCGCAATCGAAGTAAAAAGCAGAGTGTCTGTCGGGCATGAACGAGCCTTTCGTCCCGACGCCGTTCCTCCCTGCTGGCCAATTCTAAATATCTCCATCTTAAAATGTGATACGGCATTATTGTTATCACTTTTTTATTGGAGAATGTGCACAATATTGCTTCTCGATGGCCAATTTTGACAGATGTCGACGATGCCAAAGCTGTCAGTACAAACATAAGAGGAGAATACATATTTATGTTACCGTGCTGACGCTATTGTGACGCCATTGGTTAAAAGAATTCCGAAATGTATCAATAGCGGCTGGGTACTCTGGAAGTGTCATTTTATTCTATTGACATGCTGACGACGTGCAATTGAACTACATGACATTTAACAGAATTGAGGCCCTGACCCTCCACCCGCTGTAGGACTGGCATCTGAAACTGTTCAAAATCTAATTGACTGATTGCTTTAGTATACCTACGTACAAACGTCCATTCTATGTACATAAGTCACCTACACTCCTAAAACCGTACGTACCATTTGAATACGAAATCCAAAAAAAAAAAGAAGACTTGAAAGTCACACAAAACGGAACACGAATCTTTTTTTTATCATTAATTTTCCTTAAGTTTATGAATAACATTAAGTTGACGCTCTTAGGTAGTCCGCGAAATTATTATTATTAGTAAAAATAATGTCAATACACGCGAGACTCGCATTTTGAACAACAATTATGACGTAATAATATATCTTCTTTACATATAATACTCGTAGAATCGTAGCGAAGTCAAAACTGTACATTGAATATTTTTAATCCCCGACAGAAACGGAGGCGTGTTATAAGTTTAACGTGCGTAATCTCTGTGTCTGCTGTGTCATCGTAGCTCGTAAACGGCTGAACCACAATGGAATTTTATTGAATCTATTTGACGGAGTCCTCGATTTAAGAGTTTTATTTTTATGAATTAACGTGCGGTTATAGCACGAGTATTTTTTATTAGGGTTCCGCAGCCAAATGGCAAAAAACGGAACCCTTATGGATTAGTCATGTCTGTCTGTCTGTCTGTACGTCCGTATGTCACAGCCACTTTTTTCCGAAACTATAAGAACTATACTGTTGAAACTTGGTAAGTAGATGTATTCTGTGAACCGCATTAAGATTGTCACACAAAAATAGAAAAAAAAAAAATTGTGGGTTCCCTATACTTAGAACTGAAAATCATTTTTTTTTTCATCAAACCCATACGTGTGGGGTATCTATGGATAGGTCTTCAAAAATGATATTGAGGTTTCTAATATCATTTTTTTCTAAACTGAATAGTTTGCGCGAGAGACACTTCCAAAGTGGTAAAATGTGTGTCCCCTGTAACTTCTAAAATAAGAGAATGATAAAACTAAAAAATATATATATGATGTACATTATGTAAATTTCCACCGAAAATTGGTTTGAACGAGATCTAGTAAGTAGTTTTTTTTTAATACGTCATAAATCGTAAACCGCGCCTGCTGCTACGGAACCCTTCATGGGCGAGTCCGACTCGCACTTGGCCGCTTTTTTTAATCTCATCAAAGAGACTTCCATAATGCTGGAGCCATAATATAATACGTCATAAATAATTTTGTAAAACGTTTCAATCTCACTAAAGTTCACTGTCCTTCAAGATACAGGATTTTCCTAGTTTGAAGGGCAGGGGTCTTACTCATCTATAATAGCCATACCCATCCCTTATTGAAACAGCACTGATGTTACCTAGGCTAAGTTTTTTGGTAAATAAATGATTACTTACTTACATAATGCCATATGCCACTTTTTTTATAGTCTGAACTTTCCTTGGTCCCAAAATGAACTAAAATTTACCTTAAATTGTCTGTGGAGGGACACAGACAATTTAAGGTAAATTTTAGTTCATTTCCCAGAACCAAACGAAAAAGACCCTGACTAGCATTCTATTATTGTGGATTCTCACTGAACTAATGTATATTTCTCTATGCCAATAGTACTTTCTAATTCCATACTAACTAAACTACAATTTGACATACGACAACACTATGATCAGTCTAAACATTATTTTGTGTTTTTTTTATAGGCTCTGTAGCGGTTTTGCTAGTGCCTTTATTTACACCTGCGCGCACATCGCTAGTGCGGCGCGCGGAAATACAAAACCAGCGCTATTTTCATAAAGTTAATAAAAATACAAGTCTGTTTTTTTCACGCCAGTGTGTTGAATATAATGTTCTGTGGTGTTGAAGAACGTCGTATGAAACGCGTGTGCATTGATCATTACACTCTCGGCATCCTTTTGCCTTATCGCCTCGAGCGCCATGATCAACTTCGCACACATGTATCATAATGTACTATTTACGTTACTCTCTGTGTTTATCCCCCTATATAGGGACGCAGAAGTATCACCAGTAACCTCAGACTTTTTTTAAATTAATCTTACCTTCACCAAAACCACCACCATTTTCCGCACACCAGCTAAGAAGGACGCGAGCCCTCAGGGCTCCAGAGGCTCGCCGCGTTCAGCGGAGAGGGCTGGACCCTCGCTTCCCAGCGTGAGGCGTAGCATCGGAGATTGGTAGGCCGGGAAAGCTGAGTCTCAGGCGAAGTCCCCGGCCAACCCAAAGCCCACTCCCCTGCTCCTAGCACTATCGCCGAGAGACCGCAATACTGCCAAAGAGGCCTCCGTCCGGATTTCCCAGTCGCACAGCGGAGGCGAGAGCTTGCCTTAGTAAAGCTAAGCTTAACTTGGGCAACTCTCGCAACCTCAAGACCGAAATAAAGACAGAGGTGCTCAATGCCTTCCGATAACGCACTGGTGGCGCCTTACGTTGCCACTGGTGCGCCACGTAAATAAATATAATTTTTGCTATAATAAATACGAGCTGAGTATCCCAGCGGGATTTAGTATCATTCAAAGAAGATAGGGCTCGAATATTTTTAGAATAGTAATCTATCATAGAACGAAGTGACTTGTAATTTTCATTAGTTATTGTGTCAAAATTCAAAATAGCCTATAAATGATTATTAGTAAGTATCCGGTTGTTATCAAACCGTTCAGTAAGTAAATTCACTTGATTATATCAGATGCTCCTGCCTCTAAAGAAGAGCGGAGGTAATGAAACTTATTAATATCTGGAATAGTATTGTTATTGTTAATTAAAGAATCGAAAGTGTCACGAAATTCCATCCAATTTAAATAGCTTCCATCAAAGGAAGGCAGCTGAATAAGAGCTGAATAGTGGGCAATTTAATGTTATGGTTACGGCAATCCTGTTTAATATTCTGACAGCAAGATATTGAATTACAGTTAGTATTTTCAGGTACTACATCACTAGAAGCAAAACTTTCAATTATTATTAACAATTGAGCTTCAGCAATTTGAGCAAAAGTCAGCTTCAATCATATCATTTTCTTCCAACTGAACAGGATCCTAACCTTCAATTTAAGTTTTTAAATCATCAAACTGTATCAAAGATTCAAACAATTCTTTGAATCTTGATGGTTTTATTTCAGTTTCAACAAGTTTTTGTTTAGGAATGCTGTCAGATTCTATCAGTTTTACAGTAGGTATTTAATATTTTGAAAATATCGTTATTCTAGCCTTACTCGTACCACGTTTTTGAATAAGACATTTCAATTCAGCCGACATAGTGAACGCTTATAAGAAATGAATAGACCGTCAAGAAATTGGCTATGCTGGTATTACCTACCGCATGTAAAAATAAAGAAAATATAAGCCAAACCGTGTACGTCGCGCAATAGCTACGACAACAGCTCATGCAGTCAGCGATTCACACACGAGCAAAGCAGGTCACACAGGATGCAAGCAGCAGCAGTGATGAATGAGTAGATTATAGCAGCGCATTCCAGCGGGAACCAACAAGCAGGTATACACAGCGAGTCTGGAAAATGCCAGGGTGTTCCCGTTAGCGAAGTGCAAGAAAGAAAGTAGTTACTAGATAAGAAGGTATGCTTGTCATATAATTAGTAGGTACCTCCATACTAATAAACTATTGTTATTTAATCTGACTCCATTTAATAGTTAGGTAGGCTGTCATTTAAATAAGTAGCACCTACCTAATAAGAAATCATCATTAGCACGTTAGTTAGGTACCTAGGCAAAGTAGTAATTTAAATAGTACCTACCTAATAAGACGTCAATAATATCAGTCTGACTCGAGACAGAGTTATCTATTAAGTCTGGTGCACAGAAAGCGGCTGCATTATCAATGTAGCATTGTAGGTTTATAGGTTAAGCACTCACTACGCAGGCTCACAGAGCAGGAAGGTGGGTCATCTCAGGTCGCCGGTTGTCTCCAATGCCGTTGTCTGGTACAGTGGGCTGCATCAATTGGGTACCCCATTTGTATTAAAATTTGCTTTCAATCGTGACGCTGACTGTACCACGCGGTCGCTTCGCCGTCAGATGTTGATAGTTTTAGTTTAGTTTTATTGATCACGTCGGGAGTCACTAATGTTGGGGGTGATCAACTTTGATAATACTCATGCCGAACAAATAGACATGGGTAGCTCGTGAGCGAGTGATAGAAAAGAGCTAGCTCTTTTCGATTGACGTCGCTCTCGACGAATATAATTACTTTCGATAAGTTAGAAATAGAAACTAACTAACTAGAAATAGGAAAGGGCCAAGAATTGAACCTTGAGGCACACCCATTTTAATTAGAGACCCCGATGACGTCACCCCGTTAACGTTTACTTTTTGCTGCCTCTTTGATAGATAAGAAAGAACAAGGACAGCAGCTTGTCCACGAATTCCGTAATAATTGAAGATTTCCCCGGTCTGAAGCCAATTCTGGGTGCAGCAGCCAGGTCATGGTGAAGTTTAGGAGGGACTATATTTAAGGCGTATATAAAATGTTGTATCTGTAGTGTTGACCATTGAGGAGTTCCTTCGTCTGGAGCCAATCCTGGGTGAAGAATCAGGTCATGCTTATCATAAAAATGCATTGTCTTCAGAACTAAACCAACATGTAATATGTCAACTCCGTAGGATAACAGGAAGTGGTTTTAATTCGGCTTGCAAGATTTGACCTAAATAAACAAACTAACAAACATTGCAAGTTAAATGAAAGCTTGTAATAAAACAATATTATTCTTAAAATAAAATATATTATGGAACCAATGTTACAGCTTAAAAAAATGTATGCTTCAGATAATTAGCTCTAATCCTAGTTTATTCTAATTAACAATTAGTGCATAACAAAAGTTTTAAATCTAACCTTTGCTACTCACAGTACTTATACAGTGCAACCTTTAGAATTATATGAACTTTACCTGCAATTTTTATTAATTATTCGAAAAACTAGTTTAATAATTATTAACAGAAATATAAACATAAATAATATTATACATTTTTGATAATTCTGGTGGGGCCAATAAGGAGCGTAATTTACACCGCTTAGAACGAAACCAAACATGACATGACTCGCGTAATTTACGTTCAAATGAAATTCAACACAGACAATTTGCGTCACTGTGTTTTTTTTTTTAAATAAAGTAAGTAAATTTTAAGTAAATTTCGCTAATCTCAACTCACAAAATTACGCTCGTTTGGCTTCACCATTCAAAACTTTTGAGCGATGCAAATTACTCTGTGTTATCGACTTCTGGCCCCTTCCATATGGAGATTATTCTTAATTGCAAAGTATAGTTATCATAAGAATATTTTTCGGGCGTTGCCAGCTCTCTACATAGCTTTTGACGTTCAAAATTGCCTTTTATGCGCCTATTTGAAATAAATTATTTGACTTTGCTACAGTCACCAGCAGCCAGGTTGAAAAGAATATTCCCAAGTAGGAGTAGTTAGTCTTCTATAAAGCAACCTAAATTGACGTGGAAGATTATTGTGCTTATTATTCTTAAAAAAAATCTGATAGAAAATACAAAATTGCATGGTATGGTCACATCAGAGGTAACACTTGATCTACGAAAACAGCCCTAACTGCCACGTCATAAAGGCGTTGCCAACGCCAAATTGTTACCATAAACGTCGCCAGCGCATAGCCGATAACCGTCATGCCTGTACTTACAAAATGAACTTTATTGCTATAGTGATAGGGTATATTTTGTGTTACTCAAGTAACGCGAATATTTAGTCAAACGCGCCTAGTGAAGTGTCAGTCACTTGAGTCGGCGACGCTTCCATATTGGCGAAGTCGCCATGACAGACGTTTGCCATTCTATTTTTAAGGCTAGGGACAAATCTTTGCGCCACGTATTTCTAAACATATCAAATTAAAATGTTCTGAAAGTGCGGCGAAAAACTCTTGTCATAATAGCAGAATTTTGCCAGTTTTCCGCTCAGATATGTCCTTAGCCCATACAATTAACGGCTAGGGACAAATCTATGCGGAAAATAGAAAGCGGAATTTCGCCACGGTTTTTCCCTCAGATTTCTCCTTAATCCATACAATTAACGGCTAGGGACAAATCTATGTGTAAAGAAAGAAGCGGAATTTCACCACGGTTTTCGCTCAGATTTTTCCTTAGCCCATACAATTTACGGCTACAAACAAATCTATGCGAAAAAGAAAATGGAATTTCGCGTATATATTTTTTATCATAGCAAGTTAATGCTCTGAAACTGCGACGGGATCAGAATTTGGCCACAAGCTCCGCTCAGATTTGTCCTGAGCCTTATGTTTTGTGTCGCGCTGTTGTAAGTGGCGCCGCGAAATAAATGTGAAGCTGTATACATTGAATTAATTCTGAAAAATTACTTACAATTAGAGTAAAATATAAACTAATAAATTTAACAAATATAAAAACGAAACTGCCACATTCCGATTAAACCTTTTGACTAAATATGAAAATGTATATAAGGCAGAGTGAACATTATTTTTTATTTATTTTCTATTGAATTACGAAAGCGAGTTCTAGTTGACATGCTTTAAATACATAATATTTATACAATATTTGTATGAGATTTTTGTGGGGATAATGTTTTTGAGCAGAAATACGTCTCGCTCAAGTCACCATGCTGAATATTAGCACCGTACACTCATTTTTAAATGTCACAGGATAGGAGCCTTTTGGCCTCATACAGGACCATCTGTTTGTTTTTTTTTTTTTAATATAATATACAAGTTGTTGTTCCGGGTCTGGGTGTTTATGCAGAAATTCCAAGTAGGGCAACGATTAAAAAAAAAAACTTTTATCCTTGTGTGTGTGATCTTCCGGTGCGAGTCACAATAAATACTTTTTCTTTCCATTTATTTTAAGAATATCCATTATGATAACTCAGTATATTTTTGTATTAGAAATCTTGAAGCATCAGTATAAGAAAAATGCGTATATTTATTTATTTTTAAGGCCAGGGACAAATCTAAGCGGAAAAATTCGGCGTAATTTTACGCGCTCAATCCGCTCCAGTTACAATGTTCCTAAAGTTCAATTCTGGCCAAAATAACGTGCGCCTGCGACGTTGCGAAAACACACACGGAATTCCGCCTTGTTTTTCCGCTCCGATTTGTCCCTAGCCTTACTGGTTTTTCTAGCATTATCCCCACAAAAACTTCCAACAAAGCGGGTAGCTATACAATACCTATTAAATATCACAAACGTACAACTTATGTGAAAGGTCTCTTGATTATGTGGCCCAGGACTGCAACTGTGCAAGTTCTTCATCATCCTCTGAAAATTGAATAAAATCACATATTAGTACAAGTGTCAATATGTGTCACTCAATATTGCAACCCTCAAGTGTCAGACACTCGATAAACAACTATGAAACCGAACCTAGTATCAAGTGGACAAAGCACGAATTATTGAAAAAACCGGCCAAGTGCGTGTCGGACCACGCACAATGAAGGGTTCCGTACTTGGAAAGAATTATTCCTAAGAACAAACTTAACATTGTAGTTGGTAAACATAATCTCCCATACATTCCAACTGCAAATGTAAGTTTGTACGCACAATATCGAGAGATTTACCATGTTATTTTAAGACCATAGACTTCTTATAAATTTTCCTGTAATGTATAAGTATAGAACTATTTTCTGTATTTTTTTCAAAATTTTAGGTTCAGTAGTTTCGGAGATAAGGGGGGAATGGTCAATTTTCGTCTATTTTCACTTATAACTTTAAAACAATTTACTTTAAAATTATTTAAAAAAAAATATTTAAGATCCTCACAGTAAGCCCTTTCATTTGATATGTCACACGGTACAGTTTGCAAAACTTTTTTTTTAAATTTTCTTGTTTGCCCCCCAAAACTGACCCCAATATTCTAAATTCATTTATTTACGGTTCACGTCCGTGTTTGGGTCACTGAAATTGATATGTATACCAAATTTCAACTTAATCGGTCCATTACATTCGGAGCAAATTGGCTGTGACAGACGGACGGACAGAAGGACAGACAAAGACAGACAGGACACACGAGTGATCCTATAAGGTTCCCGTTTTTTCCTTTTGAGGTACGGAACCCTAAAAATAATTATTGAAGTGAAAACTTCTTAGAGGCTTCTTTAGTTTATTTTTGGTATAGGAAAAACTTGTGGGTTCGCGTCACCGAAATTTGCGACATGCTCGCGACGTGTTGGGCCAGACTAAGATATTCCAACGTTTTGAGTTTTCACTTCTGTCGGCAGTCCTTGACTGCCTAAAATTTTATTCCATACATTTGGATGGAACGGTGAAGGAAAACATCGTGAGGAAACCAGCATGTCCTAGAACCAAAAATCCGAAGAGATGTGAAACTCAAAACTCAAAGCATTTATTTCAAATAAACCAATTACAGGCACTTTTGAATTGTCAAGAGGTCGGTCAGTCAGAGAGATGAAGCTATACCCAAAGTCTCAAATTCAGATAATTTATGTAAACAAAGGGGATAACATATCAAAAAAATATCTTCGTAATGGTAATTCACATAAAATGGCCATTTACTTTTAAGTACTGAATTTAAGAAATAATAATTAAAAAATAATCATACCGTAATTATTTTTATCGAATTTAAACAAAGTTATTAAAAAAAGGAGATTTTCTGGTATAAAATATGATACTGGTAACAATGCAGGAGATCCAAACATTTTCACATTTTTTACATCTTTAACAACACTAATATTACAACTCTCATTCATAGATTCATATTGTATGTAGCATATCTAGTCACATTTTGGATGAAAACGGCTGTAAACTGTTTCGATTGGAAATAGATTTTGGGAGGCCTACGTATAGCAGTGGACTTAAATGGGCTGATTATGACGATCATAGGCCGTGTCTCCGACACTCTACATAAAACATTGTTTGGCAACGGTATTTAGTTTGCATAGTTCTTATAATTAATTCAATTTAATTTCATAGATGATTATTTACTAAAAATAATAATGATAAAATGTTATGCACCACTGTCCTATCATTTTGACAGTGACATATCTTGACATTACTTTGTTTACATAAATTATCTGAATTAGAGACTTTGGGTATAGTTGCCCATTCCAAAGCGTAGTAGGTTCCTATGGAGAAGAACGGGCAAGAAACTCCACAGACACTCTTTTAAAACAAAATATTGTTACAAAATATGGGTTACATCATTCATGTTGAAGTTATACATGTGAGAACAATGACGTGCACGTTAGAAGCGTCCGTAATAAAAACAATTCAAAAATTAAAATAAATTAAAATACGCCGTGGAAGCTAAGAGATGACCAGTCCCAACTGACTGCGCCCATTTACGAAAATGAGGCATGGATTAGCACCATTTAGCTCAACCATTTTGAAGGGAACTTAATGATCCAACACACACGCCACCACCAGCGAGAAATTTGAGCGAGCATGACATACTCTCAGCCGCCAGAGCACATTCAAGTCAATAAAAGACATATTACCCGGTAAACGGTAGCTCTATAGTACATAGTACTCACACCTGTGCTACGCAATTATATAATTCAAGGAGATTGAGTTTATACAATGCAAAGATAGTCTTACAATCTTCAGCAGCTCCAATAAGTGACATCTACCAACCCGCACTGGGCCCGTGGTGTATTATAAAAGCCCACTCCCTCTCACCGAGAGGAGGCCTGTGTGGAGGCAGTGGGAATATTATAGGCAGATTATGATTATGCACATTTGGAATGAGTTGGTACCGCATTTTTTTATGGAACAGAACAGCTGATTTTCTTTTTCAATATTACATAGATTTTATTTTTTGTGTAAAAAAACGTTGCCCCACACTAGGATTTTCTCCTGTATTGTGGGTGCGTTTACAAACATTTAATCTCACATAAACAAACAGCTAGACCCGGAACAACTAATTGTAGGTCATACAAATATTTGTTCCGTGCGGGAATCGAACCCGCAACGCAGCAGTCAATCGCTTAACTTTTGCGCCAACCGTGCCGTCGTTGGTAATTTAAAAAATATTTTAACGCC
This sequence comes from Dryobota labecula, assembly GCA_947523025.1. NCBI lineage: Eukaryota > Metazoa > Arthropoda > Insecta > Lepidoptera > Noctuidae > Dryobota > Dryobota labecula. The sequence continues at coordinate 20,041,996 of OX383307.1, read as the reverse complement.
TCAGAAAATTGCCCCAAAGTCAAGTGGTACTTCTTGCTTGTGCTCCTACAAGACAAGTGATATAACAAACGACCTTACTAATGAGTAGTTCGTTGCGCCATTTCTTCTCAGCTAAAGCACTAGGAAGTAGTAAAGGACGGGCGTTTTCTCTCAGCCTAATTTGAAAAAAAAATACTTTTGATTTTGACTTTGAATAGTTTAATGGTGGAAGTAACTTACCAGTCTGCTTAGACCTGCTTGGCTTGGGCTTGTCGTGCACGAGCTCGGCCGTGGGCACGTCCGGTAGCTTGTCAGTGGGCACGTTGATACCGAGCATCTCTTTGTCCAGGTCCTCCTGTTAATGTGGAAATAATGAGTTAGTGTACAGACATTTACTTTTAAAGAACCTGAGTGTGACCCCGTGTAAGGGAATTTCGTTTCTGTAGTAGTTGGATAGGAAATCGTATCACCAGTTTTTGTTGAACAGTACTGTGTCAGGCGGGCCTATTAAGAGGGCCCTTTTGGGTCCGTCTATCGTCAACGCGAGCATGGTTGAAAAGCTTGTTGTTTCATCCAGCGCAATGTTAATGCTAACAGGCAAGCGAGGACGCAATAGCACTGAACGAAAAATAGTGTGCGGATATTTCAAAAAACTTGTTCCAGGAAATACGTGCTTTTGAGAAAGCCTTGAAAGTTTGTGAAATAAATGTGTGTCAATTAGAATCTCCATTACACGTGCGATGTTTCTATGGAGATGTTTTCTTTATTTTTACAATTTATGAGTACATTATGAACGGCCAAAATTCAGGTAAAACGTGTCCAAAAAGCAGATTTTTGGAGGCTTATACTGAATTTATTTATTTTTGACTAATTTTTTGCTTTCATAGAAACCTAGATATAGTGCACAAAAATTTCTCAAAATTTTCATTGAAAGATGTGTTCCAACGCCATAATCACGTACGAGCGTTTGTATGAAAAGTATGACGGGTTTGCCGCTCTTAATTCTTCAACTTTGTACTTCTTCAATAGCATAATCAGCCTATCCCACTGCTGGGACACAGGCCTCCACTCGCTGAGAGGGAGAGAGTTGTAATCCACCACGCGGGCCCAGTGGCAGTTGGTAGATGTTCGAAATTTTGGTTCTAGGACATGTCCGGTTCCGTCACTATGTTTTCCTTCACCGTTTTGAGAGCAGTGGTGATGAAGTAAAGCGCCTGTCGAATCGAATCCGGAACGAGGTGATTCGGCAGAGAACCAAAGTTGTCGACATAGCTCACAGAATAAGGAAGCTGAAATGGCAATGGACCGGCCATATTAGCCGTAGAACCGATGACCGTTGGGGTAGACGTATTCTTGAGTGGAGACCGCGAATAGGCAAACGTAAGGACCCCCTCAGGCTAGTTGGAGCGACGATCTTCGCAGGGTAGCTGGTAGCAGCTGGATGAGCGTTGCCGAGAATCGAGCTGAATGGCGTGCAAATGGTGAGGCCTATGTCCAGCAGTGGACTGCTATAGGCTGATGATGATGAAAGCGCCTGCCGGGGTTCGAACCTACGACCTAAAACTCGTAAGTCGAGTACCTTACAACTGGGCCCCCATTGCTCCCACTTCTTCAATGAAATATGCAAAATAATTGAAGTCATTTCAAACACATTTATTTCAGATCCTACATTAAGGGCCGGTTGTTTCAAACGATTGGTTAACGTAACATACGTACGTCAAATAATAACGATTACATATCGTCGTATCCTACGAATAGGGGCATAACTGCATAATAGCTACTTTTCAGGAGACACTTTTTTGTGTTTAATTAAATTAAATATGAAAAAATATGTATTGGTGATTTCTTATAATGTGTATTGGTATTTTAAGGTTCGGCTAGGATTATTTTCAAAAAATTTCAACGAACACAATTCTAACACAAGTAGTAAGAAAAAATACCTAACAATACTAACACATGATTTGCAAAACTTAAAAAAATATCTGTAATCGAGAAGCTTCATTATTATTATTATGTTCTAGACATCATTTTTACGAAACTACTATGTACATATCGCCGGGTTAAAGGCAAAACCGACTATCTGCCGAAACCGATTAACCCGGTTTGACCGGTTTGATTAAACCGATTATATTATAATCGGTTTTTACATTCGGTAACTCAGGAACAGTAAGTCCTGCGGTTTAGTTAGTTTTACCATTAGATAAAGAATCAAATGCCGATTCGAATGGTACCTATATTATAGTGAAAAACTAAAAACGCAGATAGTCGGTTTTGCCTTTAACCCGGCGATATAAGCAAATTGAACAATTCCCATACCTGTTCCAATTCCTCAAGCTCCTTCTCAAGTTCATCCTCGTCGATATCGTTCGGGAAAGCAACGTTGTTGCTGATAGCGTCTGTAATCTCTCGGGAAATATCGTGTTGTTCCGCTATGTCGTCCATTATGTCGTGGACCTTGTCTACATCGCTGTGGATGAGAGAGATGAAAGATATTATAGGAACATTTGAAACACAAAACATAATAGAACTGTGTGACCCTTCGCGGAAACAGGTGTGATATTATGTGTTCTATAAAGGTATTGAGGAACAGGGTGTAAAGTTCACTCATCCTCTATTGAAAAGGGAGGATCCTCCGACCAGACGGGTGTTGTGTCTGGTGGGCAACTGCCCGACGGTTGATGTATACAGGGTGTCCCGTAAATAATGGATCAAACGCAACGGGTACGTAGCTTACCACATTTCCAACAACTAATTTGAACAGTTAAAAAAAAAACCGGTAAGATAACCAAGATTATATTTATTTTTTTTATTTTTTAATGCTGTTTCTGCAAATGAAAACATTTTTAGATGTGATTTTTGTCAAACATTTCTAAATAGCTTAGTAATGTTATAAGATACCATTTATTTAAATTACATTTTTTTTTTTTTGTTGCGATTGACTGTGGTAGCAGTACTGAGTGCAAAAAACGAACAAGAAAGAGGACAGACCGTTTTGTCTGCTCATAAACACCCACCCGCCATGACTTTAGTTTATCCGTGATCATGGTGCTTGCAACAGCGCCGAAATATCGGGAACTCACAACAAATAATAAACATGGTAAATATCCCGTTCGTATTAATAATATTACATTTTAAATTGCTTGCTTTTATTAAAAATCTTGAATTGAAAAGTTTGTTTTTACGATGAAAAGACCAGAATTGGAAAAATTCTCCTGTAAAAATTTTTTATGACAATTATTTAAAAAACTTGTACAGGTACTAAGATTTGCAAATTGGTATAAAACTTACGTCTAGTCCTTGTGGTTACAAAGATATTGCTAAAATCATACTATTTTTTTTTATTATTTGCAGCGACAGCATTATAAACACTGAATGCTAGTATAGAAAATGTTTAAATTCGAAGAAAAAAAAAAATTTGGTTACCTTACCGGTTTTTTTTTTTTAACTGTGCAAATTAGTTGTTGGAAATGAGGTAAGCTACCTACCCATTATGTTTGATTCAATATTTACGTCTAGTCGCGCGGTAAACTCTGATTGTGCGATGCAGGATTTGTGACGTCAGGTCTTTGATGCGTAGTTTGCATGTGGCGTTGCAGAAACACCACAGAATTAACTAATGCTATTATGACGTGCTGTGGAATGTTCTCCCTTGCTTCCAAAATTGCAGGTATTCTCGAACAATTATTGCAGTGTGCGCCCTTGCCAAAAAATCATTATCACGCACAAAAATTAAATCCTGGCCCACAAACTCAGTTTATGGCATCACTTCGATGGCCCCACCGAATAAACGTATAAGAGAAAAATGACAACTTTTCAGCAAATAATAAAAACGTTTAAACTTCAATAACGCTCATTTCATTGTAAATAGGTATAAATAATGTATAATCGAATTATTGGTTAAAAAAATAAGCTATAGACTTGTATATTTACTTTCTTGGCGACTCAAAAAGCATGTAATTAATCATAAACTATTATTCCTATAATTTTAAAATTAATTATTTCCCTAGAATAAAGAAATTCACTATTATAATAGGCGTGTTTTGAGTCTAAAATTCATTAAATAAGTGAGTGCAGGATAGGCAAAAGAAACGAAAATGTAAAAAAAAAATCGTGTAAGAAACAATGCACGTTTATTCGGTGGGGCCATCGACTTGAGCCTCTAGGCATTGACGAATGTATCGGTTGCTATTCAAGTTCGGTTACTATTAGTGGTGGCACCCGTGGTCCCGTCACAACCTCAAGGCCAGTTTTTCCTTAATTGAAAATTCCACTCATCATCGCAATTCCGAAATAACTATTGAATCCGACATTGAATCCATTTTTATTTTACAAAAGAGGACTGTCAGAGCCATTTATAATCTACATCGCCGCGAATCTCTTAGAGAACTATTTAAAACGATTAATATAATGACGGTACCTTGCCAATTCATTTATGAAAATATTATGTATGTAAGAAAAAATCTACATATTTTTAATAAAATCAGTGATAGGCATAATTTTAATACTAGAAATAAAGATAAAATAGATCAACCATTTTTCAGATTATCTAAGGTACATACATCTTTTATGGGGTACTGTGTTAAATGTTACAATAAAATACCTTCTGATATATTACAATTAAATGAAAGAAAATTTAAAACTCATATTAAAAGTACACTTTGTAAACAAGCATATTACAAATTAGAGGATTATATCCAAGATAAGAATGCTTGGAAACATGCTGGTCCTGCTCCATAGGACAATTTAGAGTCTAGACAAAATCAAACTGGTTGCTAATTTAACTGTATAATTTATAATTTTTATGATATTAATTTTATTTTCTGTGATTAATATTTTAACTCACACACTGACTTATTATATGTTGTTTTTATTTTTTATTTTTTTTGGGAAATCTTATACAATGTTTGTAAATATGTGAGCACCATGTACCTATCGCATTTATAAATTTTTCTGTTATTACTTCACTTTTCATTCTTGTTACCAATTGTGGTAAGTAATTTTGATGAATTTTTTTATATTTTTTATTTTTTTATTCTAGGTACATAGTCTTCACCTATAAATATTAATTAATGTATACAAACTATTGTTAACATTTTAAAAGAGTAAGTATGGAGTTTCTTGCCCATTCTTCTCCATACATAACTACATTTTGGAAGGCGCAACTAGAATCAATTAACTATTCATGTAATTTTTGACGTTCAAAAGTGCATCTTCGTGCCTATTTGAAATAAATTATTTGACTTTGACTTTGACTATTGACATAAAGATGCTCTAATCAAAGCTTGTTTGTTCCTTTAACAGCGACCAAACTCTGATTTTCTTCCCTTTTTCGAATAGTGAATTCAAATATGGAACAATGGTGATATCTAGAGATCAGATAATCGGATGCATATTTACCTAAAGTTAATTATTAGCTATGACAGTATAGAAGCAGCTTCTTAAAATATATATTTTTATAAGAAAATATCCCGTGATGCCAGGAATACCGCCAATGCATAACTATAATAGTCGGGTGTATATTATGGAAGCGACTTCTAAAGGATATTATTTTTTTTTTAAACCCGGGATTCTTGGATTGCACAACTATTCAGATGCATATTTATTTAAAATTATTTTAACCCCCTTTGCAAATATGTGTATGTAGGGTGTAAGAGTAGGGGTAGTGTGTGTTAGTTAAAATAAAAATAAAACACCCGAACCACGGGATTTATTCGATACAAAAGCGCTTTCCATAATAGGAAACATCTCAACTTTAGGTGAATATGCATCCGAATATCCGATCTCTAGTGATATCCAATTGATGGCCAGGTACATATGTCAACTTCAAAACTGCATAAAAACTTTTTCGCTGACTTATCATTATTTTGATGTTTTAGGCCTATAAGAATGCACGGTGGATCGATTTAGGTCTCCGGGAGTATATTATGCTGTGTACGTTCTTCTATCACAATTACAAAATGTAAAAAAAAAAGCACAAAAAATATCAATTCTTGGGAATCAGATTTGCATTGCTTTGTTTGAAAGTTGCCTGAAATAGCATAATATGTCATGATTGACTGCTTAGATCCATAAAGGTATGATAAATCATTTAATTAAAGATTAAATCTGTAAGTGTAACTAACTATCTGCAATATTCGTTTCCTGTTCAACCCAGCGAAGTAATGGAATAATTCGACTGTTGTGATACACTGGTATACCTAATGTGTTCGCTCTCATCTCAGTATCATTCCTACGAACTGTATGGGAAAAGTTTTTAAGCTATTGCATAGCTTCTATCGCGGGCCTTGAGCGCGGGGACCGAATCCAGAAATTCCGTAACGAAAAAACCTCACGCTCCCCACTCCGACGGTTTTACTACACCAGTACCCTCTAGTGATCTAATAATTTCTGGCAGTTCTTTTTTCTGTGTACTGCGTATTTTATTCTTATAAATATTAGTTTATAAAATTATGATCTTCACAAAAAGTGATTGTTGATAGTGGGGGGTTTGAACTCTCGACCAGTCGATTACGAGTACATTCAGTTCCCCTGTTGCACCGCAAGGCTACAACGACTTAATTAAAGCTTGCCAAATAGTTGATACCATTCCAGTTGAACAATTTTTAAACTTGACTAGACTTTTGGAAATGACTGTTGGAAAGTTGTTATTATGCTTATATTTGAATAGTATTTGACTTTGTTTACGTAGTTATACACTTTTACGACGTTCAGCACTTATTTATTTTGTTTTTAAGCTATTGCATAGCTTCTATCGCGGGCCTTGAGCGCGGGGACCGAATCCAGAAATTCCGTAACGAAAAAAAAAAAATTAATATCAAAGAAAAAGAAATACTGCATAAATAAAATAAATAAATAATTATAATTGCATAAGTTGATACAAAATGCTATGCAATAGCTTTACCGCGGCAGTCCCCGAGTGCCACACGTCTTTTTTTTGCGATTTCTGACTTTTCTTGTACCTAAACCTCAGTTGGTCTCATAGTTTTTTGATCCTTATAAGAAACAAGATTGATTGGCATCAAAAAACTTTTTGTGAAACTTGCCTAATTTCTTGCTGACTGTAACTTATTTTTCTTCAAAATCTGTAAAAGCAAATCAATTTTTTTTTTCTAAAAGTCAAGGATAGTCTCATAAGACCGTTTTCTTGTACCGACCACGGTTAAGGTACCTGCCCTTATTGACCCATCTCAAAACATAATGCAATACTGCTCATCTCCCATAGCAAATAGCGTGATAATTTATGCCTGGTAATTTGACCAGACCTATAAGGAATATCTATGCAAAATTTAAACAAAATCTCTGTGGTAGTTTTTGCGTGATGCTGAAATATACATTCAGACAAACAGACAAAAATTCTAAAAACTATATTTTCGGCATCAGAATCGTTCCCAAACCTCGTGGCAATTGTTTTTTTTTTTTTAATATTTGATGTACATTTTAGACTTTGCTACGATTTTATTATTAATGAGAGGTCAGCGTATACTGGATATGTATAGCTTGATTTGTGGCCGTGTGTACCTATAGATGACAAAGTGAAGGACTTTATTTTAACCTAAACCTCATGCGAGTCAATCCCTGAGTCTCATACATATTTTACCATCGGGTAAGCTGGTGAATAGGATAGGAAAAACGAACCTAAAATTGGCGTGGATCCACCACTCAAGACCAACGAAGCAGTCAATCCAATCGAAAATCGATTAAGGACCGATTCTTCCATCGTCAGATAACTATTATCTAAAGAAAAAAATATGGCGCCCTGACATAATTTCTATACAAAAGCTGTCAAACCGTAATATTAATTCCTCAGGGAAATGTCATCAGACTGTTGAAAAATCAGCCCTTGGTAAGTAAATTTCTTAGAAGACAACAAAAAAATATACTAACATATCTTTATGCGCAAGTTTCATAGCGTTGGCCGCATCGCGCATAGTGTTCAATACTTGAGCGTTAGTATTGGCCCCTTCCAGTGCTTCGCGCTGCGCTTCGATTTGCGTGAGCGTACCATCGATCTGTGTCAGCTGTTTCTCGTAGCGCTTCTTTCGCTTTAGAGCTGCAATAGCCGCTGGAAAGAGGAAAAAGAGGTGTTTTAGTAAAATTTATACATGATGACTTGATTTGAAGGCTTGTGACGTCGTAGTTAAAAAAGCGGCCAAGTGCGAGTCGGACTCGCCCATGAAGGGTTCCGTAGCAGCAAGCGCGGTTTACGATTTATGACGTATTAAAAAAAAACTACTTACTAGATCTCGTTCAAACCAATATTCGGTGGAAGTTTACATGGATATGTACATCATATATTTTTTTAATTTTTATAATTCTCTTATTTTAGAAGTTACAGTGGGGGACACACATTTTATCACTTTGGAAGTGTCTCTAGCACAAACTATTCAGTTTAGAAAAAAATGATATTAGAAACCTCAATATCATTATTGAAGACCTATCCATAGATACCCCACACGTATGAGATTGATGAAAAATATATTTTTGAGTTTCAGTTCTAAGTATGGGGAACCCCTAAAATGTATTGTTTGTTTTTCTATTTTTGTGTGAAAATCTTAATGCGGTGCACAGAATACATCTACTTACCAAGTTTCTACAGTATAGTTCTTATAGTTTCGGAAATAAGTGGCTGTGACATGAAGGACAGACATGACAAATCCATAAGGTTTCCGTTTTTTGCCATTTGGCTACGGAACCCTAAAAATGGCACGCTTGGTGTTCATACAGATCGTGATACTTGCTTTATCTAGGTCTATCTTTAACTGTGGCTAAAAGTCACGCAAATGGCAATAGAGAGGGCTATGCTTGGAGTTTCCCTACGCGATCGAATCAGAAATGAAGAGATCCGCAGAAGAAGCAAGGTAACCGACATAGCTCGAAGAATTGCGAAACTTAAGGTGAATGCGCTGTGGTAGCCCGCGAAATTCAATTTTTCTTGGGTTTTTTGCAATTTGCAGGTCCGTGTCAGGTTGTATCTTGATCAAAATATGCGACAGTAAAACATATGTATTTACATTCTAAATTAGAATCATCTTTCTAAATTAGATTTCGTGCAGATTCTTTAGAGTTAGTTTAGTTCATTCGACGAATCAATAAGGTTACACAAAAGTTGAATATAGAAATTCTATTTAAATACAGCTGATACATCTCTTATGGTCAAAACTACTCAGTTTCCTTCAATGTCTCACAAAGCAAGAAATTGGTCAGTCATAAAATAAGGTTTTAATAATAACGTCAACTTTTTTTGCAATTCCATCAGCAAAATTATTTACATAGCATTGACAATGTTTTATTTTTAAGTGTAACTTGCCTTAGTAGTTGGAAAAATTTGTTGAAAATGGAAATTTTTAAAATCATACCACATTATAAAATTCAAGTGTCTGTTTGTAATCTCAAAATAACAGCTTTTTAAGAAATTCATATGAAAGTATAGTTTGTTCTGGCTAATCTCCGAAATGGCTGGACCGATTTTGACAGGACTTTCACTGACAGATAGCTGATTTTCTATGGTAACTAAGGCTTAGTTACTTTTATTAGAAAAAAACCACGCGGGCGAAGCCGCGGACAGCAGCTGGTCTAAACTAATAAATAAAATTGTTTGTTTCCTTGTAAGAGGTCACCTCTGGAAGTACTGATCCCATTTCAAAAATACTTTCACTGACAGGAAGCTACACTATTGGCGAGTGTCTTAGGGATATCTTTTATTGTATAGTTGACTTCCCCGTGGATAGAAGTCAAGGGAAAATATGCTTATTATTCAGATTGACGGCTTTCCTAACAAAGGACGTAACTCCGAATTCCATACTTCTGGCAATGATCAAAAACAAAAAAAAAAACTAATCTTTCTTATATAACTCTTTTGTTTTTATAGTAAGTCTATGTATAGTAAGTCGTTTTTGCTCATGGCATAAGTATGGGATTTGGAGTGGTGCCCTTTGTAGTGGAAAGCATTGATATGTGGACAATATCTGAAGCATAATAGAACTAAGGAAAATGATTTCTTTGTACACTATTGTTATTTGTGTCTAACATGTAAGTCTTGCTCACATCACTACAGGTAAACTAATTATCCTTTTCTTTACAATAGGTATGTTTTCATTAAATGGCAGTAACGATGCAGTTTCTAATATTCATTTCAGTTTAAAACTCTCAATCATATATACGTTAGAAGTATGTACCAACGAAATATTTAACAATTAATTGAAAAACAAGGTCATGTCATGTCAACAAAGACTGGGTTCACGATTCCAAAAAAATTCAAGCAAAGAATACAAAAATAATTTTGTAAAAAACTTACCTCGCTTATTCTTTGTGCCATGTTTCCTAGCAGTCTGTATTTCTATATCTATTTTCTTTTCTAAAAACTCTTGTTTTTTGAGCAACAACTCCTCGGTCTCACGTAATTTTTGGATCGCTTCGTGTGTCGAAGGACCCTTTTCTTCCTTCTTTCCACCGAATAATTTCCCCAGGAAACTCATCTTGGCTATTCAATAATCTTAATAAATGCTAAATAAACAATGTGATGCAAGTAATAATCACTTTTACGCGTAAAAAGATGAAATTAATATTTCGTTTCAGATTCTTTTACGGGAGTATGCGTCACCCAGGCGACAATCAAATTGTATCATTCTTATCGTAACATTTGGCTGAACGAAGGTGGTGTATCAATATCGAAACAACGGTAGTAGAACTAATAAATTGCTTATGTAGATAAAATTCGATCGGTTAAACATTTTCTATCTATAACTTTTATTAGAATTAGAAGATAATGCCAATAAATCAGTTTTACGTTTCAAACTAAAATCGAATAAATTGGTTAACCAACTTGGTTTCAAAACGCACCATGACTCAAGCTGTTTTCTGTCAAAATATACCGCGACCGCTTATTACGGTGGCCCACATCGTTACCAAAACAGTTTTTTTTCAGTAAAGTTCAAAATCGTTTGGAGAAATTTGACAGTTTCCTGTAGCCTGATGTGCTGGCCACCGCACATACTAGAAAGATATATTTTGACAACATGATTATACATAGTAATCACGCCTACAAAGTTGTGAAATAAAATCATTAAAAAAAAAGTCCTTTTAATCCCTTGGGGATTACAGGCGTCCGTACTAATAACGCACGCCTGTAATCCCAGATGTTGAATCCCCCTATGATGATGGTGCCGATTTTCTCTTGACACAAAATTCTCTAAACTAGACTAAAAATCACCAAAATTTAGTTTATTCCTGTCTAACGACGATTTCCTATTCTGAAATTGACTAAAGTGACTCAATTATATTTTAGTTTGACAGCACTAAGATGGTAATGAGTTTTAGTTTTTAATTTAGTGAAAACGGCAATTTTGCTATTCTGAATTTGACGTTTTTAAACTAAAATTTAGATTTTCTAACTAAATCTGACTATTTTTAATCACGATTAAAAAGGTGTGGAATAAAATTAGATATCATCGTTGTCATGAATTCAATTCACACCAACACCTCGACTTTTGGTGCAAAAACAGTACTGTATTTTTTTTTCTTTTCTTTTACTTATAACTCGAAAATGGTGCGTCTTATCGCAAAAATAATGAAAATTTCGACCCCCTTTGCAACCAGCAAACACCTTAAACTCAACATGTAGGTAATATTTTTTTTTTTGTTTTCCATGCAAAATGTAAATAAAATCATATAAAAAAACGTTGAGGCTGCCCCGCTCGATCGCGACTCCGGCTCTAAAAAAAAATCATGGGGTACGGGCTACGGCAAACAAGTACAACGTTGCGAAGCCTAAACAAAAAAAAAAGCCATCAGGAGTCGCGATTGTCAAATTCGAATTAGTTGTGTCAAAGTTATTTTTAAATTTAGAGAATTATTTTTGCAGAATAGCTTTCAGAAAAGTAAGGAATTTTAGTGATAGATTATACTCCATTTATAATAGCATTAGACAGAAGTTAAAAAAGGTTATTTTTGATGCACACTTTATAACAAAAGTACAATAAACTTGTTATAGTTAAGATTGACGCCAAATCGATTAAAATGAATTTATATATCAGCTATCACACTTAATTGTAATCATTTAAAAAAACAACCATATGAAATTAAGTAGCTTTCATTTAGATATATTATTTCATTACAATTTAAAATTACAGTGCCTATGCTAAAAACCTAAAAGAAGCAGGAGTCAACAATACTGCAACGCTTTTTGTTTCACTATAATCCTACCAAATCTAAAATGTTACTTAATCCCATCATAAGCTGTGACAGCCGGGGATTTCTAATTTTACTGGTTTATGTCGTCTGTGAAATTGACTTGACAGTGTTCTAAGATTGTCATGTATGTCATTTACTTGTGAATACTTTGTTTGTTATTGTTTAATTTTCGTGATTTTGTTGTTATTTATTAAAATAATAAATAATATTTAGTTATTTCTTTATTATTGTATTGTTATCAGTGTTGTCATTGGGTTGTTTGTACAAAACGTTACTTTTTTTTTTGAGCTATGAGTGATCCCGGTGCGGGACCGAGTGGCTTACAACATATTACTGAGTCTGACCAAAGCCAACGGCGAAAAAATCGTGGTCCAAAAGTTGACTCCGACGAAATAATAATGTCTCCCAAAAAAAGAGAACACTGCGTGCTGTAGAAAAACAACCTGTGATAAATATTTTTAAGCAATTGGAGTCCTGGCCTGCAGATACTCCTCATTATAGGACTAAGATGATAAACAAAATCGCAGAAGTTGCCGGTAAGGATGATTCATAAAATTATTACTATAAAAATATTTGAAACTAACATGCATTGTGATAAAATGTATTATATTTTAGAAACTCCGCACATGATTTTATTATTTACAGGCGTATCTCGGGCTACTCTGTCCAATATTCTCAAAGAGTACAACATAAAAAGTCGCCTGCAATCTCCCTCCCCAACAGAAGCACATGAAACGTGATGATTTTGATGACATCACATTTAGTGGAATATGCAGGAAAATTCATTTCTTCTTCTTTAATAATGAGTTGCCCACCTTGGACAAGATGCTGGAAGCAGTTAACAGTGACGAGTCTCTGCCAGATTTTAAAAAAAAGCAGTCTGTATAAAATAATTAAATAAACATTAAAGTTCACATAAATCAAACGGAGCAGAAAAAGTGCACTCATAGAAGTCATAGACAAGCAGGAGATCGTCCTTTGGAGACTAAAATATCTTCATGAAATAAAAAGGCTAAGGAATAAAGGAAGGAAAATATATTATTATTTAGATGACACTTGGCTAAATGAAGGTACAGTGCTTCTAAATTTCTTAACAGCATTCAATAACATTATAATTAATTATACAGTTAAGCATAATTTCATAAAATTGGTTCGTGAAATGAATGGTATTTATATTAATAACCTTTTATCATTCAAACAGGGCCTCAAGTCTGCTATTACAATAGTGTCAGAATGGTCTCGCCATTGTGAGTATTTGACAGTGTTTGTATGGCAAATCTGTCAAAAACTCACAATGAAGAGACCATTCTGACACTATTGCAATAGCAGACTTGAGGCCCTGGTCACACGAAAAGCCTAATATGGCATGACACTAATAATAAGTCTTCAAAAGAAGCACATTGGGAAGGTCTATCTGCTGGTTTAAAAAATCCAACTTATAATCGGTCATACTGGTATGTATTTTATGGACTGTCCTCGCCATAAAAAAATGAACACCCCATTGTTATTGACTATTAATTAAGTAATACATTATTAACGCATGCAAAGCGAACTTTTAAAGTTATAAATTTTGTTATAGTATTTATCTATGACCTATTTCCAGCAGTGAAATTATATAGGGGGTACGGAATAATTGACTTGTATTAATTTTATTTCACAGGGTTTGTGAAGGGTTTTTAATGGATGCTGCATTAATATTTGATGCAAAGAAAGGTGATGAAGATGACCACTCCGAAATGGACGCCTGAATTAACGCATGCAAAGCGAACTTTTAAAGTTATAAATTTTGTTATAGTATTTATCTATGACCTATTTCCAGCAGTGAAATTATATAGGGGGTACGGAATAATTGACTTGTATTAATTTTATTTCACAGGGTTTGTGAAGGGTTTTTAATGGATGCTGCATTAATATTTGATGCAAAGAAAGGTGATGAAGATGACCACTCCGAAATGGACGCCTTCAACTTAAATAATAATAATAATTTATTTATTTACACTTCAAGACACAATCATCTGTGTAGCCCTGACTCTTGTACTAGGATTTCCTGTTCCATAAGAGCCAGACCTCTCAATTTACAGGGAATATGTTATAGAAGCGCGATAGACAAAAGTGAAAATGGTTCAAGTTAATTTTGTCAAAAATTGAGAGTGGCGCTGTAATTGTTATGGACAATGCGCTATACCACTCAAGGACATTGGAGAAGCTGCCAACCACAGCTACACGAAAGGCAGATATACAGGAATGGTTTAAAAGCAAAAATACTCCTTTTGAGGAAAAAGATCTTAGGGCAACTTTATTAGAAAAAGCAAAAATACAAAGACATTTATACCAAAAGTTTGTTGTAGATGAGATGGCTAGAGAGAAGGGTATTTCAGTATTGCGCCTCCCACCCTACCACTGCGAGTTCAACCCTATAGAATTAATATGGGCTCAAATGATGGGGTATGTGGCTCAACATAACAAAACGTTCAAATTAGACAAGAAGAAACAATTACTCCCACAAGATCTGGATAGTATTACGCTAGAACGATGGCAGTCTTGCGTTGCTCATGCAATTAAAGAAGAGGAAAAGTTAAAGCATAATGGATGATGTGGTAGAAAGATTTATTATTAGGTAACGTCGGTGAAACTTCTTCATCTTTATTCTCTGATGATAGTGACTAAATTATATGATGAAGACAAAGAAGTTACACCAACTATTGTGTGTTGAAAGTTGTTGTTTTAAATAAAATATTGTAAAAAAAAAGACTTTTATTTTCTTTAATCTTAATTAAATTTAAATCATCACGACGTAATCGTTTGTTTCATTCATTCGTTTTGTTGTAAGTAATGTGTGATGAAGATGTTATTACGACCTATTTATCAAAGTTATGTTAAAACATTTTTAGTTTAATTGTTTAAACTTTTAACTTTGAATAAAATGTTTCGCACTCCTGCTTCTACGAGCCTCTTTTTTCTAATGCTATAGTAAATGGAGTATAGTTAGTTTAGTTCGGCGTACAAGAGAATCGGCACCAATATGTTACTATCTATCTCTATCTTCTAATATATAAAATTCTCGTGTCACAGTGTTAGTTGCCCTATTCCTCCGTAACGGCTTAACCGATTTTGATGAAATGTTATATGTAGGTACATTTGGTAGGTCTGAGAATAGGTTTTTATCTATTTTTTTTTAAGGTTTTAGGTAGGTAGGGTAGGGTAGGGTAGGGTAGGGTAGGGTAGGTAGGTAGGAAGGGTAGGGTAGGGTAGGTAGGTAGTCAGGGTAGGGTAGGGTAGGTAGGTAGGTAGGTAGCGTAGGTAGAGTAGGGTAGGGTAGGGTAGTAGTGGAATTTATACTATAGCTTTTGACAGACCGAAGTCTGTCGGGTCAGCTAACCAATACTTTCATACTTTCACTATCACTATCACTATACTCCATTTATAATAGCATTAGACAGAAGTTAAAAAAGGTTATTTTTGATGCACACTTTATAACAAAAGTACAATAAACTTGTTATAGTTACGATTGACGCCAAATCGATTAAAATGAATTTATATATCAGCTATCACACTTAATTGTAATCATTTAAAAAAACAACCATATAAAATTAAGTTGCTTTCATTTAGATATATTATTTCATTCCAATTTAAAATTACAGTGCCTATGCTAAAAACCTAAAAGAAGCAGGAGTCAACAATACTGCAACGCTTTTTGATTCACTATAATCCTACCAAATCTAAAATGTTACTTAATCCCTTCATAAGCTGTGACAGCCGCGTAGACTGAGAAAACGATAGACCGCTGGTCATCTTCTATCTCACTTACACAAGAAAAAGAAAAATATATACAAAATGCTTGTAAAGAAAAGAGACAGAGCCTAACATTTTCTGTCCCTTATCGCGTGTCGCGTTTTTCAAGGACAGCACTTCAGTTGCTAAACAAAGTTTGACGTTTGATACGCGTTCGAAAAGTGGTTGCGACGAAATTATAAATTATTTAATTTGTTATTTCGAAAAATACTAACTCTTTTGTGTTTTTTGTTGAGGATTGACTTTAGCTATTGCTGCAAAATGGTAAGGTGCAGTGTTTTTGGTGGCAAAAGCGATAGTGAGAAGAAAATTGCCGGATTGTCCTTTCATTCGTAAGTAGCTAAATATTTTAGTTTATTCGGTGAAATACAGTGGAAGTTTTCAACTAATATGGTTTTTAAACTATTAAAATAAATATACAGCTGTTTCAAGATAAAATGAGAGCTGAATTATGTTTTTATTATTTATTATTCTTTACATAACCTCCAAGCTCAGTGCTGCCTACTTTTTACTCGGATACTTCCCCATTTCAGGGGAAAATTGTACGCCAATAAAATAAATTACCTTCATCAATCATTTTAGATGAATGCTTTATTAGAGTGTATGTATAGCGCTGGCAGCAAATTTGTTCCACTTTTCACTGGACGTAATATTACATCTTTACCTTTAAGTATCTATTTATAGTTTAAAATATTGTATTTGTAGTAGGTATTAAAAACTTTCAGATTTCCCGCCAAACCAAAGTCACGGGAAATATGAATGAAAGTAGAGATAAAAATATTTTTTATGCTGTATCTTAGGTTTTCTTTAAATGTTCTTTTTCCCGCAGGTGAAAGAACTCCTATCCTAATAAACTATTTTGACTTATACCCAAAGTCTCTAATTCAGATAATTTATGTAAACAAAGTAATGTCAAGAAATGTCACTGCCAAAATGACAGGACAGTGGTGCAAAATATTCTATCATTTTTTTTTTAAATTTTTGTAAATAATCATCTATAAAATTAAAATTAAATAATTTTTAGAACTATGCAAACAAAATACTGTTGCCAAACAATGTTTTGTGTAGTTTGTCGGAGACACAAACTAAACTAAATTCAGTGCATCTTTTTCTTTCTATTTCATTAAGAAAAGGACAGAAGATAAATTTTAGTTTAGTCCTGTGAAATTAATCAGCGCCTGTCACTACTCCATACGAGTTTAGACGTGATTAATCTTGCCGACTAAAATTACGCCAATTTACGTCAAGAGCTGATTAATTTGACAGGACTAAACTAAAATTTATCTTCTGTCCTTTTCTTAATGAAATAGAAAGAAAAAGATGCACTGAACTTAAATTTAGTTTGTGAACAAGGGGATCGGCACCATAATCAGCCCTTTTAAGTCCACTGCTAGACGTAGGCCTCCCAAAATCGATTTCCACTCAAAACAGTTTTCATCCAAAATGTGGCAAGATATGCTACTTACGATATGAATCTATGAATGAGAGTTGTACTATTAGTGTTGTTGAGGATGTAAAAAATTTGAAAATGTTTGGATCGCCTGCATTGTTACCAGTACCATAAAATATTTTATACCAGAAAATCTCCTTTTTTTAATAACTTTGTTAAAAAATTTATAAAAATAATTACGGTATGATTATTTTATAGTTATTATTTCTTAACATCAGTACTTAAAAGAAAATGGCACCTTTTTTTTTCGCCATTTTATATGAATAACCATTACGAAGTTTTTTTGTTTTGATATGTTATCCCTTTTGTTTACATATATGATCTGAATTTCAGACTGGGTATAGATGTTTTGTTTCTATTTATAAACCCTGTGCGTTTGTACAAAGTAGATAATAGAGATTGAAAAACATCTTAACATTGAAGAACATTCGGGGTAAAATCACTTTAAAGTGGGTAACCCTAAAGTTTCAAGTACCTTGATTTTCTGTCCCTTACAGCGACACGCCAAGCAGTGGTCTATAGTTTTTTCTATGTCTATGGACAGCCGGGGATTTCTAATTTTACTGGTTTATGTCGTCTGTGAAATTGACTTGACAATGTTCTAAGATTGTCATGTATGTCATTTACTTGTGAATACTTTGTTTGTTATTGTTTAATTTTCGTGATTTTGTTGTTATTTATTAAAATAATAAATAATATTTAGTTATTTCTTTGTTATTGTATTGTTATCAGTGTTGTAATTGGGTTGTTTGTACAAAACGTTACTTTTTTTTTGAGCTATGAGTGATCCCGGTGCGGGACCGAGTGGCTTACAACATATAAGTGCTGAGTCTGACCAAAGCCAACGGCGAAAAAAACGTGGTCTAAAAGTTGACTCCGACGAAATAATAATGTCTCCCAAAAACAAGAGAACGCTGCGTGCTGTAGAAAAACAACCTGTGATAAATATTTTTAAGCAATTGGAGTCCTGGCCTGCAGATACTCCTCATTATAAGACTGAGATGATAAACAAAATCGCGGTAAGGATGATTCATAAAATTATTACTATAAAAAATTTGAAACTAACATGCATTGTGATAAAATGTATTATATTTTAGAAACTCCGCACATGATTTTATTATTTACAGGCGTATCTCGGGCTACTCTGTCCAATATTCTCAAAGAGTACAACATAAAAAGTCGCCTGCAATCTCCCCCTCCCCAACAGAAGCACATGAAACGTGATGATTTTGATGACATCACATTTAGTGGAATATGCAGGAAAATTCATTCCTTCTTCTTTAATAATGAGTTGCCCACCTTGGACAATATGCTGGAAGCAGTTAACAGTGACGAGTCTCTGCCAGATTTAAAAAAAAGCAGTCTGTATAAAATAATTAAATTAACATTAAAGTTCACATAAATCAAACGGAGCAGAAAAAGTGCACTCATAGAAGTCATAGACAAGCAGGAGATCGTCCTTTGGAGACTAAAATATCTTCATGAAATAAAAAGGCTAAGGAATAAAGGAAGGAAAATATATTATTATTAAGATGACACTTGGCTAAATGAAGGTACAGTGCTTCTAAATTTCTTAACAGATATTTATGCACTAAGCAGTGTATGACCTCTTGCATTCAATAACATTATAATTAATTATACAGTTAAACATAATTTCATAAAATTGGTTCGTGAAATGAATGGTATTTATATTAATAACCTTTTATCATACAAACAGGTCTCACGAAAAGCCTAATATGGCATGACACTAATAATAAGTCTTCAAAAGAAGCACATTGTGGGAAGGTCTATCTGCTGGTTTAAAAAATCCAACTTATAATCGGTCATACTGGTATGTATTTTATGGACTGTCCTCGCCATAAAAAAATGAACACCCCATTGTTATTGACTATTAATTAAGTAATACATATTATATTGTATTATGAATTAACGCATGCAAAGCGAACTTTTAAAGTTATAAATTTTGTTATAGTATTTATCTATGACCTATTTCCAGCAGTGAAATTATATAGGGGGTACGGAATAATTGACTTGTATTAATTTTATTTCACAGGGTTTTTGAAGGGTTTTTAATGGATGCTGCATTAATATTTGATGCAAAGAAAGGTGATGAAGATGACCACTCCGAAATGGACGCTTTCAACTTTAATAATAATAATTATTTATTTATTTATACTTCAAGACACAATCATCTGTGCAGCCCTGACTCTTGTACTAGGATTTCCTGTTTCATAAGACCTAGTACCTCTCAATTTACAGGGAATATGTTATAGAAGCGCGATAGACAAAAGTGAAAATGGTTCAAGTTAATTTTGTCAAAAATTGAGAGTGGCTCTGTTATTGTTATGGACAATGCGCTATACCACTCAAAGACATTGGAGAAGCTGCCAACCACAGCTACACTAAAGGCAGATATACAGGAATGGTTTAAAAGCAAAAATATTCCTTTTGAGGAAAAAGATCTTAGGGCAACTTTATTAGAAAAAGCAAAAATACAAAGACATTTATACCAAAAGTTTGTTGTAGATGAGATGGCTAGAGAGAAGGGTATTTTGGTATTGCGCCTCCCACCCTACCACTGCGAGTTCAACCCTATAGAATTAATATGGGCTCAAATGATGGGGTATTTATTTTATTTATTTATTTATTTATTATGGCACTCCAACGACTAGTTAACAAAAACATTAACAAAGAACATATCATATAACGTTCATACATACTTTAGCTAACTTGTCACTTAAAGGTGTGCACAGCACTTACATAGTTTGCTATTCTTGATTAAAGTAAAAAAAAAATAATAAAATAAAATGAACAAGTTAATAATACTAATATCAAAAAAATTAACAACAATAAAATCAAATAAATCAATAAAAATACAATCATGAATCTAATTAAGTTAAATAATGATTGAAAGTAATTAACATTAAAGTTTAAAATGTAACAATGGAACTAGAACAATATCAATGAATGAATGATGGAATTTAACAAAAATCGATTGTCAGCAATTTGCAATCTACAAGTTGCCGGAAAAGATGATTACGAAATTGAGCCAGGGTGTTTGAGAAGATGTCAATGCTGTCAATGGGTATGTGGCTCAACATAACAAAACGTTCAAATTAGACAAGGAGAAACAATTACTCCCACAAGATCTGGATAGTATTACGCTAGAACGATGGCAGCCTTGCGTTGCTCATGCAATTAAAGAAGAGGAAAAGTTAAAGCATAATGGATGATGTGGTAGAAAGATTTATTATTAGGTAACGTCGGTGAAATTTCTTCATCTTTATTCTCTGATGATAGTGACTAAATTATATGATGAAGACGAAGAAGTTACACCAACTATTGTGTTGAAAGTTGTTGTTTTAAATAAAATATTGTAAAAAAAAGACTTTTATTTCCTTTAATCTTAATTAAATTTAAATCATCACGACGTAATCGTTTGTTTCATTCATTCGTTTCGTTGTAAGTAATGTGTGATGAAGATGTTATTACGACCTATTTATCAAAGTTATGTTAAAACATTTTTAGTTTAATTGTTTAAACTTTTAACTTTGAATAAAATGTTTCGCACTCCTGCTTCTACGAGCCTCTTTTTTCTAATGCTATAGTAAATGGAGTATACATATTATAAAACAAAGTCCTCCGCCGCGTCTGTCTGTCTGTCTGTTCGCGATAAACTCAAAAACTGCTGCACCGATTCTCATGCTGTTTTCACCAATAGATAGCGTGGTTTTCGAGGAAGGTTTTAGTATATAATTTGTTAAGTTTTTGTATACATTTTTGTATAAATTAACGATATTTGTTGGAGGTGTCGGAAAAAAATAAGCCGTCTGGGAGCTTTCAACGAAAACGCTGTCTAAACCCTTTGAGATATAACAAAATAATGTATGGTGGAATTGTGTATCTTATAAAGACCTTTAAAAGCCCGCGATGGCATATGTCTATCTCTTAAGGATAACATACTATATCCATTTTATTGCCTTTTTGTAGGTATTTGTTAGCTGAATTTTACACTTGGAAATACGATTACGATAACAATACGCTAAAATATCAGTAGCTATTAGCCAAATTATGTTCGTAGATAAATAAGCTAGCTACTTATGTGTATTTCAAACAGTATACAAGATTTTTTTTTCATAAAAACTTTACTAAACACGGCGGCCTTATGATCAAAATTGGTGCATTCCAAAACTTTCGTTACTTTTTCACTGACATATTTATCACTTTCCGATAAACTAACACTCAATACGAAATTTACACTTATTTTTCAGTAATTCTGTCTAAGATTCTTCTAAGAATAAACCGTTTTTTCATTGAATCCATTACTTTACGCACGTACAACCTTGATGAATGTTTACATTAAACGTGCATTAAACACCGCGCCACACCGCCATACGACCACAGAGTACAGACGTATTTTGTTTTCTTTTTTTTTTCGTTCGTTTAGTGGTGTTCTCGCTAAAATGTCAACCGGTCTAGTATTAGTCGATTAATCGAATTCTACAGCCAGATCGTGTTGCAAGAACAAAATAAATGTCAAATATTTCGTCCAATTGCGAACGTGACCCTGAGAAAAGTTATGCACCAATGGTGTTCATTAGATATTTCGAACTTTTATCAGCACAAACGGTGTATTATGCGACATTTCGGAGGATTTCGTTTTGTTTTCACATTGTTGGTACTTACGCGAATTATTTTAAAATTATTATTTGTGTCGCACTTTTATTTCGTGTTGTAATTTGGTACAATTGATTGCTTTAAGAATTTGAGTGAAATTTCGTATTTTGATTTTGTGTTTGTTATCTTTAGGTAAAGACTCATTCACGTTCAGAACATAAGTACTTTTATTATATTAAATCTTTTGTTTCGGTTTCTATTCACATAGTGAATCACATTAAAATTAATATTAAGTTAGAATTTTGAGATATAGCCTGGGATATGGAGAAGGACATAGGGTACTTTTTTATGCGATATCCGACATCCACGCGGGCGAAGCCGCAAAAGCTAGTAATATTATAAATGTGAAAGTAACTCTGTCTGTCGGTCTGTCTGTCTGTCTGTCTGTCTGACTGTCTGTCTGTATGTATGTTACATTTTCACGCCTAAGCCGCTGAACCGATCGTCATGAAATTTGGCAGAGCCTGTATATGGTGATATAGCCTGGGATATGGTGAAGAACATAGGCTACTTTTTTATGCGATAACCGACCACCACGTGGGCGGAGCCGCGGGCAAAACCTAGTAACTTTATATTTTCCTTTGCGGGTAGGCAGAGCGGATCAAGCGCATATATTAGGGCTCGTACACATAGCGATCCGTTTTACAGGTCCGTTATTTGATGGCGTATGTAGTTTTATGAGCGAGTTCACACACACAACAGTATTCCGGATTCAGCAGTCATGTCGCTCCGGTCCAATTCTGATCCGTTAAAACGGACCCAGTAAACACGGACCTATATGTGTACGAGCCCTTAGTTTCCTCTATGATCGAGCGGCACGTATGCGATGCGTGTGAGTTAGGTTTGTAGAATACATATCGATGTATCGATATATCGATATTTTTTGGCGAAATCCATGATATCCATCCATACTAATACTAATATTACTAGCTTTTGCCCGCGGCTTCGCCCGCGTGGATGTCGGTTATCGCATAAAAAAGTACCGTATGTCCTTCTCCATATTCCAGGCTATATCTCAAATTTCTAACTTATTATTAATTTTAAGGCGATTCAAACTCAAACTCAAACTCATAGCATTTATTTCAAATAAACCAATTACAGGCACTTTGGAATTCAAAAGTGCCTGTAATTGGTTTATTCCAGGCACTTGGCACCAGGCTTTTTGGGTCGGTCAGTTAGGTCAGAAAGATGAAGCTAGTTGCCCATTCCAAAGCGTAGTAGGTTCCTATGGAGAAGAACGGACAAGAAACTCCATGGACACTCTTTTAAAACAAAATATTGTTACAAAATATGGGTTACATCATTCATGTTGAATTTAAGATTCACTATGTGAATAGAAACCGAAACAAATGACAATGATTTAATATAATAAAAGTACATATGTAAGTTCTGAACGTCTGATGAGTCTTTACCTAAAGATAACAAACACAAAACCAAAATACGAAATTTCACTCAAATTCTTAAAGCAATCAATTGTACCAAATTACAACACGAAATAAAAATGCGACACTAATATTCATTTTAAAATAATTCACGGAAGTACCAATAATGTGAAAACAAAACGAATTAACCTCCAAAATGTAGCATGATGCACCGTTTGTGCTGAGATAACGCTCGAAATGTCTGATGAACACCATTGGTGCATAACTTTTCTAAGGGTCACCTTCGCAATTGGACGAAATATTTAACATTTATTTTGTACTTGCAACACGATCTGGCTGTAGAATTCGATTAATCGACTAATACTTGACCGGTATTAATACATTTTAGCGGGAACACCACTAAAGGAACAAAAAAAATATATGTCTATGGTCGTGTGGCGGTGTGGCGCGATGCATAATGTAAACAAACATTCATCAAGGATATACGTGCGGAAAGTAATGGATTCAATGAGAAAACGGTTTAATCATAGAAGAATCTTATACAGAATTACTGAGGAATAAGTGTAGATTTCGTATTGAGTGTTAGTTTAACGAAAAGTGTTAAATATGTCAGTGAAAAAGTAACGAAAGTTTTGGAATGCACAAATTTTGATCATTTGGCCGCCGTGTTTAGTAATATTTTTATGATAAATATTCTTGTATACTGTTTGAAATACACATAAGTAGCTAGCTTATTTATCTACGAACGTAATTAGGCTAATAGTTTCTGATATTATAGGGTATTGTTATCGTAATCGTATTTCCAAGAGTAAGATTCGGCAAACAAATACATACAAAGAGACAATAAAATGGATATAGTATGTTATCCTTAAGAGATAGACATATGCTATCGCGGACTTTTCTGAAGACCTTTATAAGATACACAATTCCACCATACATTATTTTGTTATATCTCAAAGGGTTTAGACAGCGTTTTCGTTGAAAGCTCCCAGACGGCTTATTTTTTTCCGACACCTCCAACAAATATCGTTAATTTATACAAAAATGTATACAAAAACTTAACAAATTATATACTAAAACCTTCCTCGAGAACCACGCTATCCATTGGTGAAATTATAATTATATATTAATTTTATGAGTTTATCACGAACAGATAGACAGACGCGGCGGAGGACTTTGTTTTATAATATGTAGTGATAAGGAGAAGGACATAGGCTAATTTTTAACGCGATAACCGACATCCACGCTGGCGGAGCCGCGGGTAAATGCTAGTACGATATATTTCCAAAAGCAACACCGTTGTCGCCACTGACTAAAACTACTGGAGTTCAGTTCGAAGCCGTAAAAAAGTAGTTTCTTTTTTTATTGTCTATTTCTGTTTGCTAGGAAAATAATTAATTTTAATGCATTGCAAGTGGGCCTACCTGTGACGGCTAAGAGCTACGATATTGTGGATAAAAAATAAAAAAAATTCATAAAGCACAATTTTTTTTTTAATTTCTCCGATATTTTAAGATTTATCGATATTTTTTTGCACTTCTTGCATGCCTAATGTGTTTTGTTAAAGAGATTGTTTCTTAGTGGCTTTGTTATTTAAGAAGTCAACAGTTTTTGAGATATTTTCGGCCCCCCCTCGACCCTTGCTCGAGCCAGCCTGTGCCGCTGAGCCTGTAGCTTTAAATTCGTCCCTAAATATTCATAATCCGATCTAGGTCGTCCCTTGCTGTCCTCCCCCAGCGACGCCCTAAGCAGAGGTCCGTACCCCTTAGCGTAGTCGCTTAGTTTTTAAGTTTTATGCCCTGGCTGGAGGCCTTAATTTATTGAGGTTGAACTGCGAGATGCCATTTATAAAAAATAAAAAAAATGTTTTCGGTTACAACCGCAGAAATAACTTTTTATTTCATAGTTGTTCGATGAAAAACTATGAAAATTAAACATAGTTTTGCGGTCGAGAAAAACAGTATGCGTATAATGTATGATATAGTTAGCAATAGCAGTTTCAGAACGTATCTACTTCTGACAGTTCATTTGTTTTCGTTTGTTTTAGTAGGTATTTGTCAGTGAGGCCACATTCCGAGTTAGACTGTAATTGGTTTTATCACTCACATCGATAATTTGCGTTCCGATTTAGAATAACACGATTATGACAACTCAGCTGTGGCGGATTTACCACCAGGCTGAGTAGGCTGGAGCTTAGGGCGGCAGATTTTAGGGGGCGGCAAATTTGGCTCAAAATATTTGTTTTTGTCTTCCAAAAATAAAATAAAAAAACATTATTAATGACAATTTACTGCAGGTCCAGATTGATGAAGAAATTATTTATTAGGGAAATGTTCTGAAAAGAGAACTTGTTGACGTAGTGAACCGACTGTGTTCAAGAGGCCTCGCTTTCAGAGGAAAAAATGAAAAGTTCAGTGATCCGCATATCAGAAATTATTGTATGATTTTGGAACTGTTAGCGGAATTCGATCCTTTTTTAGCCTGCCATATTGAGTAGTACATGGTTCAGCTTTGCTTAGCTCAGAAATATAGCCAAAAACTATTTCTTGTGTAATCTTCGCTGTGGCTTGTAAAAATAATCTAGGAACTGACACATCGAATCGATGTGTCAGTTCCTAGATTATTTTCATCGATCGCCTATTTCACAACACATACTAATAACGGGGAAAAAGCTGATGTAATGAGGACGATAGTGCAGAAATCATAAAGTTGCAATTTCATTGACAATTTTTTTTAATAAATATGATTGTGAACTTGGAATTTTGAATAGCCTACTGACGGCAAACGTATAAATCCGCCACTGCAGCTCAGAGCTGTTTGACAGCGCTCACGGTGGTATTAATTATAAAGGATAGGGTCGGCGTTATCACAAGATGGCGTATGTCATGACGTCATCTATGAAGATTCACGGGACATCGTTATCGCGCTAATGCCAATTATTCGGTACGTGTGTAAGTACGCTCAAATCTATTACAGTGTAATATGGAACGCGGCCTGAATGTTGTGCTGTTGTGTTGTGTGGTTGACTTTGACAGTTTGTTTTGACACACAGTTGGTTGTCACTTGTCATCTGTGGTTGTCATCATTCGGCTTAAAATCCGCCTCATGTGAATAAACTTACGATTTATTTTAAAGTACTCCAATATTAGCTTTTATTTTCAGAATTAAAAACCTCAAGTAAACTATAAACATGGTTCGTGTAATAACTCAAGAGACCTACGATGAGGTTGTCAAGGAAAACATCGACGAGTTTGATATGACTCCGGAAGAAGCAGTAAAAGAGGCTGTTGCCCAATTTGAGGCACAGGTACGTCTCCCAAAAATCCTTTAAGTTTTTCCTTACTTCTTGAAGATAATATGCTAAAGTCGAATGTAGATCTCTGTAATATTCATAAGTATTTTGTCATCGCCTTGAAAGTATGTTTAGTCATGATCATAATTAATTCAGACTGGAGGATTTATACTCTAGCTAGGTGATCTAATCAAAGTCCTTTAGATCACGATTATGATGTATGTCTGATGACCTAATACTTGAGAACTATTTATAGAACTCTAGGTAACTCTGTTAATGCACTAGATTCTCTATTCTGCTGCTTATCAATAACACAATTAAATTATAGGACAGCAGTGCCCTCATTTCTACTGCTTATTTATTTATTGAGGACCTCCAACAAAAGATGTACATAAAAATCACAGAACATTATGTTATTAACAGGGTTAAATTAAATTAGGTAGTGAAATTCTGCAGACTTGACGGGTATTGTTATCTAAACATGAAAATCAAAAATGTGATTATCTTTTGGGGTCTCTTAACTGTTGACTAGGCAGCATGGTCTGAGACCTTAGCCTGTCCCGTCAGGACAAATTAAAAAAAATAAATGTCTATGACTCTTCGTAGTGTACATACCTAGTTTTAGTATAGGCTCTCCTTCAATTACAGGAGGCCACAGCATGCTTTAAATTATCAACTAATTTAATTTAAAACTAAAATGCAAACTCTACTTTAACAGTATTCAAGACAAAATAAAATAGACAAATGTGAAATACAAGCTACGCAGTGCTAAACTTCTTTCAAAGATTTTTAAACATAAGCAAAGACTCACTGATATAAACTCTACCATTACTATAACTGTGACTAACAAGTTACAACAATTTTCAATAATTAAATAAAATAAGCCTGGATAATAAAAGACGGATAAAAAACTGGCTGTTCCATAGTTGGAATGAATCTATCATAAGAACAAACTTAATATTGTAGTTAATAAATAAATTCTCCCATACATTCCATCTACGAATGTAGGTTTTTACACACAATATTGAGAGATTTACCATGTTATTTTAAGACCATTGACTTTTTATAGGTTTTTCTGTAATCTGTAAACTAAGAACTATTGTCTGTATTTTTACCAAAATTTTAGGTTCATTAGTTTCGGAGTTAAGGGGGGGAATGGTCAATTTTTATCTATTTTCTTAAATAATTTCAAAAGTGTATATTTTAAAATTATAATAAATATAGATCTGAAATCCTTACAATAACCCCTTTCATTTTATATGTCACATGGTACAGTCTGCAAAACTTTTTTTTTTTTTCTTGTTTTGCCCCTCAAAAGTGACCCCCATATTCAACATTCATTTATTTTCGTTACACGTCCGTGTTTGGGTCACAAAAGTTCATATGTGTACCAAATTTCAACTTTCGGTCCAGTAGATTCGGAGCAAATTGGCTGTGACAGACAGACACACACACAAGTGATCCTATATGGGTTCCATTTTTACAATTGAAGTACGGAAACCTAAAAAATATGAGTTTATGGCGAAATTATCATTATACCATTACAATAGATATAAAATATACAAAAGTAAGTACTTACCTGTAAAAAATTATAAAAATATTAAAGGAAAAATTTAAAAGAAACTTAAAAAACTTCTTAGAAACTCTTTCTTCTAAACAAATCTATACTAATATATAAAGCTGAAGAGTTTGTTTGTTTGTTTGTTTGAACGCGCTAATCTCAGGAACTACTGGTTGGAATTGAAAAATTCTTTTTGTGTTGGATAGTCCATTTATTGAGGAATATTATAGGCTATATAACATCTACACACGCTACAACCAATAGGAGCGGAGCATAAATTAAAAATGTTACAAAAACGGGAAAAAATATTCCTTTTTGAGAGCTTCCGTTGCGTGCGCTGCGTAAACGGTTTAAGTTACGCAAATATCATGTATAATGTAATTGTTCCTCTTTAAATTTTCTAAAAAAAAGTCCGCGACAGCATTTGTCTATCTTTTAAGATTGACTTACTATAACCTTTTTTATGGTAATCTAATTTGTTCGAAATTAATGCATTATTTGCGAAGGAGTTTTCATAAACATGGTATTAATCCTTATCCAAATAAATACGTTATTCATCACAAGTATTTAATTTTGAACAAAGTTGCCCTTACATCATTTCATTTCAATGAATATCTTAGGAGATATAACTGTTTTATAATAACTCCGCAGCAAAATAATGATCAACTCTAGGTAAGGTAGTCTATTCTAAAGTTGAAGAGTTAGTTTTTAGAGTTCCGTACCCAAACGGTAAAATGGGACCCTATTACTAAAACTCCGCTGTCCGTCTGTCTGTCTGTCTGTCCGTCTGTCACCAGGCTGTATCTCATGAACCGTGATAGTTAGACAGTTGAAATTTTCACAGATGATGTATTTCAGTTGCCGCTATAACAACAAATACAAAAAAAAAAACAGAAAAAAATAATATTTAAGGGGGCTCCCATACAACGGACATGATTTTTTTGCCGTTTTTTTAGCGCCGCCCGCGTGGGTGTCGGTTATCGCATAAAAAAGTAGCCTATGTCCTTTTCTATATCCCAGGCTATATTCCTGCCAAATTTCATGTCGATCGGTTCAACGGTTTAGGCGTGAAAACGTAACATACAGACAGACAGACAGACAGAGCTACTTTCACATTTATAATATTAGTATGGATAGCTTTTGCCCGCGGCTCCGCCCGTGTGGATGTCGGTTTTCGCGTAAAAAAGTAGCCTGTGTCGTTCTCCATATCCCAGGCTATATCTCTGCCAAATTTCATGACGATCGGTTCAGCGGTTTAGGCGTGAAAACGTAACATACAGACAGACAGACAGTCAGAGTTACTTTCACATTTATAATATTAGTAAGGATAAGGATTTGTATGGATGGTACGGAACCCTTCGTGCGCGAGTCCGACTCGCACTTGGCCAGTTTTTTGTTTTTGAACGCGCTAATCTCTGGAACTGCGAGTTAGATTTGAAAAAATCTTTTTGCATTTTACAGCTCAATTCTTGAGGAAGAATTACATTCCTATTAACTAGGACACCATTTTTTTTTAATGATATTTTATGCGAAAACGAAGTAAAAGCACGGGCAGGCAATGTGTTGCGACGGGGTGGGTCAGGGGAACATGAAATTTAACGCGGACGAAGTCGCGGGCAGAAGCTAGTCATAAATAAATTATTAGTACCATTTGATTTTCAGGGAGTAGATCTATCAAACATTATAAAAGACCTTTCTCTTGGATCTGGAGACAATCATTTGGTAGTGGACACTGTTACGAAGCTGAAGGAGCTCTGTGCTGAGGAGAAATATGATGCAGATGCTGTTCTCAAGGAATTAGAGGTTTTGAAGGTAATTGCTATCATTTATTACAGTGCTTTTGCCCGCGGCTTCGCCCGCGTGAATGTCTGACCTTTTTCCACGGGAATATACTTCTTTCGAGTTTATAATATTTGTATGGATTCCATTTAAGAGTCTATACTACCTCAGCGCCACCTCACTCTGTATGTCGCTCGCACACTATTGCTACCGGTCACGCGAGCAAGCGAGACAGGGCGGCAGGGAAAAGGCTTCAAGGCGCCGATAGTTCAGGTAATTTCTTTTTACGGTGAAAATTATGGTGATTTAAAAAAAGTAAATAACATAAGACCTGCTTTATAGTAAGTTCAGTTAATATGCAAAGTTTCATTATCTAAATTGAAGTATTTTTTGAATACCAGCGGTTTATTGTTCGGTTTGGAGGTAACTTTGGTTTTTTTTCCTATATTTTATGGAATCTTGTTTTCAGCTAACAAGTACTTAACATTAATCCTCAACTTTACCATATTTTTATTTCAAAACTAGCTGACGCGACAGACTTTGTTCTGTCAAAAGCTATTTGATTGTGGCAGTTTGTCTATGCGCAAAGGAAATATAGTATAAACTTCACTACTCTACCCTACCCTACCCACCTACCTACCTACCTACCCTACCCTACCCTACCCTACCCTACCCTACCCTACCCTACCTACCTGCCTACCCTACCCTACCTACCTGCCTACCCTACCTACCTGCCTACCCTACCTACCTACCCTACCCTACCCTACCTACCTACCTACCTACCTACCTACCTACCCTACCCTACCCTACCCTATCTACCCTACCTACCATACCTACCCTACCTACCTACCCTACCTACCCTACCTACATACCTACCTACCTACCTACCTACCTACCTACCTACCTACCTACCTACCTACCCTACCCTACCCTACCCTATCTACCCTACCTACCCTATCTACCCTACCTACCATACCTACCCTACCTACCTACCCTACCTACCCTACCTACATACCTACCTACCTACCTACCTACCTACCTACCTACCTACCTACCTACCTACCTACCTACCTACCTACCTACCTACCTACCCTACCCTACCCTACCAACCCTAGCATTTCAAAACCAAAATCAGCTAAATCGGCCCAGCCGTGCTCGAATTTTAGCGAGACTAACGAACAGCAATTGATTTTTATATATGTATATAGATTAATGCTGCAGTATTTTCGACATAACGGAGGATCATGCTAAGCCATTTGAGGTAGTATAGGCCCCTAACAGGGCCCAGTCTTTTAAAGGGGAGAAATTATGTAAGTCATAAACCATCAAATAGGAAAGAAATAAATTCAATATTGTGTAGTATTCCTAAGGTTGAGTGTTGCGCGTCATAAAACAACAAGGTCTATGTGACAGATATCGGTATCGGTATCGGTATCACGCCTTGTTTCCCCGAAGGGTTGGGCAAAGGTGTACCTTTAGTACACCCATATTTCGCCAGTTGTGTTTAAGTCCCATGTAATTCCAGCGCCATGTAGGGCCATCAACCGGGCACAAATCCAGACTCCGAGGTATTACTGAGAAATTCCAGATGGAATAACCCAATAACACTGCCTGATCCGGGAATCGAACCCAGGATCTCATGCTCAGAAGCAGCGCTTGCGACCACTAGACCAACGAGGCAGTCAAATGAATAATTAATTATTCCTTGGTAAAGATGATGTTTACATACATGCATACATCCTCGAACTCACGCCTTCTTCCCATTGAGTAGGCAGAAACTATAGAGCGCCACCTGCTACGCTCCCTACATAACCCTTTTGCTTCGTTTACATTCATACATCAGGGCCTCAAGTCTGCTATTACAATAGTGTCAGAATGGTCTATCATTGATTTCATAATTGTTGATTTTGACAAGTTTGGTAATCTACTAATATAATGGCGTCATTATGACTTTCCAATGGTCAGCCACTAACACTCCATTGAATGAATTGGTAATCTCGTACATAATGACAAATGAAACTTCCTACTAAACGTCCAACTTCCAACTACTTCAGATTGCTTATAACACTAATAGATAATATTATGTAAAAGTATATATAAATGAAATCTAGCATGAATAAATGTTCAAAATGCCATTGTAATACATTTCTATTACGAGACCATTGACCGACCAATGATCGACCTTTATGAATTTAGCAGATTACGAACTTTTATCAAAATGACAATGGGTTCGTGTTGGAGTGACGAATTTATAAAAATAGCAGACTTGGGCCCCTGGTTGCAAGTATTACGCAAAGATTTGGTATTGAAGAAATCGGCTCTAATTTAAAATATTCCATTTTCCAGTCAGAATGCCAGAAGGACATAGCCCACAGAGTCCGAGCAGGCAAGGAGGGTGCATACAAACTCCTCTTGGACCTTTTATATTCAAAGTACAGTAAGCTGTGTCAAGAGCTCAGTGAAAAAGACACAAAGTTCATTATATGTGTTCTGAATACTATGACAGCGTTGATGGAGATGCAGCCTGATTTGTTTGATAATAAGGGCGTGGATTTGATTAAAAAGTAAGTATATTTTTCAGTGATCTACATTTATATCTGTAATTTTTATGGTGTACATAATAAAGAGTATTCTATTCTATTCTATTCTATCACAAAAAGGTAGCATGTGTTATGTTTATAAATAGCAAGAAACACACTAAACCAAAGATTATGCATTAAAAACAATCTATTGCTATATTATACGACGGCACGGTTGGCGCAGTGGTTAAGCGATTGACTGCTGCGCTGCGTGTCGTGGGTTCGATTCCCGCACGGAACAAATATTTTTATGACCTACAAGTAGTTGTTCCGGGTCTGGCTGTTTAAACGCACCCACAATACAGGAGAAATTCCTAGTGTGGGGCAACGTTTAAAAAAAAAATGTGCTAGTCATCATACTCCTTTATCCCAATTTATTGATTTGAAACATCAATTGGCGCGCCTTGGCAGTTAAACCGACTCGTTTGCGTGACGGCAAACGGCATGACTCTTTCATGCCGTGATACCCGCAACGCCATGCTACGCCCGTCGCTATGCCGCTACGACTTACTTCATATATATTGTTTCGTAGTCAACACCCCTTATAGTTTCTGTCTATCTGTCCGCGGTTTAGCTCAGAGACTCTTAGTACTGGAAAGCTGTTATTTGGCAATGGTATACATAATTATTTATCACGCCGACAAAGTCGTAAAATAAATTATTGAAATATATGTCGGAGAACG
Source organism: Dryobota labecula (assembly GCA_947523025.1). Classification (NCBI taxonomy): domain Eukaryota; kingdom Metazoa; phylum Arthropoda; class Insecta; order Lepidoptera; family Noctuidae; genus Dryobota; species Dryobota labecula. The sequence goes on along the minus strand of OX383307.1, from coordinate 20,008,633 downwards.
GAAGGTTTCTCTTGTTAGCATCAGCCATATTTTAACTACTGTGGGCGTACTGTGGGTAGTGTTAGTTATTGCGCAATAGAATAACCGTTATTAGAATCAAAAGTCATTCACTCAACCTGAGAACCTTAAATCGCATCTTTTTGCACAAGCAGCCTGTGGGTCTCATACACGTGCAGACAGTACAGCGCCTTGCGTGTGCAATATAATAATGCGTTCAGGGTGCTGATGGGGCTGCCCCGATTCTGCAGCGCATCAGGGATGTTCGCCGAGTCGCAAGTAGACTGTTTCTATTCTACTATGCGGAAACGATGCACATCCCTGGTGCGCAGGGTTCGGGCTAGCATCCTGAGGGCATTCGCGCAGAGGTTCGCTTGTCAGTACCTGAACCATTGCTGTATGGTTCACATACGGAGCAATCGAAGTATGTGATATGTTTATGTGGTCTTTTTAATTGTATGTGTTTTTACTTATGTTTTTAATTTTGTAATCTTTGTGTCCTGTGATCCTTTGTTGGTCGAAATAAACATTTTATTATTTATTTAAAATTTACATAAGACAGTCCCCCAAAACGCCCATCCCTTCAACACTTCCTAGTGCTTTAGCTGGGAAGAAGAAGTAGAGGAACAAACTCCCCAGCAGCACATCTGTCTGTTCAGTTAGAACTTGATTCTATACAGTAATGGGGGTATGCAAAGTAATTAATGTAGGAGCACGACACAACTATACCGAACGCGCAACAGTTTCTAGACGTCTTGACTACTTGACCACCACCGATGAACTTCACTTGTCCTCTGTGCGGCGATTACTTGCCGCCGGTCGAAAGTTATATTGTAGACGTCATGCGCCGCTAAACAGCACTGGCGTCCCGATTAGTCAAGACTCGATGGCGCGAACTTCACCAACGCCATCGAACGCGACTAGATGGCGCTGGCGTACCGGATACAACTCGTCTCCGACATATAATATCTTTTCGTAGAGTGAAGTGTCCCCCCCTGCCAACTAAATGGTTGTATTTGGGTATGTGAAAAAATTCACAGTAGTAGTATTATATAACGAAGTTAAAAGGAAAACTATCACAGCTAGTAGCCTTTACAAGTTACCGAGTAATAGTCGACCAATTTTGCAGTTAAGTTTGTTCTTGGGATAAATTCATCCCAACTACGGAAACCTTCATTGTGCGTGGTCCGCACTTGACTGGTTTTTATTTTTAAATGGGTGCGCATCAAACACCCTCTCCGCCATGTTTCACATCGGCCTGGCGTCCCGCGACGGCCATATTTTTGGGACAGCCGTATTCTTAATAGTCACTCCCCTTTCTGTCCATATCTTTCACATAGTCCATCCATCGTTTCTTTGGTCTTCCCCTATTATTATAGGCACATTAGGCTTGTAGAAAAAATATCGATGTATCGATACATCGATATTTTTTGTTCGATATATCGATATTTTTTGGCGATATCTAATATATCGATATAAAGATATCAAGTATTGAAAATTTATCAAAACGATATATTTCCAATAGCAACACCGTTGTCGCCACTGTATTCAAAGCCGTGAAAAATTAGATTTATCTGAAGAGTTTGTTTGTTTGAACGCGCTAATCTAAGGAACTATTGATTGGAATTGAAAAAATATTTTTGTGTTGGATAGCCCATTTTTATCGAGAAAGGTTATAGGCTATATAACATCACGCTACAACCAATAGGAGCGGAGCATAAATGAAAAATGTTGCAAGAATGGGAAAAAATATTCGTTTTTGAGAGCTTCCGTTGCGTGCGCTGCGTAAACGGCTTAAGTTACGCAAATATCATGTATGATGGAATTGTTCCTCTTTAAAAGTTCTAAAAAAAAGTCCGCGACAGCATATGTCTATCTTTTAAGATTGACTCACTATAACCTTTTTTTATTTTGTTCGAAATTAATGCATTATTTGCGTAGGAGTTTCATCAACATAATATTAAACCTTATCCTTAAATGTAAACAAAATTGTCCTTGACATCACTTGATCTCAATCAACATCTTAGGAGATATCATAATTTTAAAAAATAACTCCGCAAGAAAATAAGTAGGTATGTTCGGGTTCACGTGCGCATGACGCGCAAGACGCTGGCCGGCGCGCGGTGTGAAAAGAGCTGGTGGACCTCGACATCGAGCGGCAGACAGTCCATGGAGGCTATGCCATTTTTAGATGGAAGGCTAACCAGGCGGTTATATTACTCCTGGCCAGGATCGGCCTGCGCCTGGTGACGGGGACCATCACGGGACACTGCTCGCTAAACAAACACTTCCACAAAATAGGCATATCGTCGGTGAGCGTGCAAGACCGCGTAAGAGCAGTTTGTAAATACCGCGTATCTGCGTTTTCACGATTTTACAGGAAGAAGAAAAAAGTTAATATCTTGGCCATTCAAATATATTTTTCCGACTGAACTTGTTTATTTGCGACTTATTTTATAGGAAAATAACGTAAATTTACCAATAGCTTGTTTAGATTCTGTGTAAAGTCATTTACGCAGTTTTGTAGCGATAAATAATAGAAAATGTAGTAGACTTTTAGTAGGTACGCGGATTTGAAATAAAACATTTTCATAAAAATATTGAATTTATTATGACAAAATAACAAAAAAATTAACTTCTAAAAGAGGAAGATCTACCTACAAAAAGATGTTAACTTCTCATTAATAAATTTATATTATGACAATGTTATTATAATTAAGCACAACAAAAAACAGTCTTCTAGGTTCTCATTAAAATCACAGCATTCAAGTCCGCTACCTACAAAACCTAGAAACCGAGAACCTAGAAGAATGTTTGTAAAACATTAACAACCTTGCACGACTGCATTACTAACATCATCAACAACAACTTTTGTTCTATGACTTTCTACAAAACATAATACATTTACCAAAAACGAACCCTCAAGATTTCGTTGTTCTATATATTTAGAGCGTTCAATTTAAATATTTTTATTTTTGTATGAAAGTCTGATGAATTATTAAAAGTCGTGAGAGGCTGTTAGTGTTATACCAATCACTCTGTATATCTATATTTTTTGTCACTTGTTTCATCCCCTATCCACATTCGTCAAGCTTCAAGCGTTCACGTTAGACCATACTTCACTTTTTTTTGTTAGTAGATACATTTTTATCTGTTTCTCAGTATTCTGGACAACGTAGAAAACGAAGACATATTAATAGCTACACTGAGATGGACTACAACATGCTGTGTCAAACACGAGATGAATCGACAAAAAGTCTTCGCAAAGAATATCGCTGAAAACCTAAAACTTTTGCTGAATGTTACTGGCAATATCAAAGTGAGTATAAAATCTAATAAAAAACCGGCAAAGTGCGTGTTGGACCACGCACAATGAAGGGTTTCGTAGTTGGGATAAATATTGAGAGATTTACCATGTTATTTCAGGACCTTAGACTTCTTATAGATTTTCCTGTAATCTATAAGTGTAGAACTATTTTTTTGTATTTTTTTCAAAATTTTAGGCTCTGCAGTTTCGGAGATAAGGGGGAGGGAATGGTAAATTTTCGTCTATATTCACTTATAACTTTAAAACAATTTATTTTGAAATTATAAAAAAAAATATTTGAAACCCTCACAGTAAGCCTTTTCATTTGATATGTCACACGGTACAGTTTGCAAAACTTTTTTAAATTTTCTTATTTGCCCCCAAAAACTGGCCCCAATATTCTAAATTAATTTATTTACGGTTCACGTCCGTGTTTGGATCACTCAATTTGATATGTATACCAAATTTCAACTTAATCGGTGCATTACATTCGAAGCAAATTGGCTGTGACAGACGGACAGACATACAGACAGACAGACAGACACACGAGTGACCCTATAAGGGTTCCGTTTTTTCCTTTTGAGGTACGGAACCTTGAAAATTTGGATATTTTCGGGCTACCCTGACGCTTGGAACAAACCGCTGCACTAACCTGTTTCAGCTGCTAAGTGAAACTCTGCAAGTGATACGAAAGATGACATTGGACGATGATGTGCGAGTGGAGTTCGGTCGGGCTCACGACCATGCCAAGGAGTTGGGCGCTCAAATGTTGGTGCCTTTAACTAATCTGTTGAAAGGTTAGTCTGTTACCTATACCATAATATTCAAATCATTGCTTCCAATTCATTCGCTTAAACAAATATCAACTTTATTCTAATGTAGGTACTTAAATTAAATTTCTGAGTGGGTACTATTGAAATAGTCATATAAATGTTTGCAGTTGTAGCGCAAATTGACCTTTATGTCTGAGCTTCATAGTTTTTTTTTCCAAATACACATATTTGTTTACACATTCGGAAACCAAATGGCGAACGCAGGATATAATAATTTATTTTTATGAAACCAAAGGCTTTCTGAATGTAGTTTTAACTTTTTTAACGCCCGTATTACAGAACCTCTCTCAAAACTCAAGCATTCCTTAAAACTCGTTTGATTAGTTGAAACTAGTTTTAAGTAATGCTTGAGTCTCGAGTAATGTTCTGTAATACGGGCCTAAGAGCCAATCTTTCAACCTTCAGATAAATATTTAAGGAATAAAATTGATAGTTTGGCAGCTTTTGTGTAGAAAATTATGGCAAACCGCTAAATTTCTTCTTCCAACAAAAGTTATGTGACAATTGAAAAATCTGTCCTAAATTAATTCAATTTTTTCTATCATAAACTATATGCGGATTTTGATTTTGATTTATAGATATGTACCTAAATAGAAACCTTTGAGTGTCAGAATGGTTATAAGTTATTTAGTGTGTGTCAGTTTCTATGAATATGGTGTGTAGGGAAAGGATTTTATGAAGAAAGCACAGACAGACAAACCAGGCATTTATTTCAATTAAGCTTATCAAATAATTAATCAGAAAGCTGTCCGCTCGTAAAATTAGGTCTTCACGGAGAAGAAGGACAAGTAACTCTATGGAAACACATTTAAATTATTTTATCAACACAATTCCATAAATTTTATCGTTATCTCAAAAACAGTTAATTCTAATTCTTAGACTATTCCTCATAGTAATAGAACCATACTAACAATAGCAAAGAAAAGAAGAAAAAAATCCATTACTTATTCAATTTAAAATATATGTAATATTGGCAAAAATATACCTTACACAACAACATAGTCATAATAAGCAATAATTTAGGTATATAATATCAATTTATTTAACTTACGTGATACCTTGTAGAACAACCGACTCGATAATAAACGATAAATGATGTTAATTTTTATAAATTGGTTCAAAAAATACTTTTACACGTCAAAAATAACTTATGTTCTAAAACTAGATGAGTTTGGTGTTTCCTAATCGACTACACTGACAAGAAAGATCGAAACAAACTCAGAGATCACAGTCTCTTATAAAGTATGTTCAGGTCATATAACAGGCCATATATAACATTTATGGTTGTACGGGATCTTGGCGGTTGAGTCCGACTCGCACTTGGTCATTGTACAACAAGTTTTCAGATTACAGAAATAAGTACAATATCCTTTTTGTTTATGTCCACAGAAAATACCCAACCTCCTTTAGTATCAGAGCTGATGCTAACCATAGCGAGTCTGTTGGTACGTCACGAGCTCTGCAAGATGGTGGCCGACTGCGGCGTCGACTCTCTGTTCACTGTGCTCGCTGATAACTATGATAATGTCGCCGTGGTGCAACAGGCTGATAAGTTGTGAGTGGAATCATTTATATTATTTTTCATATAAGCACAAACTTACTCAACTACTCGACTCAATGACTACTCATGGTGTCTAAATGATGTTTAGTTTGTTTTAGTCGATCGTGTATTATTTATTTCATAATTTATGTTGTAGGTATTTTTTGTACCAACCTTTATTTTATTTTTATTTTTATTGTTTTATTTAAGAACACTGTATAAGTTAGCTGTAAGTTTCCCGAATATAATAAAATATGATAAAAACTTCATACGAATAAGGTACATTTTGTATGAAACGATTGTATTTAGCCTGAGTAGAGTCAAAGTTCACTCTATAGATCTCAGCCTAAATTGACTTTATACTAACAATAACATGTATTAAAACCCACACATCTTCTCAGCAGACTGATAATGCGACCTCAAAAACAAGCACCGTTCATTGTCGATAAACAGCGTTTTCTTCTTCACGATAATCTCATTCTCTATCAAACCCCTTTCGTGTATTAACTCAGCTCTCAATTTCTCCGTTTGCAAAGACCGCTTTTGCAACAGGCTCATACTATCATTGAGGTCTCTTACTTCTTCGATTAACGCTACTAAAGAACCTTCCCTACAATTTTCTACGTTCGGCCTACAATTCTTTGTATTCAACCTTGTTTGAGCGACCTGGATTCTTTGTGATACCTTCAACATTTCTTCGTGTAACATTTCTAGAATGTTCTCAGTCTCCACTATCTTTTCTAAAGTCAATTTCAGCTGATTTTCTAACTCGGTCTTCACTTGTTCGGTTCTCGAAATTCGTTCGCTCAACGATTTGTTAACCTTAATGTCTTGGGAACGAAGATCTCTAGAAGTATTTATAAGGACGGCATCGACTTTTGCTCGTAAAGATTTCGACTTGTCAATAGCGATTTTGAATTCGTTCAGGGCGTTGATTGTGTGTTGTTCCCAGGATGGGACGTTCGATTGGCCTGGAAAGAAATAGGTCAGGATAAAATATTGAATGTGACCAAAGAAATGATGGATGGATTGTGTGAAAGATACATTATGAACAGAATGGGGGTGACTACTCAGATGACGGCTAATAGAAATGTATGGAAGAAGGACATTTTCTGCGCTGAACACAAATAAACTGGGATAACGACAGGAGAAACAGATGGTGATGATAAGCTGTCGTGTGTATGAATGTCAACTGTGTTCTAAATCCGGAATTAATTCAACCTCTACTCAACCATAACATAACGCCTGTAACTGAAGGGTTAAGCAGAGGTGTACCTAAGTGCACTTTTCTCCAGTTATGTTTAAGTTCCATGTAATAGGGGCGAGCCTATTGCCACCAACCGGGCACAAATCGTACCGTTACCGTGTGGTGCCGGGCGTAAAGAATAGCACTACCCCATTTCCTCCCGTGGGTGTCGTAAAAGGCGACTAAGGGACTCGCTAGACAATGGGCAGCAACGTTCTCTATGCATTTTTAACACTATACTGCGATCGCCAACCCGCCTGCCAAGCGTGGCGATTATGGAAAATTCTCCCTCTTTCGGGGGAGACCTATGTCCAGCAGTGGACGTCTTTCGGCTGAAATGATGATGATGAATGATGGACACAAATCCAAACTCCTACTGAGAAATTCCTGATGGAAAAAGCCCAATAACACTTTGCTAACCTGGGATTCGATCCCGGGACCTCAAGCTCAGCAGTCGCTCGACTGCTGACTAAACCAACGATGCAGATGGCGTTCAATATAATTCATTGTTTGTAAAACCCTATTCCATGTCGAATATGGCAGAGAAAAGGTCGAAAAGGTCGAATCGAGCGTTTACAAAAATTTCGTTGATTTTTGTACCATGGAAGAACAAGATGCCAACAGATTGCCTCCTTTCTGTTAAAAATCTAGAAATAATTTAAGTAATCGATCGTGTACCTTCGGAAAGTCTTGTAGCTCCTGCCGAATCTTTAACATTCACAGCCTTAGTCTCCAAATAAGCATTATCGCTCTCATACTTAAAAGCCAAATGCTTATCACTCCAGTCCCTTTCCAACCAATTCTTCGAAGCTTCATTCATATCCAGCTGGTATTCTATATCCCTGAGCAAATCTCTATGAAGCTTCTTTACATTTTCTATCAAAGCTGACTCTGTGAATAAATCTTCTTGAGGTTCATCGTATATTAAATCGGACTGCATTCTATTCCGTCTCAAATCTAAGCATTCTTCTGTAATATACTCAGGGATTTTAAGAGTATCTTGAGCGTTTTTTAGTTGTTGTCTTAGCGATTCTAGAATGTTTATTTCTGCATCCATGTCTCGTATAGCCCTTTCTAGTTCGGCCTTCCAGTAGTTGATATGTCTAACTCTATGTTTTAGCTGGTCAGTGCTGTCGCTGTAGTCTTCACATGAAGTTTGATTGACTTTTATTATGCTGTTCTTTGTGATAGCTGTGTTGTTGTCTGTGGTTCTGATAATGTCTCCTTTTAAAACTTTTTGGTTGTGTTCGTGCCAAATTTTGATGGTGGATAAGGCATTGTTTCTGTCCCCGAATGATAAGTAATCGCCTTTCTCTGCCGTTGTCATTTTTAGGTCCTTTTTAAGAGCTGTTTGGTTCTTGAAATTTCTGTGGTAACAATTAGGATGAGACTTAATTTCACGGGAATTTTATCAGCTTCTGCTTATCCGTAATCTTGATAACCCTTTACATAAAACTGTATGTTCTCGAAATGTGTCTCCCTGTCTTCGTCCTCTCTCAAAGGTTTCACTTGAATGGCAGTATTATTATTGGAATCGTATTGAGTAAACTTTGCTGTTGTCATGGCGCTGTAGAGTTACTATAGTGATGGCCTAAATTTTTCCTGACTAAACAAATGAGGGTTTGATTTATCGACACGCGATGTTTATAGACAGTATCCATATCCATACTAATATTATAAATGTGAAAGTAACTCTGTCTGTCTGTCTGTCTGTATGTTACGTTTTCACGCCTAAACCGCTGAACCGATCGTCATGAAATTTGGCAGAGATATAGCCTGGGATATGGAGACGGACATAGGTTACTTTTTTACGCGATAACCGACATCCACGCGGGCGGAGCCGCGGGCAAAAGCTAGTGATATATATATTTTTTTACTTCCATATCTTATAAATTTTTTTTTTTTGTATAAAAACATTTATAATTATAAAAAAAATTGTTCCGCCGGTGTCGGAAGCAGGGTTTAAGCTACCGCTAGTTAGGGCTCCAGAGGCAAGAACCTCCTCACGATGCGAGCCATATCGAGGAGAACAGCCTTCTAAATCTTCTGATATATTATTATTGTGACAGAAGTTTAGAACACGTCTTTCTACGTCGTGTTCACACGTATACTTTCAACATTAATGATGCACCCAATATTTTCATTTAACCCTAGCTCACTAACCTTAATTTTGAGTAACGTTATCACTAACCATTCGTAAATTTTACGACGGATTAAAAAATCAATGTTTATTTAATCAACTTAATTTATGACACAAAACTACCATAATTAGCAGTCTTCGTTTTCGCTTTATACAATAACATATCTGTTTTAGAAATAACTTACATTAAACAATGATTGCACATAGAAACAATATGCTCCCTGCAAATTGCTTTTTTGCAGCATTTTCAGAAGTTCGAAGTTTTATGACGTTTTTTTTACAGCTGCAAGTTTTGCGAGTTCTGGGAACGTCTCGGCTAGAACCTTCTTGATCTAGTCTACAATTTTCAAGATCTTTGCGATGATTTGCTTCAAATTTCGTTGTAAAGTTAGTCTGAAATTTTACGACGACCATACGATATATCCCGATCTAATAAGCGTGCATCCGAAATGAGTGATTGCGGGTGACTAATGAGGCGAATCAGGAATGTATTAGAAACGGGTGGGGTTGCCGAGGTCGGGATCTTACCAAAACAGTAAATGCGCAAGGTACGCGTCGTAATTTTTACGAATGGTTAGTGAAAAAAAAAAGAGTCAAATGGAGTTTCTTGCCCGTTCTTCTCCATAGGAACCTACTACGCTTTGTAGTGGGTATTTAGCTTCATTTATTTGACTGACCAACTCCTTGAAAAATTGCTTTGAGTTTGAGAATTGACATGATTTGTTATTTATTTTTGGGCCAATTTATAAAAATGGTACCTAAACATATAAAATAAACAGCGTTAGCCAACATTCATTGTTTACCTTGCCTAAAATGTATTTAATGTTCCTGTAAATTATAATGTTACAGGATCACAGCATTGGCAGGCCATGACGACGTTAAGAGAGATCTGGTCAAAAGCGGTATTGTGCCCATCGTTGTATCAATTCTATCGAGGCATTCGGTGAGTTTACTAATACCTACATCAAAATTCACAAAACCCGTCAGCCTATAATGTATTTTTCAACACACTTGCTCGTAAAGTGGCTCTTATTGAACCGCTTTTAGGTCCATAATGCAGTGTATTAAAAACGCGTGCTTTTTACTTTACGTTACCATACGAGTGCTGTAACGCCACAGATAACTGTTTACTAGTCGAAAACTTGCGCTTTTTTTTTTTAATCTCTTCAAAGAAACATCATGCCAAAAGGAATCCGCGCATTCACTTTTTTTTTTAAATAGTCTGAATACTAGAGTCTTTGGTCCCAAAATTAACTAAAATTTATTTATCTTAAATCAGCAGTGGGTTGTAACAAGTAAAATCCCATATCTGTTCCGCCTGTTTCTGTTCCACGTAATTAACAGTTCCAAAAACCTGTTACAAAATAGCAGGCTGTTATTTCATACTATGTGAGATCAAACTATCGTGTTCTCTGTTACCACAGCTGCACAGTTATAATACACGGAGGTACTTCTCTTTCTAACTATGGTGTTACACCTATGTGAGAAAAGGAAAGAGCTTGTGACGGACGATGTAACAGGGTGTCACAGTGTAACAGTAACAATTATTATCTATATTCTAACTAAGGTAACTGTCATAAGCATGAATAGACAAAAGCTTGTGACTGGATGGATTTTGTTATCTCGTCGTGGAACAGAAGCTTTTTTTTTCAGTTTATTTGTCACAGTTACAGTCTGGTATCTTGTGTGTGTTGTATTTAGCTGTTACGATATATACGCCTCACTCTTACCTTAAATTGTCCGTGGTCCCTCCCGCAACCAAACGGAAAAGATCCTGACTGACGTTCTATTATTGCGGATTCTCACTGAACTAATGTATATTTCTGTATGCCAATAGTACTTTCTAATTCCATAATTTCTAAACTACGATCAGTCTTAAACATTTTTTTTTATAAAGGCTGTTTAGCAGATCGCTAGTGCCTTTATTTACACATCGCAAGCGTGGCGCGCGGAAAAAAAAATACAAAACCAGCGCGCCATTTTCCATAAATATTTGTTAACGTTTTCGTTGTGTTGTTAGTTACTATTAAAAATACGAAATCTAAAGTATTGTCACCAGCCGACGTTGAACAGTTTTTAAAAAAACGTCCGGATAGTTAGTACCTGGCAACAAAGGTCAGTTGAACTTTATAAATCTAAATGTATCATCTCTATAATTACGTTATTGTAGCATAAGTTTTTACAACAAGTCTGTTTTTTTCCTCGCAAGTGTGTTGAAAAACGTCGTATGAAACGCGTGTCGCGTGTACACAGCACACTCGTATCATAATGTACTATTATCTACACCCATGTTATAAATCCCCCATAAAAGTTTCTGAAATAGCTTATTGCCAACATTAAAACAACCGGTGTCATAGTAACCATAATATCATTCAAACGAGTGTTATAATGTTGTACTAAATTTCATTATGCAACTCCTTTGCGGTTTCGATCCCTTCCTTACTCATCAAACAGCTACATTTATGAATTAAAAACAAATGCATTGTCAACGCGCGTTTTACTACCACAGCTTCGTAATTAAAAAGAAAAAAAAACTTATAGGTTATTCGATTTCACGTCGCATCCCGCCATTTTTGTTCGATATTAGTATTGCAAAAATTTATAAGTTTGTTGTTTACAAAAATGATTTCAAATCCATATTATGTTAGTACAGAAAAACTTATGAAACTAGTATATAATTAGAATATAATTTTAAAATTGCTTGGGAAATTTTGCAATAAATAATAATTATTTACTTATTCTATGAATGACCCGCCCGGACTCGGCGATGCCGCGACGGTGGCGGCACGAGCGTGGTGAATTTTGATAATTAATCATCATATCAAGTAATTTTAAATTATTTAATTTCTTAAATAGTATACTCATAAAAAAAAAGTATTTCTTAAAATATTTCGTGTTTGAATAGATACACCCTATATACAAAATTATTTACATAGGTGTTGAGCGCGTGTGTGTGTTGAGTTGGCATTGGGCTTGTGGCTAAGTAATAACAGCTGCACGGGTCCATCGATCAGGTGGCATATATATTGCTTTTCTCAAAAGAATGCAGGGAAATAAAACATACTTTTTATATTATATATTTAATTTAATTAATATTGTTATATATGTTATGTATATGTTATGTTATGTTGTTATGTATGTTTGCTGGTGGGCATTGGATGTAGTGGTAGATGGCTGAAGTATGTAAATAACAAATCAAGACGAATTTTCAGCTTTGTCGCCAATTTTCTATATATAATCTGTGCCAAAAGGCAAACGCATTTATGGCTATACAGCCACGTGAACGCAATTTGTGCTAAGCAAAGAGACTAACTTTGGTATGCCAAGAATGATAAAACAGATCCAATCAAAGCAGCACGCCATTTCATACAACATTGCTGGAGCGTTGTAATATTCCAAATTCAAAAAACGCGCCTGCAATGGATTTGACTTTCTTTGTCCGTAAATTCGATACTTCGCGTGTAATTTTATCGAAAATAATGACATTATTCCATGCATGTTTGAGAAAAGTTCATAACTTGTGTGGAGCAAATAAACGTTTTATATTATTAAAAAAATAAAAATAAAGACACGTCTTATTGAAAACCACATTTTTAAAGTTGATTGTTTTTTGTCGCCTTTCAGAGTAACGCAGTAGCGACGTCCTTAACCCTCAAATGCATAGCAGCCCTGTCGCTCCGCGAGCCGACTCATGGCCAACAGTTCATAGACTGCGGGGCTCCTGAGGTCATCATTGAGTGCATGAAAGTGCATCCTCAAGATGCTTCAGTTCAGGTAAGACTTAAAAGGTGTTTTAGCCCATCCACTTATGGGAAAGCGCTAATGTAGGCCGCGAAATTCAATTTTTTTTACGATTGTTGCAATTTGCAGCTCACCCACTAAAGTTTCATATTGAGACACGAACCAACAAAATACAATCTAGCTAGAGGAATGTGGCCGCTTTCCTTTAGATCGAATTTTGTTGCTTCGTGTCTCAATATGAAACTTTATAAAAGGTATTAGAAAATTCTAGACACACTTACCGAGGTTTCTGATTGAGCCGTTTTTCATAATTCCTTCTCAGTCACGAGATAATATTTTTTTAAAGGAGTGAAACTAGTGAAAAAAAAAAGACAGAAAATACGTTTATTTGCGGTAAACATCACGCAGAGAAAGCTAGAGTAAAGCTAGGTAATTATTAATAAATAATATAATAATTAATAAATAATATAAAAATAATAATAAATAAATAAGAAGTAATAATTAATCAAAGAAAAACAATTTATATAAATGAATAAACATAATTATAATACATATAAACAGGTATATAAAAATAATCTAAAATATTTAAGTAGATTTGTGAAATGTTAGTATCTTATTCACGATCTCCTGACTTTGATTGTAAGTTAAAACTTGTTCCTATACCTAAAACAGGGTTTCCGCTCTACTACCCTTTTGCTGTGCCCTACGGGGTCCATAATGATCTAAATTATATAGTTACCACATAAGTACACATTATGGGAAAGCAATAAAGATATTGAGTATAAAGAACACAAACACGAAAATAACAAGTGATAATTGTCCAGCGCAAAAACCGGCGGGGCTCAACTTCGTTCCCTGAGAGGCCATGGTAGAGCGAACTGATTTGACCTTGAGCCTTGTCTCCCAGTGGGGTGATGACAATCTGGTCTCTTTTAACGCCACCAAAACACAAGCGTGTCCCTTTACCGCTAAAAGGAATCGTTTTGACCAAATTCCTACTTTTCGGGGTACGTTCCTGTAACTGATCGGCTCGAGCTCCTAGACATGGAGTTGACATCTGGTCTCAACTTCGGTTCCACTATCGAGTGCAAAGCTCAAACTGCGGCCTAGAAACTGGGCGTCCTAAATAGGGTGAAGCGATACTTTACGCCTGGACAGCTTTTAACCCTTTACAAAGCACAAGTCCGATCCTGCATGGAGTATTGCAGCCACCTTTGGGATGCCTCAGCTAAGTACCAACTTGCTTCGCTTGACTCGGTGGAACGCAGAGCTAAGAGGCTCATTGGCGACGTAAAACTGGTGGATGCCAAGCTTCACAGCTTGGCTCATCGCCGGAAGGTTGCCTGGTAGTCGGTCTTCTACAGATTGTACTTCGGCGAGTGTGCCCATGAACTCCACGACCTCATTCCACCGGCCCCCTTCTACCATCGGACCCACCACCCCTACCTTGTTGATATTCCACCAACTCGCACTAAGCGTTTTCAAACGCCTTTTATAATGCGCACAGCAAAGGAGTGGAACTCTCTGCCTGCGTCTGTGTTTCCGAACGCATACAACCCTAATTTAATCAAAGTGTGAGTGAACAGGCTTCTTCTGGGTAAGCTCACTCCATCGTCGACTTTGTCTCTGTCACCTCTTACCTAGACTAGAGTCAAGAGCAAACCCATCGTAAAATAAAATAAAAAACCCTTTCGTTATTTCGATATAAACGTATACGAGTACTAAGTTCCATTATTAAACGATAAACATAAATAAATGTAATCTATTCACTATTAACATTTAATAAATAACTCTTTAATTGTAGTCATTTCAATAATATTACACAATAACTATTTTTATCATGTCGTTATTTTTCAGATAGAGAATATTTATAAACACACATGTCGCTGCTTTGCATGAATATCCGTACAAACCAAAATTTTGAAAATACTGGTTTATAATACAGCCAAATGCAAAATAGTTCTTATTTAATTAAACATTGATTAATTCCCTTTCGATTTAAACATTCTTCTATTGAACAAATACATAAAAAGTTATGACAGAAAATATTTTGTTATTTTCAAATAGCTACCCTGTAAAATGTGTGTTTTTTGGATTGTGCGGTTATTCGTGCAAAGCAGCGATGTATTCAAAAGCTATTTCTCATTTTACAGAAAAACGCATGCTGGGCAATACGCAACATGGTAGCGAGATGTCGCGACCAGAATGTTAAATTCCACGAGTTAGGCGTCGAAAGTATCCTCAACAGTGCCTACGAGAAATTCGCAGAAGATTTCGGTTTCGACATAAAGTCTGCTTTACGAGATCTCGAATGCGATGTCAAGTTGGACGAGCAGTGGACCGGCAAAGGTGTGCAGATGGATTATTGAGAGTAGATTTGCTAGAACTGCTAGAATTGGCTTTATTTATCATATTAGCTATTTTGTAATTAGCACTAAATTGGCACTTTTTTAAGCCACAATGCAAACGCCTGATGAGATTCATTTTATTAAGATTTTATTTCAATAACAAATATGTTAAGAACGTTCATCTCGCGCGGGCTGGCAACGTCGCATTGCTAGAGGTTGTTCGTGAAAACTAAAAAAAAAAAAAGTACAATTTTTTTTCAGCCAAATACTAGATTGTTGGTATTTAGAAGTATGTACGCTACTTTTTGGCAGTTATTTTGGTATTCACTCATAAAAATTGACATATTGTCAATTATTTTCTATTTACAGTATTACGCAGATTAAATATTTGAATTAACTATAAAGTGAACGTTCAAAATAATTATAAAATACAACAGTCTAGTACATACTTGGCTGACAAAAATTATTACTTGGAGTGGGATGAACGTTCGGAAACTTAAAACATTTAAAATACTAATAGAATAACTCACTAAAACCACAATAAAAGGTACCCTTAAATATGTTTATACCTACTGCTGTTATTGGTGTCCAGGGCGCTTTATCATTCTGTCGGTTTTAGCTGATCATGGCGTTCAAAAGGTAATAGAAGGACGAAATTATCCAAGCACGTCATTTGATGTCTTCGAACTATTGGAGGATATAACAAACATTATTTTATCCCCCTTGTTAGTCACAAAATATGTCTCGTGTTTCTTTACTTTGTCTCATTTGATTTACAAATTAATATGGTATGAATCGACGTCAAGTTTTGTATGGCATACCAAAATGGTACAACATGTTCTATGTTGAGGGTTTGGTTTCTGCACTAAGTCCTTCAGGTGGACTATTGTACATGGGCCATGGCGGCCATCAATGGTTATTCCAACCAGCCAACCTCCCTCCAGAAAATGATTACGTCTCCCGGTCTGTTTAGAACATCTGTGAAAGATCTGAGTGCCCCGAGGGTGTTCTAATCTGGGTGACGCCTGTGCATGCAAGCCCTGCACAGAGGATTGTCCGATATGCCTATTGTGTGGAAGTGTTTGTTTAGCGAACAGTGCTTCGTGATGGTCCCCGTCACCAGGCGCAGGCCGGTCCTGTCCAGGAGTAATAACCGCTTGGTTAGCCTACCATCTAAGAATGGCGTAGCTTTCTCATTTGTTTATATACAGGGTGTAAAAAGACCCTTTACGAACAAAATAATTATCTTTGTGCAAAAATAATGACTGAGAAATGACTTTTATTTTGTATGAAAATTTGCTGTTCTCGGTATTGCGAAATGTAATGCACGAAAAACATTAATAGCGTAAAATCGAGACAGTTAAAAGAAACTCGCATTAGGGCCTCTGATACTTTTAGAACAGGCCATAGTTAGTAATATCTCGCGACTTATCAGGTCTTCGCTCAAGTGTTAAGTCGATTATCTGTTCCGATTCGTGGTCGCCATTAGAGGAGAATATAAACACGGCCCTCGAGGTTTCTTGGTGACAGAACAGAATGTAGACACAACTTGCATTTTCTTTGAGCCATGTAGGCAACTATTTCTTTATGCATTCCCAAATTGTATTATGTAATTTCGATATAAGCGCCAATTTTGTATTCGAAATGAGGGCACGTTTACATAAGGAGATTTTCTAGCTCGTTGAGAAACGAAATTGTCCAACGTCTACGTGAGTCTCGTCGGAGATTCTCGCCTCGCGGCATGCAACATCAGGCATTCGATATTCTTGGTGAGAATAATTCCTCGTGTAAATGAGCCATTAAAAATAAGTTAAAAACAAAAGTTATTTGTCAAATTTAGGTTGTGATAGATTTATATGATTATTTTTTGTATAATTTTGTATTTCTAACTATCTAACAGTACTAACACAAGGTGTTTAAAATAAAACTGCAAATTAATAAAAAAATATTTATTGTTACAATAACATTCAATGAGAAATTATTAATAATACAAACGTGTTTGGAAACTGAATTAAACATAATAATTCTTATAAAGACTTTTATTTTTAGTTCCTGTATTATTGAAATCATATTATTGTGATTGGATAAAATGAGTTTTTAAAACATTTGTTTCATTAACAAATGTTTGAAAAATATAAGAAGTTTAAAATGTTTGTTCCCATATAGTTATTGTAGTAACAGAAACGATGAATTATTATATACATATATCTTATGCATTGTTTATTTTGTTTTTCTACGAAATCGAAAATGAAGGGTATTGAGGCATTACTGCGATGGCATTCTTTGTAGCATTTATCTATTTAGGGGTATTGTCGTCATCCGTTCTTAACCATACAAAGATATCGGTACTATCGCCTCCCGCTACCGTGAATGTAATAATAATTAATATAAAATAAAATCTACTTACATGAGGTTCATAAAAGGTAATGGAAAATGTTTTAAGAGGTAGGAAACATTACATTGCCAAAAAAAAGTGACTGGTTTGAAGTTTTAACATAATGTTGATTAACATACATAGTGTTTGTGATACCATCATCGAGGGTTTTATTGAAGAATATATATTTATATCTTCACATAAAATTATTTTAATAAAAACCTATATTTTCGGCATCAGACTCGTTACCACACCTCGTACCCATTACCTTTTTATGTACAGTTTTGACTTCGTTACTATTTTATTTTTAGGTACTAGCGACTCGCCCCGGTTTCGCACGTTTCCAAAATAATGTACATTTCAAATGGTGAAAGATTTATTTAAATAGGAGCTTTGGTTCCGGTGATTACCCTCCACATATACACAAACTCAGAAAATTCGCTCCCCCTTTTTAATATTAATCAAGATATGTATAGATACCCCTTAAAATATTTTTCATTTTTTGACCTTATGCTTTTTTTAAACTTAATATCGACCATGTCTATACAACTACATTTTAAATAGTACAAAACTATTAGCAGATTAAAAATCTAGTGTACGTACATACCACAAATCAAGCTATAAATTTCCCGTTTAGGCTGATCTCGCATTCTATAGGATTTCCGTACAATATGAGGTCAGCTTATACTGGAAATGTATAGCTTGATTTGTGGCCGTGTGTACAAATAGTCAACACAGATTGATATCACGTTTATTATCATCAGTTTAACAATTTATACATTGCATGTATAAAAGGACAGAATACAAATTCACTGGATTCAAAAATTTAATAATAACATTAAAATTAGACAATTATAGTAAAAATATTACAAATATACAAAATCACAATTGGATGACATCCACAGTTTAAGAGTCCTGTTTGGGCAATATTATCCATCATAACAGAGTTAAACTTGAAACAATCAGTCGCAACCAGACCTGCCAACTAATTGAATATTTTCCCTAAACAAACATTGTTACATCTCTCGGACGTAACTCCAAAAAACTGAATTTTGACCCTAAATTTTTCATAAATGTCGAACCATCATTAGGTAAAAGGTATATTTTAAAACATAAATAATTTCGATAATTCATCGAAATTGCTTAAACATAACATCACGCCTATTTTCCCCGAGAGGTGAGTGCGATGGCGGGCGCGGTCATGAAATATTAAACATCATCGCCTTGGAGGGGAGCCAAGCCTCATTTTTTTTGCGAAATGGACTAAAGTGGATTAACGTGTTGAGAAAGAGCCATAGTTTTTATTAGTCAATAAATCTTACAGATATGTAATCAGTTTTTTTTTTTTTTTATTTGCCATTAAATTTTATTGTAGTTTCAATAAGAGTCTAAATTCAAATATATGCCGCTTAAAGCATTGTGATTATAAGTCAAAGAAAGTAATTATTCAGTGGTTAATAGTTGTAAGAGCTCATAGAACTTGAAACTTGACCACCAAAATTATGACATCATAATATTGTGTTAAGACGCTGATTTATGATAAAACAACTGTTCTTACGCGCATTTTTTTTTTTAAACGTCTGTTACTCAGAAGTGTAGTACAGTGAAATAGCTCCATTACCCTCTAAGGCGACAACATTATGGCCATAAGTATCGAACTGTTCACGTACAAAACGCAAGTGCTGTGTAAGTACCGGGCACGCTCGCAACTGGTACGTCCGCAATATCAAACGTGTGAAGTTGTTTGTGTCTGTTCACGTCAAACTAGCGGCTAACAACCAGTTTGAACTTGCACACCCGCGCAAGCTTCTGGCGGCCACTGTAAGCACGAACTCGCCTATACCACCATACCACCCTCTCTGCCCCCGCTCCCGCATATTGTACGTGAACAAGCGCTTAGGCAGAGTTGTACCCACATTTCGCCAGTTATGTAATAGGGGGCGAGCCTATTGCCATCAACCGGGCGCAAATTCAAGCTATGGGCTGCTGCACGAGAAATTCCCGCTGGAAAACCCAATAATACTATCCCGACCTGGGAATCGAACCCAGGACCTCATGCTCAGCAGTAGCGCTTGCCACCACTAGACCAACGAGCCAGCACCTAAATTTAACACTAAAATTATAATCTCATTGTTCATTTTAAACCCTTTAATCTAGGAGGGAACCCCAAAATTGGATACCCTGGTCGTGACTGCAGCAAAAGACAAACTTATCTATGCGTGTCACGGCGGCGCTGCATGCAAAGGAAAGACGTTAACAATCTGTCAATGAGGGCTATCGCGTATGAATTTCCCGCTAGGGGCGCTAATGTAGTGAGGTCTCCGCAATTGTCACTATTTGTGGGTGGACTACGCGTGTTATTTCAAATTATATTAATGTTGTGAATATTTTGCAGTACCTGAGATTAACTATGGCAAATATTAGTTACGCGTCAAAGAATGTCAGTGCTTTGAGCAGGGCTTGTTAACGTTACCAAATAACAAAATAATAACCGTTACGTAACGTTAAATTTCAATGTTATACTTACTAACGTTCCAAAAAATTTACGTTACTTGATAACATTACCAGTAATATAACGTTAATTAACATTAACAAAAATACGATAACTAACGTTAATTAAGTTAGTGGGTAAGAATCAGGCAGATTCAGGCAAAGTTTTGACCGGCACGGCATCAGAGAGGTGCGAGGGTGGGCTCCTGCCACGCCGCACGCCTAAGGCCACATTACTTACATCTCACCCGTTTAAAATAACGATAAAATTAATAGTCGCATAAATAACGTTAAACCGATTACCGTTATTTTAATGATAACGTTAACTCTGTCAATACAAGGTAACGTTATGAAAATTTACCGGTATTTAAAGCCCTGGCTTTGACACAGTTTCATCCTTCGGAAACCTTACCAAGTGCCTTCCTTTTTTATCAACAAAACGGGACTGCGCAACACTGCGACATGCTCGATACGTTAGTGGTACGGTTTTAAAGTATTAAATATGATTTAAATGTTAAACTTTGTTTTCACGCCCGTAGTAACAAACTAGCAGTTACACTTAAAGACCTTACTCGATAGTGGCGCCAACTGGTGAGCACAATAACGGTAGCCCTCATTCCAATACATTTCATATTAGTTCTCGATTTCGCCACACGCATTAATATGTTTATACAAACAGTGGCGCCACTTTTAAAGACATTTGACAATCAGATGTTTTAAAATATTGACATTATAAATTAAATCCTACCATATTTTGCGTTTTGATAGCAATAAAAAAAATCGAGAAACCACAAACCAGAGCGGAATTTCGCTGGTTATATATCACGCATCTAATTGTATCATAGATGAGTGATTTATTGCCCGTATTAAATGGCACTGTCCTACGTAACATTTTAACTTATATTGGGTTATTTATAAACGCTGCTTAAGACGCAGATATACGATTTTAATGACTTTTAAATCTGCTATTATGCCTTCAAGTAAGTTATGCAAAAATGCATGTCAAACTAGAACGCGTACAAATCAATTATATATGTGAATATTTAAGTATTGTAGTAAAATACTTTATGAAATAAATTCAGGAAGACTTAAGATCCTTTATATTTTTTTTGTTTGATTAGATTATTTTATAATCTATAATTAAATCTGCTTTTTTAATTCAAATATTAGTTTCTTCGTTACTAAAAATAAATATTGGTGGCAATTACACGTGGCCACGGTGTTAGGGAAAAGCACCGACCAGTCGCACAAGGTCACCAGCGCTTTACGTCCCCTTAAAGTTAAGTAATGATTAGCGACTGTTTAACCATATATTTCTGAAATCTAAACGGCTCTTAACTCCAAGCAACGTTTAAAGATAAAGGGGTATATGATGGAGCGAAATGTAATCGCGTTGATCCCGCTCAGGGGTTTTTGTCAGACTTTTTCATTAGCTGGTCAATATTTACCAAAAATTTAAATGTCAAGGCCTCCCACAAGGTGGACCGATGACCTTGTGAAGGCCGCAGGAATCCGCTGGATGCGGGAAGCACAGAACCGGTCGAAGTGGTGGTGCTTGGGGGAGGCCTATGTCCAGCAGTGGACGTATTTCAGCTGAAATGATGATGATTTCGGATGATGATGAAATGTCAAGCGATTTTGTACCATATACAGATACAACTACCGTTTCCTTCACTTGCCCGGCAAATGATTATGGTACGGTCCCAGATTTGTGCCTAGCCTATTTCGAAAAGAACTCATGCATACATTGATGTATATAAAAAAGGAAGATTAGGTACTCGCTCCTCGACGTGGACCGCATAAGTTATGCCGACCGGCACAATATTGACCTTAGTCAAACGACATAACGTTAACGTTGTTAAGTAAAATTACCGTAATCGTCTAAATAAGCAGCAACAATGCCTTGCTGTGTTTTCAAAATGTGCACAAATAATTCACAAACCAAAAACAAGTTCCAAGGGATTAATTTCCACTCGGCAAGTACATCAAAACTTATTTTCTTTATTTTTTTTTTGAATAATATTGCTTTATAGGTCGCCATTTGTTTCCGACTTGTTATGGGTACGTAACAGTGATAATTATTGCTATCTCATTCCCCCTACAGCCCGCGTCATATCTCTCTATTTCGGTTGTTGATGCATGACGCACGACATCGGGAAACGTATTTGTGTGGTCTATAATGTTTACTTGACATTAGCGGTGTCTTATCTTCCTTTTTTATACATCAATGGATGCATATTAAATATTGTGTTATATTTAATAGGAAAATGACTAAAATCTACTTTGTACTGACAAATAGGTGGTTTGATAATGACATAGAATTATTATTATTATTATTATATTACCCTGCACTTTAATTACGTAACACACTAGCAATCACAATCTGAATGGTTTTGAAGGATCTTGCTAATTCATTGCTTCATGTTGGAAAAATTTGTCTTCTCAACAACGTAAATAAACGCAATAAATCTTGTTGAAATGTCAAAATGAAACCCATTGCTATTGTAAGGTATTACGTAATGAAACCGCAGAAATTACGCAATTTCTTCATTGGAATGACAACTAGCCCGAATGTGGTTTTAGGCCCTCTTGGACCACAAATCACTACGCTTAAAAAGGAAGAGCTAAGATAGCTCGCGAAACTCAAATGTTCTTACGTTTTTGCAATTTGCTGTTAGGTGTCAGGTTGTATGTTGATTGAAATATGATTCGCGACTGTAACAAATGTGTAATTATTTACAGAGTTATAATCATTATAAGAATCAGAGTTAGTATAATCCTAAAATGTCAAGATTTCATGAAATAGTCATTCAATAGGATTATATGAACTTAGAAAGTTGTGTTGATGATTTTTATTATTGTAATTCGTGTCATGCTCCGCAGCAGAATCACTTTGACTATGTCAAAATTACAGGATAAAATGTAGATAATGGTGCCGATTCCCTTGTTCACAAACTAAACTAAATTTAAGTTCAGTGCATATTTTTCTTTCTATTTCATTAAGAAAAGGACAGAAGATAAATTTTAGTTTAGTCCTGTCAAATTAATCAACGCCTGTCACTACTCCATACAAGTTTAGACGTGATTTGACTGAACTAAACTAAAATTTATCTTCTGTCCTTTTCTTAATGAAATAGAAAGAAAATGATGCACTGAACTTAAATTTAGTTTAGTTTGTGATCAAGGGAATCGGCACCTCTGCCTATAATGTTCCCAATGTTGGGACACAGGCCTCCACTCTTCGAGAGGGAGTCGGCTGTAACGCACTGGCACCACGCGGGCCTAGTACGAGTTGGTTGATGTCACATGTCTTAAAAAAATTAAAAAGAAAGAAAGAAAAATGGTTTATTCTGCACAAACAAGACGCAAATTATATGAAAAATAAACAAAATACACATACTAATAGCCTAAATTTCGTAGCCAAAAATTCAAAACCTAAAAAGTAACAATAAAAAAAAAAGTTGACTGTTGTCCATTGCTTGAATGTCAGGCCAAGACCACAGACAATAGATGTTGCGTTGTGCAACACTGGTAAATGACAACAAACAAACAAAACAAAAACTAAATGCCTATCGTAGAGAACATAATCTACCTTTGCAACAAAATACAAATAAGATAAAGCCGTGCGTCGCATCTGTGCAAGAACAGGCCGTTGCTCAGAAAAATGCTGTGACTTCGGACGAACTCATCGTCAACAGCACATGCAGCATGCAATGTTCTAGGACATGTTTCCTCACGATGTTTTCCTTCACCGTTTTGAGAGTAATAGTGATGAAATTATTTACACAAATTAAAGCGCCTGCCTGGGTTCGAACCCACGCCCTACCACTCGTGAGTCGGGACCGTTATCACTAGGCTACCACTGCTATCATCAATACAACTCTCTAAAGTAAGAACATTTTAACTACACGGCTGCTCATCATCAAACAAAAAACATCACAAAAAACAAAAACACAACAAACAACACATCGTAATAATCTACCACGTGTTCACCAATGAAGAATTCGCGTAACTTATAGTAACTTAAGTACGTACAATTACAACAAATGAAGGCTCATTTACAAGTAGAGTTTCTCGCCTCGAATAGGCGATTATCGAAGGATATAAAAAGTTGACACGTGTAAACAGTACGTACGATACTAGGAAATTAAAAATGGGCTCGGCTAAAAAAAAACACCTGCGTTAACAAGTAATCTTATATCGAAATAGCTGCTACCCGCTTCGCTTACGACGCCACGCAGGCGAAGCCGCGGGCAGCAGCTAGTCGGCGTTTCTAAAATAAAAGTAGCAATAAAAGTATCAGCTATCTGTCAGTGAAAGTCCCGTCAAAATCGGTCCAGCCGTTTCAAACAGACAGATAAAAAAAACCTTATTGTATTTTTTTTTTGTTATAAGTATCGTACGCATTTAATGAAAAGCTGATAAAAAAAATCGAATTCGTTCGTGATAATTAGTCTCATCTGATATAATCGTAGACGAGTTTTTGTATCTCATTTGAACTATTATAGAACTTATTTCCTACATGAAAGGTACAGATTTCAGTAAAAACGCTGTAACAAAATATACAAGACAAATAAGCATTTTGTTTTCACGGTCTCACTGAAATGTGTACATTTTAATGCTGTATAAATGACGTCTTTATTTAAATACATGAGTGCGATAATCGCCTGGCGAGTGTCGCATGATCATTCCCGCGGGCGAGAAACTCTCACCGTGTAATTGAGCCTTAAAACGAATATTATACAAAAATTAACCGTCATGAGAATGTCAAGACGTTCTGTAATGACGTGCCCTCTCAAGAATCGTGTTCATGTTCCATTCATTATTTTTCATTAATTTCTGTCCGTTCATTATCGTATGAACTGTTATTTTGTTGTTGTATTCCAGATTTGTTAGCAGCTGAAAAAAAAAAGTTTTTTGTTTAAATAATTGAGAAAAATTAAACAGAGGGTTTTAATGATTTAGTAAAATCGTATAACAATATTTGTAAATATGTGAGCACCATGTATCCAAAACATAATTAATTTATGTGATAGTAATTTTATTACACACGCCCACAAATCAAGCTATAAATTTCCAGTATAAGCTGATCTCGCATTGCATAGGATTTCGGTACAAAGAGGGGTTTGCTTAAACTGGAAATGTATAGCTTGATTTGTATACGTGCGTACATCGTCTTCACATGTAATGATGTATACAAAGTATTGTAAAAAAGTTTAAAGTATGGAGGTTCTTGCCCATTCTTCTCCATACGAAATTACCTTTTGGAAGGGGCAACTAGAATCAATTTTTTTTCAGTGTCAATTTTGACGTTCAAAAGTGCCATTTAAGTGCCTATTTGAAATGAATGATTTGGCTTTGACCAATCAAAAGAGAGCAAGAGCTAAAATTGAGCATTGCAAGAGGTAATTTTTTTTTGTAAGTTTATGTATAGTTTAGTTATCTCTAGAACTGCCAGTCAAAGAAAACTTCTCTAATTCTTGATGAAGGATTTAATTAAAATCACGCTGTGACCCTTAGGAGCCGACAAAAAAATAAAAAATAATAAGTAAGTGAAAACAAAATAATAGCGAGGGCGTGATAAGAACAAAAAATTTCACTCAGACGAAGTCGCGGGTAGAAGCTAGTTGATTATATGTGAAGATGATGTTCCTACAATAAAATTACTATACCACAAAAAAGAATAATAATTGGAAAGATAGACCTCGTTTTGTTTCTGTAATAAGTAGGGATGGGCCGAATATTCGTTTTATATTCGGTATTCGGCATATTCGGCAGGTTTACCGAATATTCGGCTATATCGCCGAATGTTCGGCAAAGTGGTACTTAGTCAAAGTTTTTACTTTATTGAGCCGTGTATGATTTATCATGAGTTGAGTGTTATTTTTATTAGGTTAGTAATTTACAGTGCAGCTTTATGTTTTTGTCGACACTGTAGCTTTATTTCCAATAACTGTATATAAAAAAGATGGTTATTAAAAATAAAATATGTATAAGTATACAGCTGTTTCGGGCGAAGTTTTACTCCTTACTAGATGATTCAGATACATGATGCAATAACAACATCTATTACAGCGGAGGTAGCGGGCGGGACGATCCGGCTCCAATCCGCGCGCTTTGCGTGAAGAAGTTCCAGACCTTAATACTGATCACGTAAGGCAATCAATTATGCCGAATATTCAGTTCGGTAAAAGATTTACTGAATATTCAGCCGAATGTTCGTATAAGGTGAAACTCATGTTCGGCCCATCCCTAGTAATAAGACCGTTTATATGCACACCACAGACTGACGGACAAGTGACACTAGTTCGCCAGTAATGTTTTTAGTCCCACGATGTTAATGTGCGAGCATACTGATTGCCATTAACAGGGAAAAACAAAATAACCCTATTTTTTGGTTAAAAAAAAAAACACTAAGTTGGTACCCATTTTTTTTTGTAAAAAAAAAAATATATCCGTATTCTTGGTAAATAATTATATTTTATTACAACTTACCTTAGGAGTCAACAAGAAGTACTGCGCATTGTCACATTCTGTCGTCACCTTCACCAATAACTCGAACATTTTGCGCTCGTTCACAGCGTCCATGCCTTGGTTTATTTCATCAACGCATCTGTAGAAAAACATTCAGTGGTAAATCTCTACGATTTTGGGTTTTTTTATTTTAATTTCACTTTATTGGGACATAAAACAGTTACACATTACAATTTAAGTGTGACAGAATAAAGTCCGTACTAATTAAACGTGTAACCCACACCAATATCCGCTAACGAATGGTTTATGAGTTGAGTGGGAGTCTGAAGGAGGCAGCGCCCCGCGTTGCACAATATTGCCAGAGTACATCAGAAGCCGCGTCGGGCGCGCCAAAACGCACTCATTTTTTCAGAGAGAATCGAATTTTGAATTTAATTTTGAAACGTAACCAAAGCAGTCAATCAAACTTTTATTATTTTTATTAAATAACTAACATGTATTCAGCAGTTATAAACAAAAAAGGGGTGGAGCTTCCCCGTTGTATGTAAAAAAAAAAAACATATTCATGGCCCGTGGAATTCAAATTTTCCTACGTGTTTTGCAGTTTGCAGGTCAGTGTCAGGGTTGTACGTTTATCTAAATATGATTCGCGGCCGTATCAAATATTTATTTATAAAATTATTATCATAAAGATCATCAATACAACTCTCTAAGTTTACATTAGCCTACTGAATGACTATTTCATGAAATCAATACATTTGAGCGCAATACTATTTCGAGAGTTACCTTAGCGCATCGCATTCAATAACGCTACACCTCCGCGACGTATAACTTACCTGAAAGGTACAGTGGTGAGTCTCTGAAGCGCCATCAAGTATAAAGCCGTAGAGAGAGCACGTTCGCCTCCCGACTGCGCGTGTCGTGTCAATTGTTGCAGTTGTTCCGACGCACGGAAACACACCAGGATCGCTATGCCGTATTTGTCGTAGTCCTCCTGGCAATGAAAATAATGACACTATTGTAAAACATAACATCACACCAGCACCCTGGTTGGGTATTTGACTACTACCAAAAATATACATGAATTAATACTCATTCATTAATTTTAAAGATGTTACTAAAAAATAAGATTTGTGAAATAATAAAAAAATAAATCGATTGAAAAATGGAAAGTTACAAGCTTTTGACTCTAGTCTAGGTCTGGATGACAGAGACAAAGTCTACGATGGAGTGAGCTTATAAAATAAGCCTGTTCACTCTCACTTTGAATAAATTAGGGTTGTATGCGTTCGGAAACACAGACACAGGCACAGAGTTCCACTCCTTTGCTGTGCACATTATAAAAGACGCTTGAAAACGCTTAGCACGAGTTGGTGGAATATCAACTAGGTAGGGATGGTAACTTGCTTTTTAAATTATTCTTCTATCCTTGTCACGCAAAACAATCATTGTACTAAGCGCGAAGTTAATATGGCGGTTCTGTATTGTGAAGTCAGAACGCAGTAGTGCTGTCTCTGTCTAGCATAAACTTTAAAACGCATACAACTTCGGCATTTATTTACTTTTTTTAGTTGCTTAATTTTTTTCTAGGTTTAGAAGAATCGAATAAAAAATGTTCAGTAAAAGGGTATTTTCTCGTGGTCCTACTATTTTGTCCTACCAGTAGGTCCACGAGGGTATGTTATTGCTGTTGGTCCTATTGAAGTTTTGAAACCAAAATATACCTCCTGGTTGTTCACCATGAATTCTAATTGAGATTTTAGAATGTTATCAAGTAATTCATTATTAAAATATTAATGTAATGTTTTTTTTTTAATAAAACCTTTAATGCAATATTGTAATTTTTATTTGTATTTATTATCAATGAGAAAAAAAAAAAAACATACCAACATGGGCACTTTGGCTTTGGCAACTTGTTATAAAAGCGGATACTGTTTATAAGAAATGACTAGCTTGTTTTAGTGTATTACAATTTCATGTTTTCTACGTGTATTTATACTTATTATGGAAATCGCTTCTCATCTTGAAAAGTCCTAAGTTTTTGAGAACATACAAAATGCTTTCTTAGATATAAAGAGAAGGCAGTATGACGACTGAAACTGAGATACCATCTGATTTATTTGTACCTACAGGAGGTATATTTTGGTTTCAAAACTTCAGTAGGACCAAGAGCAATAACATACCCTCGTGGACCTACTGGTAGGATAAAATAGTAGGACCACAAGAAAATAGTAAAATACTCTATTGCGTAACACACACATTCAGTTACAATCCGAGAGTTTTGAAGGATATTGCCAATACATTGTTTCATAGTTTGAAAAATTCGTCTGCTCAATCAACCCAGAACAAAAAAAGGCTTAGGAAGCACTCTCTACAATAGGGATGATGCATGGGTAAAAAAAAAGAAAAACTGTTTAGTCCGTCAATCAGATAATAAAAAAATATTAGACACGTATTTTTTGCTATAAAAAATCACTTAGATAAAACACATTAAACTTGGGGAGTGGGGGCTCGTTACGTCGCAGCTCAGTATAAAATCTAGTGAGAAGTGACGTCATGCCACATTTGAACTCAATGTATCGCCGTAATGTGTTGATACTTAACGTTAAAAAGAAAAATACGTGTCCAATATTTTTTTATAATCTACATGACGGACAATTTTTTTATTTTTTTTGTCATCATCCCTATTGATGACCGCCTCAAGTTTCTCCGACTAACTAAACAGCAGCTGCGTACAGTTACAGAAACTATAAAAACCTCTTTGTCATAGGAGTGACAGACAGTCCGCTGAGCAGGGTCTGCATGCAGGACGACGGGATCATGTGCTACTAAACTGCCCGGTGGTCGCCGCATACAGGGCAAAGTACTTCGGTAACCCAGATACCCTGCGTGAGATTTTCAGTAACACCAAGGCGTCGCTGGCCTTCCTTGAGGAGCTGGAGTGGTTCGAATAATCGATTTTCCCATCCGTACGCAAAATACGCGCATTGACGTGGAATTGCGGACACCAGCCCGTATTACCTATTAACCTAATACGCATACTCACATCGCTTTCACCTTTTTCAAGTTTAATTTCGCCGGCACAGCCTAATTTTGAAAACATATCGCCAAAACTCCTGTCGATATCACGAATTAAGTTCTCCAAAGGTGGCAACCACTGTGATCTGTCAAAAAAACATTTGTTTTAAAATAATAACATCACGCATGTATGTATTCTCCGAAGGGTTAAGCAGAGGCGTGGTACACTAATATTTAACCAGTCATGTTTAAGTCTCATTCAAATGTAATAGGGGAGCAAGCCTATTGCCATCAACCGGGCTCTCTCTCTCAAATAACATAGGGGTCATTCAAGTATTACGTAAGCTCCAAAGGGGTGGGGGATCTTTGCTTTGATTATTTTTGATGTCATGGGGTCTGGGTGGTGATTACGTCAGCAATATTTATTTATTTTTCAGAATTTTCTACAAAATTTAATTGATTTTGATTTGAACAAAGATGGCAACCCCATGTTCAGGGATTCCCCAAAATAATTGATATTGCTTACTCGCTCTCATGTGGTGTTTTATGGTTAGAAAGAACCGAAGTAGGGTAGTAGTAATTACTTGAATAGATTTTCAATTACTTTTACCTCCTTACTAATAAACGTTGTATAGCGTCTGTATAGTTACACAACGCTTTGTGTTCTTCTATCGAAAGTCAAATTACTGACGACTGAAAGAAAGAAATCGTTGTGTAACTATTCACTTGATATAATACGAGGTTAGTCTATAAATTCCTTATTTCTAGACTCATGAATAAAAATAAAGAAACCTGAACGATTTTAATAAAATACCAATGCATAAGAAGGGGGGAAAAAGGGAAAGTATATACGGTACTTATAACATCAACAAAAAATATTTTCTTAATGTTTGTCTGTCTGTATGTTCCGGCTAATCACAAAAACGGCTGGACCGATTTTGATGGGACTTTCACTGGCAGATAGCTGATGTTATAAGAACTAACTTGGCTACTTTTATTTTAGAAAAAGCCACATGGGCGAAGCCGCGGGCAGCAGCTAGTGTTCAATAAGAATGTGTAACATTTGTTCATGTTTATAGTTTTCATCACGTACATTTCGGCCTTGCCCGCTATTTTGATCTTGAAACAAAACCAGATATAGGTTTATTTTGGTGTAAGTCGATGTCAGAATTACTATAAAAAATGTCATATAAATATTTAAATTGTACAAAAATGTGTGTGTTGTATTGTATTGTTGTATTTGTATTGTTATGTAACTAAACTGTATGTGTATTTGTGTAAGCAATAAAGCTATTTTTATTTAACACTGATATTTTTTTAATAACTTACCTGATTTCCTGCATTTTATATTCAAGAGTCTTATTCATGTTACTGGAGCTGTTTATTTCAGATTTCCATTTCGTTATTTGTTTCTCTCGGTCTTCATATTCTTTGATTACCTAGTAAAAGAATTGGAAATCTATACAAGTGTCTGTGTGTATTGTCAAAAGAACAGCTACTAAATGCATATGAAAGTACAACTCCACCAAGCTAAGTTTGCACATCGCTGGATTGCGGCGCCCCGCCCGCTTCCATTCCCGCGATCGCCGAATGTCGCGTCAGTACGGTTAACATCTTTGTCGCCGACACGCGTCATACGAGTCATAGCGAATCCTTTTTGCAGACCGTACCTAAGCGTCAGTGTGACGTAATCGACGCGAGGTGAACTTAGCTTGGTCGAGTTGTATAGACGGAACTTATAACAAAAAACTATTTTTAATTTTGTTGCGGTCGGCTTCCAGTCTAGCCGTATGCAGCTGAATACCAGTATTTTACATGGAGCGACTGCCTATCTGACCTCCACAACCCAGTAACTGGGTAATACGATATCCCTTGGTATGACTGGTTGTCAGACTGTCATAGATCCACGAATAGCCAGGACCAAGTGCTTAACGTGCTTTCCGAGGCACGGAGGGAAAAAGATGTAAAGATGGTCACCCATCGATGGACCAACCGTGGCAAGAAGGTCTAAGTAGCTAAATGTCCAACAGCGCAAAACGTCTAATGAGCAGTAAGTCTAATTAGCAAAATGTCCAACTATCAGACGGTCTGTATAGCAGAACATCTATTTAGCAATTCGTCCGATTCTCAAAATGCCTGGATACTCGGGCACAAAATCAACATTACGAATAAATGAATGACTTTGACTTTTAACTTTGACTTCGAATGACTTTTACTTTCTATCATGAGGGTACACATTTTAAAAATGACTCACACATGATGGACTGCTATACAGACCATCTGATAGTTGGACATTTTGCTAATTAGTCTTACTGCTCATTAGACGTTTCGCACTGTTGGACATTTAGCTACTTTGACCTACTGATCAGGGCCTCAAGTCTGCTATTACAATAGTGTCAGAATGGTCTATCATTGATTTCATAATAAAATTGTTGATTTTGACAAGTTTGGTAATCTACTATACTCCATTTACTATAACATTAGACAAATAACGGCTAAAAAACGACAGTTATTGTGTAATATTGTTGAAATTACTGCACTTTAGAGTTATTTTTTTAATGTAAATGGTAAATAGATTACAGTGCTTTGTATTTA
The DNA here is from genome assembly GCA_947523025.1 of Dryobota labecula. NCBI lineage: Eukaryota > Metazoa > Arthropoda > Insecta > Lepidoptera > Noctuidae > Dryobota > Dryobota labecula. The sequence continues at coordinate 19,976,530 of OX383307.1, read as the reverse complement.
TCGTGAAATAACGGAGTTTATTAAATGTTTACATCGAAATAACGAAAGGATGAGAATAGTTATTTGTCTAATGTTATAATAAATGGAGTATAATATAATGGCGTCATTATGCCTTTCCAATGGTCAGCCACTGACACTCCATTGAAAGAATTGGTAATCTCGTACATAATGACAAATGAAACTTTCTACTAAACTTCCTTAAATAAATAATATGTAAAAATATATATAAATAAATCTGGCATGAATAAATGTTCAAAATGCCATTGTAATACAATTCTATTACAAGACCATTGACCGACCAATGATCAACCATTATGAATTTAGCAGATTACGAACTTTTAGCAAAATGACAATGCGATCGTGGTGGAGTGACGAATTAATAAAAATAGCAGTCTTGGGCCCCTGGAGGAAATTGTTGTAATTGGTTTTTAAACCGTCTTAATTATATAATAAATAAATAAGTATTAATAAAATATAGTTAAACTATCTTACATGCTCATTCCCTTGTTCCATACAATCGAACCTGGTCTGCAACTCATAGAAGTGTTCCTGTAACCTGGTCATATCTGAAGGCAGTACATTAAACTCTTCCTTATGGGGAAAGTCTGGGTCATCAGGTAATTTGTTATTGCAACTCCTTTTGGCTTCGATAAGTTTCTCTTTGGCGCTTGATTTGGCTCTGATTAGCTGGTTCTCTATGTTTTCTAGTGTTACCTGTAAATAAATAAATAAATAAATAAATATTTTGGAAAAATCCGTTTTGAGTTTACTTTCATCATTGTCTTTAATTTAGTTTGCGATTTTCTTTTGCAAGTCATAAAAAATAAATTTTCGTTCTTTCTTTTCTTTTAATTGAAGGCTGATAAAAAGAAAATAATTGACTTCATTCGACCAAAATATTTTTTTTTTTTTTTGAAAAAATCCGTTTTGAGTTTATTTTTATCATTGTGTGTTTAATTTAGTTTGTGATCTTCTTTTGCAAGTCATAATAAATATGTTTTAACTGTCTTTCTTTTCTTTTAATTGAAGGTTGATATTGACTTCATTCGACCAACTGACAACCTAAGTCAATGTGTTGTGTTATAGTCATTTCAAACTGCTGTCAAAGAATTACAGTTGTAATGTTAATACAGGGTGTAAGGGACAGTCCTCCGCAAACTAACAGGGTGCATTCAGCTCCTTATTTGGAATCATATTCTACCGGATATTTGCTCAGGATTTTTTTTTAATCCTTTTTTTTAGTTACTATTACTTTATTTCAATGTAAAATAACATTCTATGTATGCAGCATTCCATTTATATAAATAAAAAAGCTAAAATCAGAAAACCCGCAATGGATGTTGAAATACTCTAACGAACGACGCGCGAAATCAGCTGTTCACTTTCTGCCTAGCTACATAGTTCAACTCACTCGCTGCGCTGTCGTTCGCTACCTGCGTTTTGCCACGGTAACGATACATTGCATGTGAGGTAATAAAACAAAGCAGGTTTATTGGATTCCCATAACGTTCCTGAAATAATTTCATGTACCGGTTATCTTAATATGATAATACTGAATTTACCCCATCAGTCTGCGGAGGGCTGTCCCTTAAGGACAATTTATATTGGTAGTCAATTTGTATAACAATGACGTCATAATCGTAGAACAGTAACGGATATGACATTTATGTTGAACTCTGCCGCGCGTGCAACAGCTTATACTTACTGCTGTTATTGCATGCGCGACAGAGTTTAACATAAATGTCAGATCCGTCACTATTCTACGATTATGACGATGATATCTATCACTTTACAGTGGCGCCTTTAAAATATGTTTGAATGTTACCTGCACATTTCTCAATTCATTCTTTAGCTCTCTCAACTCATTTTCTTGATCAACGATACCGTTTCTGAAGAACTCCAGTTTCGCCTGTAAATAAACATACAATAATTAATATCCGGCGTGCGTGTATGACCAAATGTATGAACGTAAACGAAGCAAAAAAAGTATGTAAAGATCGTAGCAGGTGGAGTTCTGTAGTTTCTGCCTACCGCTATGGAAAGAAGGCGGGAGTTTATGAATGTATGTAATTAATATCATGTTAAAAACAACAATGTTTATTATATCCGCAGTTCTAGCGAATAGAAAGAAAGAAAAAACGTTTATGACCAGGGTTCGCCGATATATATCAGCGGATATATATCATGATATATATCACGATATATATCAATTGATTTTTATCTTGATATTTATTTAAACCGGTCGAGGTGGCAGTACTTGGGGGAGGCCTATGTCCAGCAGTGGACGTCTTTCGGCTGAAATGATGATGATGATGATATATCAATTGATTTTTTCCTGTCTTCTGAACTAAACATTTTGGAGATTAATGTTTACCCTGGCAACACGTAGCGAAAAACTACAATTCAGAATGATTTACTTTTCCTTTTTTATGCTTACAAATTATTATTAAAATTAGTTTATTTATCTCACAAACAAATGAAGATTATTATAATAATAGGTACCTGTTTTTTTAAGTGTTCATTAAAAAATTATTTCTCAAATAAACACTAATTCTTTTGTTACTTTTTTTAAACAAAAAAAATGTGTTAATTAGACACTTATATTACAAATTCCTTTCACATTTTTAAGTGTTTAATCCCCTTACAGAATGAAATTCGCTTCTTTTTCTTGGTCTGGATATATATCCGATATATATATCGGATTAAATATATAAAAAAATTCTAATAAGATTAAATACATATATCGAAATATCAAAAATCCGATTTTTTATAATGCATAATTATATATAATTTTATATATTTGCACTTTGCCCGCGACTTCGTCCGCTTTACGTCTATATTTTTTGTCATAAGTTATTCGAGGTAACCGGACAGGGCGTTAAAATACTGCCATACAAACTTAAGCACCCTCTAAACCCCCCTCGAGGGGTAGTTTTGAAAAACTAAACAATGAAAAACGTTATTATTCATTTAAGAATGAATTCGTACTAAGTTTCAAGTTTATTAACTCAAGGATTAAGATTTTTGATACAAAAAAATGCCCCTTAAAGGTCGAATTTACAAAAACCCCTCCTTATTGCTCCCCTACATTATAAAAGGAAGCCCTGAGCAAAATTTCACATTCCTAGTCTAGTGGTTTCGGTTGTGCGTTGATATGTCACCCAGTCAGTCAGTTTCTCCTTTTATATATATAGATAATAGCTTCTGCCCGCGACTTCGTCCGCGTGAAACTTCTTGTACCCCCCCGGCCCACCCCGTCGCATCGCATCGCCTACTCGCGCTATTACTGCGTTTTCGCTTAGTGTTCTTTCTTACTTTTTGCTAGGCTCCTAAGAGTCCTAGCGTCATGTTAAATAGCCTAAAGCCTTTCTCAAGAATTGGGCTATCAAATGCAAAAAGATTTTTTCAAATCCGATTGGTAGTTCCTGAGATTAGCGCGTTCATACAAACAAAATAACAAAAAAACAAACTTCCGTTTTATTACATTATTATTATTATTATTTGGATAAGGATTTAATACCATGTTTATGAAAACACCTTCATTATAATGCATTATTTTATAACAAATTTGATTACCATTAAAAAAGTTATAGTGAGCCAACCTTAAAAGATAGACATAGACATATGCCATTTGGAATTTTTTCTAGAACTTTTTAAGAGGAGCAATTCCATCATACATGATATTTGCGTAACTTAAACCGTTTACGCACCGCAAGCAACGGAAGCTCACAAAAAGGAAAAAAAAAACCGTTTTTGCAACATTTTTCATTGATGCTCCGCTCCTATTAGCCGTAGCGTAATGTTATATAGCCTATAGCCTTCCTCGATAAATGGGCTATTCAACACTAAAATAATTTTTCTACTCGAACCAGTAATTGCTGAGATTAGCGCGTTCAACCAAACAAACAAACACATCTCCTAAGATGTTGATTGAAATCATGTGATGTCAAGGACAATTTTGTTTACATATTAATACTTGTGATTAATAACATATTTATTTGGATAAGGATTAATATTCTGTTGATAAAACTCGATACATGGACTATCCAACACAAAAAGAATTTTTCAATTCCAACCAGTAGTTCCTGAGATTAGCGCGTTCAAACAGAAAGATTACCATAAAAAGGTTATAGTGAGTCACACTATAACCTTTTTATAGTAATCAAATTTGTTCGAAATTAATGCATTATTTGCGAAGGAGTTTTACCTACCTCGCACCTAATTTAAAAAAAAAAAATAGCATACTAGCTTTTACCCGCGGCTCCGCCCGCGTGGATGTCGGTTAGTGCGTAAAAAAGTAGCCTATGTCCTTTTCCATATCCCAGGCTATATCTCTGCCAAATTTCATGACGATCGGTTCAGCGGTTTAGGCGTGACAACGTAACATACAGACAGACAGACAGACAGACAGAGTTACTTTCACATTTATAATATTAGTATGGATTATAATATAAAACTAATCATGTTTAAAAGAAATGCGGAAACAATGAGACTAACACAATATTTTTTTTTTTTTGGAAAAACGTTTTTTCCTTCTATATAGGAGAATTGAAAAAAAAAAATACCACTAAGCTAATTGATATAACAGTCCTTTTTAAGACCTCATCTATAAAAATTGAAAAATCATGAATTTGAGATAAAATAATGCATTTCTATGGTCTCTATGGAGTTTTCTCGAGTTTTAAAAAAGACTTCAAAGCTAAACATAAAAAAATTATGGTTCCTTCCCAGAAGTTTTAGTTCTTCGCTGGATCTATAGGATGAAGGGATAAAATATAGGTGACCGCAATTGAAGCAAAATTTCACAGTGTGCTCAAAATAAGTAGAAAATTCATTACTTAAACCACTCTTTCTCTTAGGTGACGCAGAAGAAGTTACGCGGGTCAGTTATATTATAAAGCTGAAGAGTTTGTTTGTTTGGTTGAACGCGCTAATCTCAGGAACTAGATACTGGTTCGAATAAAAAATATATTTTAGTGTTGGATAGCCCATTTATCGAGGAAGGCTATAGGCTATTTAACATCACGCTATGATCCTTAGGAGCCACGTGAAAAGAACAAAAGTCAGAAAGAACGCTAAGCGATAACGAAGTTATAGCGCGGGCGAGCGACGGGATGCGACGCGATGGGTGGACCGAAATTTCACGCGTACGAAGTCGCGGGCAGAGCTAGTATTCAATACCAGGGTTGTTGATGAAAAGCGGAAAGTAGTTATTTGCGTCTAATTACTGATTAGTTTGTATTAGTCGATCGTGTACTAGTTATTTCATAATTTATGTTATAGGTATGTTTTGTACCCATTTTTTTTCGTTTTTATTTTTACTGTTTATCAGTGGAAATTTGTGAATGACCTTCAATTTCATATTGTTTAAGAACAATGTATAAGTTAGCTGTAAGTTTCTCGAGTAGAATAAAATAATATGTATAAAATATGGAGATAACATGTTTAAAAGTAAATGGTTGTATTTTAGTTACCTCAGGTATATGGAGGTATGAAGAACAGGGTGTAATGCTCACTCATCCTCTATAGAAAAGGGAGGAACCTCCGACCAGACGGGTGTTGTGTCTGGTGGGCATCTACGCGAAGGTTGATGTCAGGATGTTGTATATAGGGTATCTGTTCAAACACGAAATATTTTAAGAGATATACCTATAAGGTGGTAAAGAAGCCATTATTTAAAAAAATTAATAAATTTAAAATCCATACTAATATTATAAATGTGAAAGTAACTCTGTCTGTCTGTATGTATGTATGTTACGTTTTCACGCCTAAACCGCTGACACGATCGTCAAGAAATTTGGCAGAGATATAGCCTGGGATATGGAGAAGGATATGGACAAGGCTACTTTTTTACGCGATAACCGACATTCACGCGGGCGGAGCCGCGGGCAAAAGCTAGTTACTGGATATGATGATTAATTAATTATCAAAAGGCACCGCGCTGGTGCCGCCACCGACGCCGCGTCCGGGCGGGTTATTTGTAGAATTTAAAAAAAAGTAAGTAAAGGTTTTTTTTGCAAAATACTCAAGCAATTTTAAAATTATAATAATTATGTAAAAATATAAAACACTTAGATAAAAAAAAAGTTTTCGCTGCTATGGCTTTTGTACCACCTATAGATGTTTCTCTTAAAATATTTCGTGTATTAATAGATACACCTTATATATACCAGTCGCGCAGTAAACTCTGCTTGCGCGATGCAGAATTTGTGTGACGTCAGGACTTTGATGCGTAGTTCGCATGTCACGTTGTAGAGAGCATGAGTGAACTATACAAACTGTTCCTCATACCTCTATAAGTTCTACAATAAACCGCATTGTTAAGGAAACTAATGAGCTCACAACTGTAAAATTCCACTTACCTTCCAAATATCAGCATTCATAATCTCCGAACACAACGTGTTGAAAGAATCTTTCAACTCGGCGTGTAGTCTGCATTGCTTCAACACACACTCTTTCTGTTTCTTTCTAGTTTTTTCCATTTCTTGTTGAATGTCGAAAGTCGGTTCTGTCTCTATGTCTCTAACTTTCTTGTTCTGAATACGGATTTGGGCTGATATTGTACGAACCTAAAGAAAGAAAAAGAAAAAATGTTTATTTGGCATATAGGTAAACTCAATACAGACACAAAAAAAAGAGAGAGGTAGAGAGAGAGAAAGAGAAAGAGAGAGAGAGAAGACGGACGGCGAGGGAGAGAGAAGAGAGAGAAATCAATGGCGGGCACTTTTGGGGTAGAAATTAGAAATAAAAAAAAACAAGTTTTGGAAACTGTACTGTGTGAAATATCAAATGAAAGGACTTGTTATGTGGATTGCAAATATATTTTAAGTCATAATTTTAAAATAATTACTTATTTCTTGTTTTTTTTTTCTTTTTAAATAACTTTAGTTATTAAATTCAATAGATGAAAATTGACTCCTTATCTCTGAAACTGCTGAGCCTAAAATCGTGAAAAAAATACAGAGCATAGTTCTATATTTAAAGACTACAGGAGAACCTATAAGAAGTCTATGATCTTAAAATAACATGGTAAATCTCTCAATATTGTGCGAACAAACTTACATTATTTTGCATTTGGAATTTATGGGGGAACATGTTTTCAACTACAATGTTAGGTTTGTTCTTGGGATATATTCATCCCAACTATGATAATACCGTTCATTGTGGTCCGACACGCACTTGGCCGGTATTATTTCGTTAAAATTATTTTACGTCGCACCTGGCCATAATGTGAGTTTTACCGTACGCTACGCGCACAGTAAAACTCGCATTGTGGCCAGGTAAGACGTAAAATTATGTACTCACCACGGGCAGTAAAAAAGAAAACCCTCTATCGCATATTATTTATAACTCTCGTCTGCGGCTCGGGTCACAAATACCCGCGATTTCGGGCTTTCTTTCTTTTACAGCCCTTGGTACGTAATGTACTATTACGTACTTTCTCAACGCCTTCGTTAATAGCCTTCCTCTTCATATTCAGCTCGTTCAGGTGGCTCTCCAAAGTCGATAGCTTTTGGTCAAAGTCTTGCATTTTGTTTTTGTGATTTTGTGCAGTTTGTTCAAATATCGAAAGTCTGAAATAGAAAAAATAAAAGATTCCGATGATCTGAGAACCTCCTCCTTTTTTGAAGTAGGTATAATAGGGTTACACACATATATTATATCACCAGCTGCTTTTTCTAGTTACTTCTTATAACATCAGCTATCTGCCAGTGAAAGTCCCGCCAAAATCTGTCCAGCCGTTTCGGAGCAACCGGAACAAACAGACAGACGGACAGAAAGACAGACACAAAACATTTGAGAATTGTTTTTATGTTATAAGTACCGTATATACTATCATATGCATTTAGTAAAAGCCTGTTATTTTGACATTACAAACAGTTCAGTTTTATTTATTTGTATGGATTATGTATAAAAAATTGCTTATTTATTCAATTAGATTTTTTTAAACAAATTTTCAATAACAAAAAAAAAAAACATGATTTAACCCTGCCCACCGTCATGGGAAAAGGTGTGAGTTTATCATAGAAATATAAAAACCAGGAGAAGTGCCAAGGGGGCGTGTCTGTGTCCGGCCGCGATGATCAAAATGCTCATCGCTTAGGCAAGTGGCGGTTTCCGCGAACTAGTGCGCTTTCGACCGTGTTCGTGACAAGTTATAAGAATGCCGTGTTGTTCCGTGGTTTCTTGTAAAAACCGAAGCCAAAACAAAATGTTTGTAAATCATGGAATCACTTACCATAAGTTAGTACAAGTATTTTACTACATTTGTCTTTAAAATCATGAAAAATAACAAATCGTAAAATATTTCTTGCTTTCACTACGTTATTTTTGTTTTCAAATATCACAGCAACTGTAATATTTTTGCAGTTAATACATTGCTCCTTAACCACTACCTAAGTATATCGCTAAGTGACTGGACGACAAGCAATGTAAAAATCACAAAACGATACTTTATTTATGCAGATGCATCCCGTAGTACGGCCGCTGTATCTTGTCGCGAGCTAGTGATATGTTTGTGCCGATCCACACTAACGTAGGCTATCGACAACGATGTCGATTATCTAATGAAATATATTGCTATTATAGTTTATTCTTCAATTAGTCAACCGTTTTAACCCGGTTGGAAGACCCATGTGAAATAATGTTTATTACTCATTTTTATTTTCTCACGTTGTTTAAATTTTTTGATTTACGATTTAGTCAATCATTAGCGTATATGTCAAATAAATGGCTTTTGTACAGCGCAACGATAGAGCCCGATGTTTTCGTGTTAGTGAGTTGTACAGTGCATGGTAAATGCTCGTTGTGTTTGATGTGATAGGTTTATAATTGATTGTGTAGTAAGTTTCGATTTATGAATTGCGAGTGTGTGCGCGACTTCGTATCTATTACTTTTACTGAACTGCATGTGTAGTTGTGGCGAGTGGTAGGGATAGACTCGAGACATCGGGTTTCGATACATTTCAGCTGCCGAGCATATCGTCCCCGTAGAGCGAAAAGTCACTAAGTCGAAAAATGCCCAAAACGACTTATCAATGTCACTAAAATCATTTTTTTTTTTTCTAAGATGTTGATTGAAATCAAGTGATGTCAAGGACAATTTTGTTTACATTTAAATACTTGTGATTAATAACATATTTATTTGGATAAGGATTAATATTATGTTGATAAAACTCCTTCTCAAATAATGCATTAATTTCGATCTAATTTGATTACCATAAAAAAGGTTATAGTGAGTCAATCTTAAAAGATAGACATATGCTGTCGCGGACTTTTTTTTTGAACTTTTAAAGAGGTACAATTCCATCATACATGATATTTGCGTAACTTAAACCGTTTACGCAGCGCACGCAACGGAAGCTCGCAAAAAGGAATATTTTTTCCCGTTTTTTCAACATTTTTCATGTATGCTCGGCTCCTGTTGGTCGTAGCGTGATGTTATATAGCCTATAACCTTCCTCGATAAATGGACTATCCAACACAAAAATAGTTTTTCAATTCCAACCAGTAGTTCCTGAGATTAGCGCGTTCAAACAAACAAATATAGTATAGATTTATCGAAAATTTACATCACCCGAAATTAAAACGACTTAATTACTTTTTCTCTTGATTTATCAATGCACCTTTAGGTTTATTTTCAAAAACTTTAACTCTCACATCTCAAAACACGATTTTCGACTTAATGACTTTTCGCTCTACGGGGACGATATCTCCTTCTTTCTTATATCTATGGAGTTTATGTACGTGTGAAGTTGAACTTACTGTTTATTAAAATTGCCGATTTCCTCCACGTCTACGGTGTTCGCACACAACTTAGCGGGTCTGAGCTCGATAGTGGAACTCGACTTCTCACCGCTGTACGCCGAAACGCGGACTACGAATCTATGATTCTCTGTAAAAAAATATACATGAAAAACGTATTTTAGAAATGTTCCCTTTACAGCATGTAATTTAAATGAATATTTTCGAAGATATTACAGATTTAAAATGCAGGGTCATAGCGGTTGCGGCGGTACCGGCCGGAAATTCATAGCAATCCAGCTGTTTGGCCCTCAGATTTCACTTTTTTTACCTATATCTTGAAATCTTAATATATAAATCAAAGTATGGTTATTTACACCATTTATAACTCAAGAACGGCTGGACAGATTTGTATGACCTTGGATTTGTTGGATTTATCTCGGCCCCTAATAGCAGAATAACTATTAAAACACGTGAAAAATTCACGAAAAAAAAAGTATGTAGAAAATTCACTTTCTCATACATTTTGTACAGAACGGCTTTTTAGATGATATCTCGAGAACGGATTGGGGAAAGGGGAAATAAGAAATTTCACGCGGACGAAGTCGCGGGCAGAAGCTAGTAACTAATAAAATAAACGAGGAAAAATTCTACTTACCAGTGAAAAAGAAACTGATATTTGCGGGAACTTTCCCACTATTCTTGTACGTATGATCATTGCCTATCGGTATTCTGTGAATGTTGTACTGCTTGCACAAGTAATTGACTATCGCGTCCGGCGCAGATATCGTGTCTAATAAGTATGTGTAGAAGCCCAGGTAGCTGGAACAATAATATATGTATACAAGTTAAGGTGTGACCAAACATAAAGCGGCAAACGTGCGCGGCTGCCGCGCGCGGCTGGCCGCGCTATGATCGGACAACTGCCGCGCGCGGCAGCCGCGAGCTACCTGCCGCGCACGGCGAACTCCGCGAACGGTGTAGTGTTGGTTTGCTAGTGGTTGTGTGTGGACATTGAGCGACATTGAATCCATTTTTATTTTACAAAAGAGGGCTGTCAGAGCACAGCTGTACATCGCCGCGAATTTTTTAGAGAACTATTTAAAACGATTAATATTATGACGGTACCTTGCCAATTCATTTATGAAAATATTATGTATGTAGGAAAAAATCTACATCTTTTCAATAAAATCAGTGATAGGCATAATTTTAATACTAGAAATAAAGATAAAATAGATCAACCATTTTTCAGATTATCTAAAGTACCTACATACATCTTTTATGGGGTACTGTGTTAAATGTTACAATAAAATACCTTCTGATATATTACAATTAAATGAAAGAAAATTTAAAACTCATATTAAAAGCACACTTTGTAAACAAGCATATTACAAATTAGAGGATTATATCCAAGATATGAATGCTTGGAAACATGCTGGTCCTGCTCCATAGAACAATTTAGAGTCTAGACAAAATCAAACTGGTTGCTAATTTAACTGTATAATTTAGAATTTTTATGACATTAATTTTATTTTCTGTGATTAATATAATTTAACCCACACACTTGACTTATTATATGTATTTTTTTTTGGAAAATCATATACAATGTTTGTTAATATGTGAGCACCATGTACCTATCGCATTTATTAATTTTTCTGTCATTACTTCACTTTTCATTCTTTTTACCAATTGTGGTAAGTAATTTTTATTTTTATTCTAAGTACATCGTCTTCACCTATAATTATTATTTAATGTATACAAACTATTGTTAACATTTTAAAAGAGTAAGTATGGAGTTTCTTGCCCATTCTTCTCCATACATAACTACTTTTAGGAAGGGCCAACTAGAATCAATTAACTATTTATGTAATTTTTGACGTTCAAAAGTGCATCTTACGTGCCTATTTGAAATAAATGATTTGACTTTGACCTTGAATTTGGACGGACGTATTTTATCAAGTAAAATGGATAACGAAACAGCAATTCGTCTTATTGAAATATATGGCTCCCATAGTCCATTATGGGATACTAGGGAGCTACAACACACGCGGCCGCTTTCATTGTGGTTGGAATACGAAATAAAGAGCGCGGCGTGTCTCGGACATGCCGCGCAGCACTGCTGCGCAGAAGGTCTAAACTAGTCGCGCGGCAAATTTGTGTCTCGCGTATGCCGCGCGTAGCTGCCGCGCACCTTGCACGCCGTGTTTGGACACACCTTTAGAATATTATGTTATAATCTATACTAATATTATAAAGAGGTAAAATTTGTTAGTAATTTTGTATGTAGGGGATAATCTCTGGAACTACGAATCGGATTTGAAAGAACTTTTTGCATTGGATAGCCAATTCTACAGCAAGGTTATGGGCTATTTAACATCACGCAAACGCTAACTGAAAACAAATTAATATCGCTAGCGGGCCTATAGGGAACAAGAAATTTTAGGGCAGAAGCTAGTCATCCATACTAATATTATAAATGTGAAAGTAACTCTGTCCGTCTATCGGTCTGTAGGTTACGTTTTCACACCGAAACCGCTGAATCGATCGTCATGAAACTTGGCAGAGATATAGCTTGTGATATGGAGAAGGACATAGGCCACTTTTTTACGCGATAACTGACACCCACGCGGGCTGAGCCGCGGGCAAAAGCTAGTAATATATACACTGAAATTGGGGTCGGCTTCCAGTCTAACCGGATGCAGCTGAATACCGTCGTGTACGGAATCCTAAAAAAACCGCCGTTTTTTATTATTTTACTCTTACCTCAATTGCTGAATATTCTGCGACCGCGGGGGCGTGTTTCCCTGACTGCATATCGCGTTGACCCTCTTAAGTCCCAGCTCAATGCGGACTTTGGACAGAAACAGATTCATATCCTTTGTGGACTCGAACGTAAACGCGACTAAATCACGACCAGCCACTGTTGATTCTAGGTAGCGCGCGAATTTTGGGTCTGTGAATTTTATCTGTGAAGAAAAAATGCGTTTTTAGGCAAACTTTTAAATGTAAAAGAATGTCTTTTTTCCCGATGGGATGAAGTGAATTTATAACTTACTAGCAGCCCGTCCCAGCTTCGCACGGGGTAGACAATTATCATTTTAAGACTCATTTTTCTACACCTTCGGTTACATTGTTCAAATTTTACCAAGGATCCCAAATTTTTTTCAAAATGAAATGTAGCCTATGTCAAATTGGAAGAATGTAGCATTCTATTGGTGAAAGAATTTTTTAAATCGGCCCAGTACTTTTTGAGCCTATTCATTACAAACATACAAAAATAGGTACAAATCTTTCCTCTTTATAATATTAGTGTAGATAAGTTAGAAATAATGTATCTTTAGTTGGAATATTTAAAAAAAAAAATCAGCCAAAGGCGAGTCGGGCTCGCGCATTCCGTACCACCGTACAATATTTATCACTACATATTTCTTTAAGACTGCGCCGAGCGCACAGTGGCGCCGCTCTCATTGTTTGTTCGGTGATTTCTTTTATTTTAGAATGAAAATGCAGAAAATAAGCTCGTCAAGTTGTGCTTCACAAGACTATACGCTATTATTACTACAAACAGTAGTTTTAAAATATTATGTTTTATTGTAATCATTAAAACGGAAAATAGTGGCCACCAAGCTCCGTTTTAATGATTACAACAAAACATAACAATATCATATCGTCATACGATATCGTTGGATAGGTCTTTCAACAATATTAGGGGTCTGAGAAGACTGTTTTTTGATTAAGTAAACCGTTCGTGACTTATCAAGCTTTAAAGTACCAATTTTCGTTAGAGTCAGTGTCCCCCCCTCTACCAACTAAACGGTTGTAGTTAGAATTTCAAATGTGACGGCAGTAGTACCTATATATAGCGAAGTTAAAAGGAAAACTATCACAGCTAAGTAGGCTTTACAATTTACCGAGTAATTGACGACCAACTAACATTTACAGTTGAAAAAAATATTCTCGCATGCATCCATACTAATATTATAAATGTGAAAGTAACTCTGTCTGTCTGTATGTTACGTTTTCACGCCTAAACCGCTGAACCGATCGTCATGAAATTTGGCAGAGATATAACCTGGGATATGGAGAAGGACATAGGCTACTTTTTTTACGCGATAACCGACATCCACGCGGGCGGAGCCGCGGGCAAAAGCTAGTTCTGTATAGGAAAACATGTTTTTCAACTACATGATAAGTTTGTTCTTTGGATAAATTCATCCCAACTACGGAACCCTTCATTGTGCGTGGTCCGACACGCACTTGGCCGGTTTTTTTTACAGAGAATGAGTAAAATTTACACCCTGTTCCTCATAACGCCATAGTGTCAATTTCAAATGACCCATGGATCATCACCAATGCAGAAATCCACGAGCAATCAAAAGTAAACACAGTAAAGGAGCATATACTAGTGGTAGAAAACATTTTATAAAACAAAGTCCTCCGCCGCGTCTGTCTGTCTGTCTGTTCGCGATAAACTGAAAAACTACTGCACCGATTCTCATGCTGTTTTCACCAATGGATAGCTTGGTTCCCGAGGAAGGTTTAAGTATATAATTTGTTAAGTTTTTGTATACATTTTTGTATAAATAAACGATATTTGTTGGAGGTGTCGGAAAAAAATAAGCCGTCTGGGAGCTTTCAACGAAAACGCTGTCTAAACCCTTTGAGATATAACAAAATAATGTATGGTGGAATTGTGTATCTTATAAAGGTCTTCAAAAAAGTCCGCGATGGCACATGTCTATCTCTTAAGGATAACATACTATATCCATTTTATTGTCTTTTTGTAGGTATTTGTTTGCCGAATTTTACTCTTGGAAATACGATTACGATAACAATACGCTATAATATCAGTAGCTATTAGCCAAATTATGTTCGTAGATAAATAAGCTAGCTACTTACGTGTATTTCAAACAGTATATGAGAGTATTTATCATAAAAACATTACTAAACACGGCGGCCTTATGATCAAAATTTGTGCATTCCAAAACTTTCCATTACTTTTTCACTGACATATTTATCACTTTTCGATAAACTAACACTCAATACGAAATCTACATTTATTTCTCAGTAATTCTGTATAAGATTCTTCTATGTTTAAACCGTTTTCTCATTGAATCCATTACTTTACGCACGTATAACTTTGATGAATGTTTACATCGCGCCACACCGCCACACGACCACGGAGTACAGACTTATTTTGTTTTCTTTTTTTTTCGTTCGTTTAGTGGTGTTCCCGCTAAAATGTATTAGTACCGGTCAAGTATTAGTCGATTAATCGAATTCCACAGCCAGATCGTGTTGCAAGTACAAAATAAATGTCAAATATTTCGTCCATTTGCGAACGTGATCCTGAGAAAAGTTATGCACCAATGGTGTTCATTAGATTTCGAGTGTTTTCTCAGCACAAACGGTGTATCGTGCGACATTTCGGAGGATTTCGTTTTGTTTTCACATTGTTGGTACTTACGTGAATTATTTTAAAATTATTATTTGTGTCGTATTTTTATTTCGTGTTGTAATTTGGTACAATTGATTGCTTTAAGAATTTGAGTGAAATTTCGTATTTTGATTTTGTGTTTGTTATCTTTAGGTAAAGACTCATTAGACGTTCAGATCATAAGTACTTTTTATTATATTAAATCATTTGTTTCGGTTTCTATTCACATAGTGAATCACATTAAAATTAATATTAAGTTAAAAATTTGAGATATAGCCTGGGATATGGAGAAGGACATAGGGTACTTTTTTATGCGATAACCGACATCCACGCGGGCGAAGCCGCGGGCAAAAGCTAGTACATACTAAGACAGACTTAAAAACCATCCAAATCAGTTGGCTTTAGACCTGCTCCAACCGAATATCACCAAGCGCCTCAAAAGGCACCACATCCTTGAGCTGAATAAATAATTACCATATGGTACTCGCTAGAGCCCTGGATAACCACGCCATGAACCAAACAGCACATTTGGTTGCAGCCGAAAGGCTGATTACAGATAATCTTTCATTAAAATAAATAAAATTGAAGGTGTCTGTATGTAATGTTAAAATAACAGCTTTTTACTAAATGCATATGAAAGTAAATACGGTACTTATCACAAAAAACTATTTTAAAAGTTGTGTGGGGTGTGTGTGTGTGAGGGTGTGAGTGAGGGTGTGTGTGTGGGTGTGAGGGTGTGTGAGAGGGTGTGTGTGTGTGTGTACAGGTACCTGCCGATCTGACCACACACACCCAGTTACTAGGAAATACGATATTCCCTGATAAGACTGGTTGTCACTTTCAGGCTACTGACTGAAGACTCATAACGACTCTCAAATATCCACGAATGACAGCCGAGACCAACGGCTTAACGTGCTTTCCGAGGCATGGAGGGGACTTGCTATGTAGAGTTTTTATTTATTTACTTTATTCATTAACACATACATTTGTTTTAACAGGTAATACCCAAGCTAACAAAAGTAGTCACTGGTGCCGATTCCCTTGTTCACAAACTAAACTAAATTTAAGTTGAGTGCATCTTTTTCTTTCTATTTCATTATGAAAAGGACAGAAGATAAATTTTAGTTTAGTCCTGTCAAATTAATCAGCGCCTGTCACTACTCCATACAAGTTTAGACGTGATTAAAAACTTGCCTACTAAAATTACGTCAAGCGCTGATTAATTTGACAAGACTAAACTAAAATTTATCTTCTGTCCTTTTCTTAATGAAACAGAAAGAAAAAGATGCACTGAACTTAAATTTTGTTTAGTTTCTGTACAAGGGAATCGGCACCATTAAGTGATAACTGTCCAGTCCCAAGGAATGAGTCTGGGTAGAAGCACAAGTTACACAGTGGACGACATAATATTAAGTGCCACCCTCTGGAATTCCGCCAAAGAGCAAGAAAATAAGTCCAAACGCCGAGAGATATTATTCAGTATTCTTAGTGCACGAATCACCAGTGCAAACTTTAATAAGTGTGTACGGGTAGCCGAAACTTCCGTAACCTCCTGTCTGGAACGAGCAATCCCGACGATTCAGATTCCGTAGATGGTCACCCATCCACGGACCAACCGTGACAAGCGTAGCTTAACCTGATCGATCGACCCTTGCGGCTGTTATTACTTAGCCACAAACCCCTTACATTAATTTATAATAGGTATAGATATATATTTATGTATTTATACACACCTCGAGCATCATTGGTTCGTGTACAGGGTATTGGAACATGTTTCTGTTCTCTCGGAGCCATATCACTGCTTTGTAACAGTCTTCGCTGTAGGCGCGCAGCACTTCTAGACGTTTGTTGTCTACGTCTTCTAGTTGACGTATTCTGGAATTATACATGACATAGCTCCTGTAATACAGCGTACACTAGTGCAGGAGCTAGGAAATTCATAAAAATGTTTGCATACCTTATGTCAACAAAGATTATTATTATTATTTATTTTACATATCTCGGGACCCTGGGGTCCCGGACCTTGGAAGGCGTACGAGGGGCCGAAGCCAACTTGCAGAGAACCGTTAGACGCTTTTTAATCAAATGAGGCACCAACCTACGATTATCCCTGTACGCACTATGCAAGTGCACCCAAGAACAACCAACCCCCGGTTGGTGTAGGTCTATTGCAGGATATGGAACCAAAGACATTGGACTATGGGTTTGGGTGGTTAAAATGGACTGATTACCTAAAACTATGGAAGGACTATGGCCCCTGCCTGATCAATGTTTTATTATACACGGATAAAATGGCGGGGGGTGACTTGCACACTCAATAATAGGCCCCCGGAAACGGTCGCTAGCACTTAGTGCTGTAGCAACAAGGGGGCAACATACTCTGAGGTGCTTGAGGACTGGAGAGGTATTCCACGACTATCATAACAATCCCAGAGCCCGGAAGATGGTCAAGATCCCTACCAACACTTACTGGAATACTTCCTTCCTCCGAGCACGGTTGCTCTTGCGAATCTCCACTCAAGCCGGCCAATAAAGGCAAGCCAGAGATGAGGAACATGACTTTTCCCGGGAGATAGGGTCCGTGGGGTCGCAACTGCCCAACAGCTCGCCACATGCTGCCCTGGGGGTTTCTGTATCTCTCTTGGTCTGGCTCCTCGCCCTAAACCTGTTCCGGCAAAGTAAACTCTACCGGCACAGACCTAAAGTTC
The DNA here is from genome assembly GCA_947523025.1 of Dryobota labecula. Taxonomy (NCBI): domain Eukaryota; kingdom Metazoa; phylum Arthropoda; class Insecta; order Lepidoptera; family Noctuidae; genus Dryobota; species Dryobota labecula. The sequence goes on along the minus strand of OX383307.1, from coordinate 19,958,641 downwards.
GGAGCGCGCAAGCTCCACCACGACGTCAACGTAAATATACGGTGGTGGGGATATAACATCACACCTGTGTTCCCTGAAGGTGAGTCAAGGTTGGGCAAAACATATGCAAGTAAACCATATATTCAAAACCGAGGAACTTGTAAAGTAGCATGTATTGGGTCAAATATTGAAAAGTGATTAAATTTGATACTATCCCAAAAAGTAGGTATGTGTGAAGCATGCAAGTATAATCAGCCTTTCATGTTCTCACTGCTGGGACACAAGGAAACCGTTTTGAGAGCAGTGGTGATAAAATAATTTACACAAAGTAAAGCGCCTGTCTGGGTTAAAACTTACGACCTACATACAGCTCGTTTCTTTCTTTCTAGCCCGCGAAAATCAAATTACGAGTACTATTAGCGCTCGGGTACACGGCAGCGACGCACGGTGGATCGAAAATCGGCTGTAGAAGACATAGGATCTCGATTTCTTAAATGTTATTTTTTTGCTGGAAATGACTTCTGCTGATCATTACTATGTACAAAAATGACACCCGAGTTAATTCTGCCCAAAAACGAAGGAAATATATTTTTTTTACGAAAAATTTGTATGAAGCTAGTATGAAAAATCGAATTATCTCCTAAACGGCATGTTTAACCGTAATATCCTTGGAGGTGGTCATAGTGCTAATTATTTATGATTTTTTGGTTGCCGATTTGACGAAAAATTTAATGCCGTTTTTTTAAAAAAAAATCGTCAAAATATTTTTATTTATTTTTACATGTAAAACGATCCCTTTTAGTGTCCAAGTTAAAAAGTTCGATATGTTATTAACCCAAATATTAAGAACACACAAAACAAGAAAAATTAAATAAAAAAATTGCTGTTTTTTGACACATTTTTATTAATTTAAATAAAAAAAGCATTTTCATGACCTCCTTGGTGCCACTTAAACTGACAGATGGAGACAACATCTTATGGACGAACCCAAAACCATGCTCAGTTTTGTATTGTCGTCCAGTTCAGTTTACTTTTGTAAAGGAGAGTGAAGCAGTTGTCCTTGAGCTGAAAAAACAAATGGATGAAGAAATTGAGGCCCTTATCCCCACAGAGTGCAATAATAATAATAGGGAGACTCATGAACTAATGATGACGATGATCGACGCTAAAGTTTGCACTTACCTTTCTGAAGCTAGATCAAATGCATCGTGCTACCTGTGCTTAGCAAAGCCTACAGAAATGAACCGCTTAGATGCTGTAACATCAAAAATTGTGTGTTCTGACCTGTATGAATTTGGCTTGTCATCCCTACACGCCCGTATAAATTGTATGGAATGTCTGTTACACATTGCATACAGGCTCGACTTCAAACGGTGGGCAGCGAGAAGTGATGAGCACAAAGAAATGCTACAGACAAGGAAGAAAATAATTCAAAATAAATTCAAAGATGAGCTCAATCTGTTGATTGATATAGTAAAACAAGGCTCGGGAACCACCAATGACGGGAATACTGCAAGAAAATTCTTTGAGTTTCCTAATAAAACCGCAGCTATAACCGGTTTGGATGAAGACGTCATCAAAAGATTTGCTGTAATTTTACAAGCAATTACATCTGGAGAGCAGGTCGATATAATAAAATTTAGAGATTATGCCCGCAAAACAGCAGAAAAGTACGTATTATTATACGACTGGTACTACATGTCGTCAACCGTTCATAAATTATTAATCCATGGGGCTGACATAATTGAGAAAAATAATATTGTGCCGATTGGGACTCTCTCGGAAGAAGCCTCAGAGTCTCGAAACAAAGATTTTAGGAGGTTTCGAGAACATCATTCGCGGAAAAGAAGCAGGCAAGATTCCAATCAAGACATTTTAAATATGCTTGTTGTTTCTTCGGATCCTTTGCTAAGTGCACAAAGGCCTAAGTTAGATGCCAAGAAAAAGCAGAGCTTTTTTGCTGAAACTCTAGACTTAATTCAATTTCAGGAAACTGAGTTCGAGTTTTTGGATATATCCAATCTGGATGCTGACTCAGAATTGGAGTCTGACAACGAGAGTGATAAGGAAAATTTGTAAAAAAATTATATATGTACTTATTTGTAAATTTGTATTTGAGGGTGTTTGGGTTTTTTTTTTGTAATATTTAATGATATTTTGTCTTTTTTTTATTTATTTTACTTTATTTTACAAATGCTTAGTATTAATTCCTTAAATTAAATTATTTTGTATATAATATAACTTTATATGTTACTTAAATAAGAGTTTGATAATCTTTTTTTATTTTTCTTGTTTTGTGTGTTCTTAATATTTGGGTTAATAACATATCGAACTTTTTAACTTGGACACTAAAAGGGATCGTTTTACATGTAAAAATAAATAAAAATATTTTGACGATTTTTTTAAAAAAACGGCATTAAATTTTTCGTCAAATCGGCAGCCAAAAAATCATAAATAATTAGCACTATGACCACCTCCAAGGATATTACGGTTAAACATGCCGTTTAGGAGATAATTCGATTTTTCATACTAGCTTCATACAAATTTTTCGTAAAAAAAATATATTTCCTTCGTTTTTGGGCAGAATTAACTCGGGTGTCATTTTTGTACATAGTAATGATCAGCAGAAGTCATTTCCAGCAAAAAAAATAACATTTAAGAAATCGAGATCCTATGTCTTCTACAGCCGATTTTAGATCCACCGTGCGACGCCGCGCTGCCGCCGCTTGATTTCACCATACCAATAAACGGTTGTTAGCTATACATTGCTAGGCACGAATACCACACGTGTCGCATTGAGAAGTCCAGTTTGTCCCATAGCACTTCCCTGTCCTCTACTAAACTTATAAATGTTTCGTTATCAAAATTTTCCATGATAGTTTACTAAAAAGTTAAATTTTGTAAACAAGTGCACGCGGTGAACGTTTGTACGCGGCCGGTAATGGAATAAAAATACTGCAGAGGGGTAGCGCGGGTCGCGGCGGCGGCGGCGCGGCGGCGGTGCCGTGTACATGAGCCCTTAGATACCTACGATTTTTGCAATTTGCTGGTCAGTGCCAGATTGTATGTTGATTAAGGGCGGGTTGTTTCACGTCCAATTGACGCACGCGTATACATCATAAATGGCGCTAACTATCGTCAAACAAAAAAAAAAAAATCGTTGTTTCACAAAATTATGCCCTTAACGTTCGTTAAAAAAATAACGATTACAGTAACCCACTGGTTAACGTCATTTTATTCTTCTACATTTTAAGTTTGACGATCGGTTTTTTATGCAGTGAAACAACGCTTTGTACTCGTATTTAACGAACGTTAAACATCATATGTAATCGTTATTATTTGACGTACGTATGTTACGTTAAACTCAAACCATTTATTTCAATTAAACCATTCTTCTTCTTCTTCTTTACGTGTCGATGGTACCCAGTTATGATATTGTTTGAGCCCAATAGGTGGCCAAATTAATTGCAGCATCATTGGCGTTCATTAGGTCTTCTTTAGTGCAAGTGAATGGGCACATAGGACACTTCAGCAGGTGGGACATGGTCTGATCAGAAACACCGCACTCGCACTGGGTGTTGGATGGGACAGTAATCCCCCACTTCGATAGATTGTGTTTGCAGCGGCCTACCTGGGTACGCAATCGATTGAGAGCTTTCCATATAGGCCACTGCAAATCACGCCCGGGCGGCAAATGTTCCCGGGGTTTAACGAAGAAAACCATTTACAGGCACTTTTGAATTGTCAAGGAGTCGGTCAGTAAGAAAAATGAAGCTACATGCCAATTCCAAAGCGTAGTAGGTACCTATGGAGAAGAACGGGCAAGAAACTCCATGGTCACTCCTCTTTTGTCTTTCATGTTAACCAACCGTTTGAAACAACCAACCCTAAAATATAGATTATTATTATACAGGGTAGATTTTTTAGACGGGCATTAAGGATAGACACCGTAACCGTTGTAGTTACAGAAAAACAATCTTAGGAAACTGTCCTTATTTATTTGCGAAATTTTGATCCTTATTCAAAGATTTTGAAATAAAAATACAGTCAGCAAGAAAAGTGGCTATTTTCTCAAAAACTTCTTTTGATGCCAATCGATTCTATATTTATTTAAATTTTATATATAATATATTTAGAAATATATAAATATAAATATATTATATATTTTCGAGTTTTCGTTCGAAATCCGAAATTTAAATGTGTTTTGTTCATTTTAGGCAATTTTCCATAGTAGCGGCCAGTCTGTCCAAAAAATAAAAGTAAGTTTGGATTCTCATTTCTTACGAAATGTATGGGAGAAGTTTTTTGCAATGTCTGACTTTTCTAGTACTCAATCCGCAGTTGGTCCGATAGAGTTTTTGATCCTTATAAGAAATAGGATCGAATAGCATCAATAAAAGTTTTTGTGAAAATGGTCCATTCTCTTGCTGAATGGGGATCAAAATTTCTCAAAAAAAAAAAAAAAAGGACTGTCTCCTAAGGCTCCTGTAGCTTCAGCGGTTAGGGTGCCTGCCCTTGCAAAAATCCACCCTGTATGTAAAAACAATATTTAAAAATAAAATAAAAAAGACACGTTAAAAGCGTCCAGAGCATATACAGAAAAACGAAACAAAAAACAATATTTAAATATGCCGTGGCAGCTAAGAGATGAGCAGGGACCTACTTACGACGCCCGTTCGCGACCATGACGCATGGATTAGCACCATTCAGCTCAACCATTTTGAAGGGAGCTAAATGATCCACGCGCCACCATCAGCGAGACATCTAAGTGAGCATGACACTCTCAGCCGCCAGGGCATATTCAAGTCAATGAAAGACATTACCCGGTAGTAACTCTATAGTACATAGTACTCACACCTATGCTATGCAATTATATAATACATATCTAAACTGACCTGTTCTGATACAGCCTGATCTGAGGCATCACGTTGTTCTCCAGATCGTACTGAGCCTCTAACTTCTGTTTCTTCAAATTGTCAATGGCTGCATTCGTTCTAGTTATAGGCCTGTGTATTTCCGATAGGTCCATTTTCACTTTTGATTCTGTGGATAATAATTTTAAAGTTAAACAACATACTACACACCTGTATTGCCTTCAAGGGAAAACCATAACATAGCATGGGCCGCTGCTCAAAAATTCCCACGACATCTACTCAGACTATGATATCTATTATCTTATATATAAAATTCTCGTGTCACAATGTTTGTTCCCGTACTCCTCCGAAACGGCTTGACCGATTCTCATGAAATTTTGTGAGCATATTGAATAGGTCTGAAAATCGGCCAACATCTATTTTTCATATAGCTTTTGACAGAACGAAGTCTGTCGGGTCAGCTAGTATGATATATATTATTATTGTGTGTATACTAACCAAGTGGACTATACCTATGAGTCCGAAATGAAAGTTATTATTATTATGGTTTTTAAATTTAACTTTCTCAGGTTAGTACCTGGCTTTTTCAGAATCTCACGGGTGTGAACCAAGGTGAGATTCTAGTTATTATTTTGAGAAGGTAAATTACTCTGTACTGCTGTGAAATTATTACCTAAATCTTGTTGTAAAAAATTTCTTACTATGCGGTAAGTGTTTAAAATGGCAGCTTAAGTAAGTTTCGTTTGTCGCTTCTATGGAACCTGGTTGTAGATACTCCAATTACAATTATAGATATTCTGAACAAACCAGGAGACGTGATCAACTTCTGGAGGGAGGTTGGCTGGTTGGAATAACCACCTATGGCCGCCATGGCCCACACACAATGGTCACACCTGAAGAATTAAGTGCGGAAACCAATCCACTAACATAGAACATAGAGTACTCTGTCTGCGCTGACCCTCAGCGTAGGTAAGTATACTTTTATTTTAGAAAAAGTCACGCGGGCAACAGCTAGTTACAAATAAAATTATTATTAACTCACCATCTCCAACTTTCTCCACTAATCTGCTCTTGTCCATGACCAGCTTGTCAAGCTTAGCCTTGGCTTCTTGCAACTCTCTCTCTCTGTTCCTATGCCGTTCTAACATCACTTGATAGGAACCCTCAATTTCCTTCAGTTTGTACTCTTGAGTACGAACCGTGTTAATAATATCTTTCGCTTGATCTTTGAGTGCGTAGATTTTTTTATTCTGTAAGGAGAAAATGCGGTTTTGTTCCTATTAATCTTAAAACTTAACTGACGAAATGTGGGTATACCTCTGCCTAACCCTTATAGGATTACAGGTAAGATGATTTGTAATGTTTTATGTAATATCGACGCATTCCGCTACATAGGACGTTACTCTAAATCCTATATTTTTAGCAAACAGCAACCACAAAAAACTTTGAGATAACTCTTTTTTTGATTATATTTTTTTTTGGTTTATACTTATAAAACTGAGTTCTAGGAAGGAACTCTATTTTATAAGTACATAGTAATAAACCAAAAAAAAAAGTTATTAAGAAAGTTTTTATTTTTGTTTTTCTCTCATTGCCAAAAATATGTGAATTAGAATTACGCCATTTGTAGCGGAAAGCCTCGTTATTAAGAATGTCTGTATTTTTTATGAAATTTTGCACACGAGTAGACCAGAACCTGAATTAGGACTTAAAATTTATCACGCTAGTCCGTTCCCGTGGGATAATATCCGACTTTCATGCGGGCGAAGCCAGTGGCAAAAGCTAGACTGGGAATATTTTCTTTTAAGTCATTTTAATGGAAAAATATTTCAACAGTACAAAGTATTGAATCGATCATGTCATGCAAGACTTTCCAGGCCGCGTTGCCTTAGAACCTTAACATTTGCACGACCTAACCAATTTACATGTTATAAACATTCAGGTAATAGTGTTATTTCAAATCACTTTCCACAAAAAACAACGAAAATATATTTTTTAAATTCTATTCTGCGCACTTCGTGCAATGTGTCGTGCAAACCGTCCTATCATGAATAGAAAGTTATAGGTACTTACAGCAGCCAATCTCTGTTGTTCCATCTTGCTGATATTACTTTTAGCGTTAGCTATAACTCGTTCCAAAGGTTCTACCTTAGTTTTATGACTCTTCACTATATTTATTGCATTTTTCTTATCACTTACGTATTCCACTACTTTCTCTCTTAAGTCTTGGTACTCAAGCCATAATTTCTTTTTCTCACAAATCTCAATTTCTTTCTCTATCTCTTTCCTCTGCTGCATTGCGTCTATTACTACTTTTAGTCTGAAAGAAATTGAATTAATAGTATTTCATGGTAGCTAAGATTCCTGAAAGACGTGGTCATAAAAAGTGTGAGTAGGACAGCGAATATTTAGTTCGGGATTCCTTCTTCTTTCGTGCAGTTAGTGACTAACTTGGCTACACATGGCGTCGAGAAATATCTCTCAGATATGTCGGTTTCCTCACGGTGTTTTCCTTCACCGTTTTTTAAGCAAGTGATAATTATACTATACGATCACTAACCGAAACTCAGAGGTGCGTGCCTTGGGTTCGAACTCGAGACCAATGACTTGGCAGTCTGACAGTCACAACTAGGCTATCACTGCTAAAAACCTAAAAGCTCTCGAGTCATCTCGCTTCCATGACTAATGATCGCGGCTACCACGAATGTAGGCGTAAACAATTGAACGTTATTGTAATGCGACTAATTCGAAAGCTCCAGTGTAGCCCGCAAAATTTAAATTTTCTAACGTTTTCATAATTTAAAACAACATCATTAAAATCATCAATAGACTCTCTCTCGATGATTCTAATTCTGAGTATGTTCATATTGGTTTCGGTCGCGAATCATACTTTTATCAGCATACAACTTGACACTGGCATGCAAATTGCAAAAAACAAAATTTTAATTTCGCGGGCTACATTATTATTGCAAAGAAATAATTCTATCAGATTCATTTTCCATAAGCTATTAGCCTCATTTTCCTTTGGCCGGCACACAGTACGGTAAAGATGGAGACAAACTACAAAACAAAACAAATTGGGGCCGGCCGAGCCTTAGATTAACAAGACAGTAGATACATCACGTACTAATATTCATACTCGAATAACGTCTCAAGTATTATCTTTATACAAATATACTTTGCGTTGATGCAACAACCAGTTCACAAAAACCACCTATATTGCTATAACGTTACGAATCAATTTTCAAATAATGATTTAATATTTCTTTGAGTCAAGATTGTGCTTGTGACGTGTTTAAGCACCATATTTTGACTATGCCGTTTTTGCGGTGCGATTTTAAGGTGCGTCTCTGTTGTTGCTGCTGGTGAGTTTGCTGCGCCACTTCTTCCCAGCTGTCGGGAACTATCGCATGTAATTTTAACGTTCAAAAAGTGGTGATTCGCAGCCTAATTTCAATAAATTACTTTCAAAGTCAAAGCATTTATTTCAACTAGGCACATAAATGGCACTTTTGAAAGTCAAAATTTACACGGAAATAAAATTCGATTCTAGTTGCCCCTTCCAAAAGGTAGTTTCGCATGGAGAAGAATGGGCAAGAAACACCAGTCTTTTAAACTGTTTTACAATACATTGTATACATCAATTGTATCATTACCTACTTGTGAAGACGATGTACCCAGAATAAAATTACTATACCACAACAGGTAAAAACAATAAAAAATGAAGCAATGACGGATAGATTTATTATGTGTTAGGTAAATGGTGTTCACATACCTATTTACAAATATTATTAGAGTAGATGAATTTACAAAAAAAAAAAAAATACTAATAAAAAGTCAGTGTGCGAGTTAAACTTATGACACAGTGTAAAATTAATGTCATAAAAATAATACATTATACAATTAAATTAGCAACCTGTTTGATTTTGTCTAGATTTTGATTTTGTATCTAGTGCTTTATTAATCTAAGGCTTTATTAATCAAATTTCTGCCATGGACATTAAAAAAAAAAAAAACACAAACCTCTCATTCAAACGGATAGCTTCCTCCATAACCTGTGTGTTACTCTGCAGCTTGCTCGACAATCCTCTTTGCTCTGACCTACACTGGATCAGTTCGTCTAACTGACCGACACTTTCTTGCCCACCTACTGCGGCGAGGGTACTTCGCAATAACTGCTGGGGATCCATCTTTGAGAAGTCCTGGACTCGATCTTGGGGTAGAAGTTGGCAGAGGTTGTCAACCTAGAGGGGTTAAATAAGATGTGTCAGATAATTATGATCACGTATAGAAAGTCTATTCAAATCGACGTTATTTCCGGTTTAACAAATATCGACTCTACAAACATGTTTATTAAGTTGATTTTACAGTAGTTGTAGTACAGTCAACCGCATATACGTGGTAACTTGCTTTCGTAGTGAAAGGCGTGTTAAAATCGAATTGATCCCACTGATGTGCAGTTGACTGTACTATCGAAAATGCCATAAAAGTATTGAAATTATAGTTAAAAAAAAGCGGCCAGAGCGAGTCAAGACTCGCGCACCGAGGCCGAGGGTTCCTTACCATCATATAAATGACTTCATTAGTATAGATACCTAAATAGTTCTGTGCCCAGAAAAAACTACAACTGTGCTTCACCCAAAGCAACCTGCGAGTAGGTACAAAGGAGGACATTTTGGTTGCGAAACGTGAAATGTTTTTATATTTTCATCGGCGAGGCCTATATTCATCAGAGAATTTTAACACTGCGGTGTAGAATATTGCAGTTTTAGGTCAGCGCCATCTCTTAACCGATAGTGGAAATAATGTAATTTTTGTTGATGATTTCTGAAAAAGTGTGCTATTTAGAGACATCGTTTTATTTTTCCTGTAATCTTTACATAAACTTAAAATTAATTAATTAATACTTATTAATTAATTAATAATTTCAGATTGTTATCTATGTAAACTTCGGAGATAAGGGAAACATTTTTTTAGACCCCCCCCCCGGTCTAAAAAATGTTTGAGAATGTGAATAGCGCTCTTTCATATGATACCCCACATGCCCTAGTAGTAGCCCAACTTCGAATTTTTAAGAAACCCTACAGCAGCTGTTGCAAAAAAAAAAAACTTTCTTTTTGGTACGAAACCCTTTGACCGGGTTTGGACCAAATGCCGCCCAAACATGAGAGTACTTCCAAATGGTTCCTTGCATCAATGCAAACGACAGACATGTTTTGTTTAAGGTTTTTCTTTTCTATATTATTTTATTGCATATGGTATAAAATAGCGTCGTTCAGTTTGAACTCCTTGGTTCTGTCTTGACATGTACTATAGCCAGGGGAAGTATCCAGAGTCTGATGATGGAGCCGGAAGGTGCCATAGGAACACCTCAACCAAACAAGATAGCACCATCGTGATTCGACTCATTGGTTATGTTTTGACAAGAGCTATAACACTAGATATTGTCCAGGATATGATGATGGAGCCGGAAGGTAGTCACAAGCCCTCAAGTAAACCAGATAGCTCCGTCGTGTTTGGTTTCATTAGATTTGTCTTAACAAGAGCTTTACACTAAGTGGGCTTACCTGAGCCTGAAGGTTTACAGACTAGTATAAGCCCAAGAAACATAATGCACTGTGTCTATTTTGGGCAGCACTTGGTCTACCTCCTATATATCGATGGTCAATGTCCTTTGACGCTTTTATTGTAAAAGCAGTTAGTGTGCCGCGTTCTATTTAAAAGTGATCGTCGCTCGAATACGCGATTTTCGCGTCCATGTCACTTTTTGTTCGGTGAACCAGAACGCGTGGTCGCGCCGACAGAGAGCGCTTCGCTTTACTGTTTTCCGAACAAAAAGTGACATACTGACGTCGCGTAAGTAGGGCGCGGGGTATTGCATCGTTTGTCTTTTGGTAGCAAGCGCGACTACAAAAATTGAGGTCCTGGCGCTGATTTCCATATCATCATTGCGACTTTAAGATCTCTAAGAATATGTCACTTTTTGCAAAATCAATTTTTTACGCCAGCCTTTTTCACATTTTGAAGCTCTATCAAACGCAAAAACTCTCATGTGTAAATGACGATTTATTCGTCATTTCTTTACCAATTTCAAGATCTATAATGTGCTTCCTAATAAAATGTTGGTTTAAAATATCGATTTTCTCATAAAGTTGAATTTTACACATAAGAGGTCTTAAAGTCGCAACGACGATATCGGGCAGTGCTTTCGGTTCCTCTTTAAAAAATTCCTCAGTGGAAGTTCCTAAGTCCTCAGGAGCTCGGGTCGATCCGTCATGTTAAGCTACGCTTGCCGGGGTTGGTCCGTGGATGGGTGACCATCTTTACATACCGAGACTCCTCCGTGCCTCGCAAAGCACGTAAAGCCGTTGGTCCCGGCTGTAATTCGTGGGTCTTTGACAGTCGTTACGGGTCGTTAGAAGCCCAAAAAGTCTAACAACCAGTCTTACCAAGGGGTATCGTTACCCAGTTACTGGGTTGTGGAGGTCAGATAGGCAGTCGCTCCATGTAAAATACTGGTATTCAGCTGCATCCGGTTAGACTGGAAGCCGACCCCAACATAGTTGGGAAAAGGCTAGGCAGATTGATTTGTTGATCAAAATATGATTCGCGACCGTAACAAGTATGTATTTACAGAATTATAATCATTAAAGTTATCAATATAACTGTCTAAAACCAAATAACCCTATTGAATGACTATTTCATGAAATCAATACATTTATATAATGTATTATTTTTTATTTATGTTTTATTTGTACACTCTGTGACAAGTTTTACTTGTACACTGACTTTTTATTTGTAAAAATTTTTGTAAAGTCATCTACTATAACAATATTTGTAAATATGTGAGCACCATGTATCTAACACATAATTAATTTATCCGTCATTGCTTCATTTTTAATTGTTTTTTCCTCTTGTGGTATAGTAATTTTTAGGGATGCCTCGATACGCCTTTTTGCCGATACGATACCGATACCGATGCTCTTAAAAAATATCGGCGATACCGATACGCTTATTGACTTAAAAAATGAAGGTAAAATAAAACACAAGTCGAGTTATTTTTTTTATTAACATAAAAGAACAAATAACAGGACAAACTAAATAACACCGTTTAAAACTATAGACAGGTTGAGATTAGTTAATAGTTTTAGTAATTAAAATTAACATTGATGAGAAAAGTATCGTTGAATCGGCCATAAAAATATCGCCGATGCCGATATATCGGCAAACTTCGAGTATCGCCGATATATCGGCATCGGTTGGATTTATCCCTAGTAATTTTACTCTGGGTACATCGTCTTCACATGTTATGATATAATTGATTTATAAAAAGTATTGTAGAATAGTTTAAAAGAGTAACGGTGGAGTTTCTTCGCCATGCGAAACTACCTTTTGGAAGGGGTAACTAGAATCAATTTTATTTCCGTGTAAATTTTGATGTTCAAAAGTGCCATTTATTGAAAGAAATGCTTTGACTTTGACTGCAATTCAATAATAAAAAAAAAAACAAAAAAATAATAAATGAATGAAATTCTGTAAATACTTGTTACGGTCGGGAATCATATTTTGATCAACATACAACCTGCCACTAAACAGCAAATTGCAAACAACGTACGAATCAATTTCACGGGCTGCCTTAGCGCTTCCCCCGTAAACATAACAGGCGAAGCTTTCTGTGATATGCTCAAATCGTGTATGATATCAATCAAATATGACTCATATTCTCATACATTTCAAGTATAGCTAGAGTGGTATTCGAGTTCGTAATATCAGCTTTGCATCCTTGCTGATAATACGAGTATACCAATGTACCCACGTGTTTGCGTAGATTAAGGCACTGTTCACACTGTGTTGTGACGACATAATAGTCGACCAGTGTTTTTTAAATATTTGTAATAGCTGTTACCCTTTCTAAAATAAAAGTTAAGTTAAACATCTTATTGAGAGTGAAATTTTAAGGACGCGTCACGTTAAGGCACATTTCGTTACATGAGAGAGAAGAAAGATATAACCCTCTCTGTCTCTCACACTAAATCCCTGATAATCCTTATTTATTAAGAAGTTTCAGTATCACGTGTACTGTGTTTTTTTTTTTGTTTCAAAGTCAAAGTCAAATCATTTATTTCAAATAGGCACGAAGATGCACTTTTGAGTGTCAAAAATTACATGAATAGTTAATTGATTCTAGTTGCGCCTTCCAAAAGGTAATTATGTATGGAGAAGAATGGGCAAGAAACTCCATACTTACTCTTTTAAAATGTTAACAATAGTTTGTATACATTAATTAATAATTATAAGTGAAGACGATGTACCTAGAATAAAAATAAAAATTACTTACCACAATTGGTAAAAAGAATGAAAAGTGAAGTAATGACAGAAAAAATAATAAATGCGATAGGTACATGGTGCTCACATATTTACAAACATTGTATATGATTTTACAAAAAAAAATTTTTTACATATAATAAGTGTGTGAGTTAAATTTATATTAATCACAGAAAATAAAAATTAATATCATAAAAATTATAAATTATACAGTTAAATTAGCCACCAGTTTGATTTTGTCTAGACTCTAAATTGTCCATTGTCATTTTTTTTTATTTGCTCTCATAACACATTTTACAATAGATTACTGTCTGTTTTTGTAGATGAACCCTGTCTGGGTACTGCAAAGAACAATGTTGATTTGCTGTCGAGTTTATTAACATTACAAATAATTTAACATAAATTAAGTCAAAACATACCAAAACACAACAAAATAAATTTCAGAAAAAAAAAAAAATGTCTAGGTTTCGTTATTATGTCTAATTAGCTTTTGTCCGCGACTTCGCACGCGGTAGATGTCGGTTATCGCGGAAAAAGTAGCCTATCCATACCCAGGCTATAATATCTCTGCCAAATTTCACGACGATCGGTTTAGCGGTTTAGGCGTGAAAACGTAACAGACAGACAGAGTTCTTTCTCATTTATAATATTAGTATGGATTAGCAGTAACGGACAGTCCATACTAATAATATAAATGTGAAAGTAACTCTGTCCGTCTGTTACATTTTCACGCTGCTAGTATACAATAATACATAATCTATTCTTTCGTCACTATCCACTACCACTAAAGAGGCTCCTACAAACAGGCGCGACATGCGACGCGACACAAAGGCACTACGTGTCGCGCAACGAGCGGTGCCTTTGTGTCGCGTCGCGAGTCGTGCCTGTTCGTAGGAGCGTTCAGAAACAGAAAATAAGAATACTAGAAACACTTATACGTATAGTAATGACAGTCGTCGAACGATTACAATCGTTACGACACAATGGTGCCGATTCCCTTGTTCAAAAACTAAACTAAATTGAAGTTCAGTGCATCTTTTTCTTTGTATTTCATTAAGAACAGGACAGAAGGTAAATTTTAGTTTAGTCCCGTCAAATTAATCAGCGCTTGACGTATTTTGACGTAATTTTAGTCGGCAAGTTTTTAATCACGTATAAACTACGGACGGCACGGTTGGCGCAGTGGTTAAGCGATTGACTGCTGCGCTGCGTGTCGCGGGTTCGGTTCCCGCACGAAACAAATATTTGTATGAACTACAAGTAGTTGATCCGGGTCTGGCTGTTTGTGTATGTGAGTTTAAATGTTTGTAATCGCACCCACGATACAGGAGAAATTCCTGGTGTGGGGCAACGTTATAAAAAATAAAAATAAACTTGTATGGAGTAGTGACAGGCGCTCATTAATTTGACAGGACTAAACTAAAATTTATCTTCTGTCCTTTTCCTAATGAAATAGAAAGAAAAATATGCACTGAACTTAAGTTTAGTTTAGTTTGTGCACTAGGGAATCGGCACCAATATAAACGGTGCCTTAGTTGTTCTTGTAACAATGAGGCCATTTAATTGATAAAATTGTCGTACATTATTAAACTATAAAATATTGTACGAGTAGGTACCAACATGACGCCATCCGCTTAGAAACAATAAACAATTATTATTTAACTAGCTTCTGCCTCAAACTTCGTCAGCGTAAACTAGTTTTAACATAAAGTATATCCTACTAGCTTTTGCCCGCGGCTCCGCCAGCGTGGTTGTCGGTTATCGCGTAAAGAAGTAGCCTATGTCCTTCTCCATATCCCATGCTATTGCCAAATTTTATGACGATCGGTTAAGCGGTTTAGGCTTGAAAATATAACAGACAGAGTTACTTTTATATTTATAAATATTAAAGGTAAAAAAAAAAAAAATTTGGCTGTCTATAAAGTTGGTTTACGGACGATAGTTTAGCGTGACAACGTCATAACAAAACATTGATGCGGCGCAAGCGTACTATGAGCTTAACGGGACAATGAGAGTAACGGGACAATGGGCGTAACGGGACATTTTCATGCAAGCAGTCGGCGTTCATCGATTTATTAGACTTGTCACGTCAAAAAACTTTTTAAAAACGAGCTTTTATTTAATTGCCCTAAAAAAAAAGAAAATAAACTTTAAATTAAATCAAACCAATCAATTTAGCACAAAGCTCCACTAAGTCCTTACCCCCCCAAAAGACATGTGCGTTCAAATCCGTGATAGGCCCAAGTTGGTTTTTGTATTTTGCAAAAACATGTTATTACAATTAATGTATTGTTTTAGTGAATAAATAAGTATTTTCTGTTTTAAATATTGTTTTTATTCAATAAAAAGTTAATACTTCTATTAATGCATATAATGACAAGCAACAATAAGCTGAACATTTACGAAGACTTACACAACGTTTAATAGTCCGGATGTTTCAAGACCGCTTGCCGTGTATAGTATTGGAGGTTCAAATCCTAGGCACAACATGTGTTTTCTTCCAAATATATAGAAAGAATTTAAAACACAAGAAAAATAAAATATTATAATCATTTAATAATAATATTTATTAATGCTATTATTTAACAAAATTTTGATCTTATTATATTATTTTTTTTTTCTTTAATATATATTTTTTCTTTTTGTAAATGTATTTTTAATTTTTTTATTGGAAAAATTTGATAATATACATACACTGTTATCATTAGTCATTACATATTTTGCCAACTGACACAAACGGGTCCCTAGACAACGTTGTAGTTATAATTTGAGGGTATGGATTAATTTTATAAAGAAAACGTAAGTAAGTAAAATTAATAGATACCCTCAAATGATAACATCCATCGATTAGACAGAGACCTAAAGATAAACTACTTGGACGATAGTGGATAACAATTTCATCGCAATTCTCATGGGCTCGCTGGCTAGTCTGTGAAACTGCTGGTATGAGTATGACGACATGCGGTAATGTGATGGTTCGAATCCAAGTCGAACTAGTAAACTCTTTTTGAAGTATTCTTTAGATTATTCGTAACGAATTCAATATTGTAGCAGTGTAACATTTTAAAACTTGAGGGGTTAGGACATAATGACGCTGTGTGTACATGCATGTATTACACAATTTATTAAATTATAATTATAAAAGCTTGTCGCGATTTGCCATGACATAACATTCACGGTTGTATACCCCGTAGGTATAGGAAGAGATTGTGAACCTACAATCCGATTTCTAAACTTAGGGCCGGTTGTTTCAAACAGTTCGTTAACGTAACATACGTACGTCAAATACAAAGCGTTGTTTCACTGAATAAAAAACCGATCGTCAAACTTCAAAATATGTCGAAGAATAAAATGACGTTAACCAGTGGGTCACTGTAATCGTTATTTTTTAACGAACGTCAAGGGCATAATTTTGTGAAACAACGGTTTGACGATAGTTAGCGCCATTTATGACGGATACGCGTGCGTCAAGTGTACGTGAAACAACCCGCCCTTAGTCCGTATAATTGAAAAAAAAAATTGGTTGTCTGTAAACTTGGTTTACGGACGATAGTTTAACGAGACAACGTCATAAACATTGATGTGGCGCAAGCGTACAATGAGCGTAACGGGACAATGATAGTAACGGGACAATGAGTCATCCTTTTTCGTGCATGCAGCACGTTCATCGATTTATTAGACGTTATCACGTCAAAAAAAATAATGATTTTCTGTAAAGTTGGTTTACGGATAATAGTTTAACGTGACAAACGTCATAACAAAACATTGATCATTGATCGCAACGGGACAATGAGCGTAACGGGACAAAAAAAATGTGCCTTCCTCAAGAATTGGACTGAACGACACTTGGTATTTAGTAGAGTAGCGTATTCAAACAAACTCTTCAGCTTTCTTATTAGTATAGAGTAATAGATAGATAAGTATTCCATAGGCATATTTATGCCTGCCCAATTCATCTAACCGTGCCATAAATATTCATGTGACGTCATGAAAATGATAAGAATAGCGTAGTGGTTCATAAACAGGAATAAATCGTAACACATGAATTGGGGAAAACCGCGGTATAGAATTCAAAGTATCTATTTGTTATTTAAAAAAAAAAACCGGCCAACTGCGTATCAAATCACGCACAATTAAGGGATCCGTAGTTGGGATGAATTTATCTCAAGAACAAACTTAACATTTAAATATTGAAAACATGTTCTCCAATACATTCCAACTACAAATGTAATTTTGATCGCACATTATTGAAAGATTTACTATGTTATATTAAGACCATAGACTTCTTATAGGTCTTCCTGTAATCTATAAGTATAAAATTATTTTCTGTATTTTTTTAATTTTTTTTAATTTTAGCCTCACTAGTTTCGGAGATAAGGGAATGGGGAATAGTGAATTTTCATATATTTTCTTTAATAAGTTTAAAAGTTATATTTAAAAATTCTAAAAAAAAATATATTAAATCCTTACAATAAACAAACCCTGTAATTTGGTATGTCACAGGTGCAGTTTGCAATACTTTTTTTTTTATAATTTTCTAATTTGTCCCCCAAATGTGATGCCATATTCACACGTCCGTGTGACCCACAGAAGTTCATAATAATTATGTGTACCAAATTTTAACTTAGGTGATCGGTCCAGTAGATTCGGAGGAAATTGTCTGTGACAGACGGGCAGACAGACACACCAGTATTCCTTTATGGGTTCAGGTTTCTTCAGCCCAAAATAAAAAAATTTCACGCCGGTATTCCTCGAAAGAGTTGGCAGATGTGCAGTTTTTCGCCAGTTATTTTTAAGTCTCATGTAAAGGTGCGTA
Source organism: Dryobota labecula (assembly GCA_947523025.1). NCBI lineage: Eukaryota > Metazoa > Arthropoda > Insecta > Lepidoptera > Noctuidae > Dryobota > Dryobota labecula. The sequence goes on along the minus strand of OX383307.1, from coordinate 19,940,647 downwards.
CAGACTGGTGAAACGTAACATGAAATGTATCATTCTGCCTTTTATTGCTTGTTCGATGCAAGCGTAAACGTCGTTGGGTGCACGTGCGGATTTTCAAAACGACCGTCCACACTGCTGCCCCACGCACACTTCGCGCCGCTTTGTGTTCGTTCGAAAAACCTACAAATCACGGATCGCTCCGCGCGCGGCTTGTAAAGGAGTTGAAACAGATCGTTACCGTATCAACTGAAGCCGTTTAGTATTCTTTGCATGAAACTCCCTACTGAAAAGCACACTAATCGGACGTAAACGATTCGCCTCGGGACAAGCTCACGAACCGCGATGTGGCGCGTGGTCAACCAGCGGTCCTCGTGCTTACGGCTCGTCGTCCTCGCGCTTACGCCTCTCCGTCGCCGAGCTTGCGTATTTTCGTCCACCGTTGTCCCTCTAACCCTTCCCGCGTTCGGATTCAAACTGATCTGATGCCAGCCAGGTCAACCAGCAGCGGTCAGCGAGCCGTAAGCGCGGCGTCGCCTAGCTGTAGCAGAGTCGACGTATCGGAGCTGCTGGTCCGCTTTGGTTACGTGCTTACGTTAAGGTGCCTGTTTGACGGCGAGGCGAAAGGCAATACGGTGACGATCCCTGTCGAGTTGATATGTGTGCTACGACCTTTATGCTCGTAGCGTGCGCGTGAAATGCACATTTCGCGCGCGCAAGTCGTCCAAACTATGAAAAATTATTATAAAGTGTGTGTTACCTTTCATGATTCATTGCAGCAATGTGTACGGCAAATTATTTAATTGCATGATACATTTCATGTTTTACGTTTCACCAGTCTGTACGCACCATAATAGAGTCTATAGCCATTAAGGCGAAAGCATCAGGTTATTCCGCGAAATTCACATTTTTATAAGTTTTTTTGAATTTTCAGGTCAGTCTCAGCTTAATATGGATCAAAATATGACTCGCGAATTATACCTAATCATTAAAATTATCAATACATTCAATAGGAAACTAAGAGAGTTCTCAACTATCCTCGGATAGTCTTCGTTTTGTAATCAGAACACATTTTGATGTGAATTTAAACCAGTACCAGTTTTATTTTTTTGTAATAAAACCCTAAATTCAAATTTCCCTATAGACTATTCGTGAAATCATGACATTTGGGACAATTCTATCTATATTCTTATTCTTAGAGTTGTATTGATGATTCTAATGATTAATTATCAGTCTGTAAATACATATTTGTTGCGGTCACGGTTGTTGTTGACCAACATACAACCCGACACTCGCCAATTTGCAAAAAAACGTAAGAATGAGGCGGGCTACTTTAGCTTATCTCCCTTAACTGTACACAAATCTAGACTCAAGATAAGGCTTTAATGACGAATAGATGACGATAACAAACTTTTTTTTTAAATAAATTATTTTAATTCATATACAATATTGGCTAGACACACGGCAGTAACGACCGGTTACGTCACGGTTTAGTAAATTCACACCAACGCTCATTGACTGCTGAGCGCGAAAAGAACGGGAAATCCCCTGCCAAAAATTTGTACAGCATAGTACCGAACGACACTAACGACCGGTTACGTCACGGTTTAGTAAATCCACACCGACGCCAAACATTGACCGCTGAGCGCGAAAAGAACGGAAAATCTGCCAAAAACTCGTATAGCACATACCGAAATTCTCCATCGATTTTTTTTTATCATATTTATTTTTTATGCCTGCTTTGAAACGATAATTTTAAACCACTTTTAACAATAGACAACATCCCAGAAAAACCTAATAACACTTTCCCCAACCTGAGAATTAAACCAAGGACCTTGAAAATAACTATTTCAACGGTATCTGATACAAAATGCAAGCAAATGGATCTGAAAACATACCTGTAGATACCAATTTGTAGTGTCACTTACAAATTCAGTGCTTTGATTTGATTATTTGAATACCTAAACTAGCACCCTAATTGCGTAACACGCTATCAATCGCAATCTGAATGATTTTGAAGGATATTGCTAATACATTGCTTCAAATTATATTTTCGAAAACTTTGTCTGCTCACTCATAACGCAATGAAAGTTGTTGCACTGCCAAAATGAAACCCGTTCCTACTGATAGTGTGTTACACAATTACCCCGCTGGGTTTGTTTACACTTTTTTCAGATAATAATACTTTTGAGTTTTGGAACAGAACATAGCCTAAACTTTTTTAGACTTTCATTACCATAAAGGTCCTCTTACCTGTATATTCATTGACGCGACAAGCTCTTGCACTTGCTTCTCCCGGGCCGACTTCCCATCAATGTACCATGCTGTCGCATCACTAGTGTCAAATTCTCTTGTGATGATGACATTTCGGTCCCCCGGATCACGATACAGCTCTATCTCGATTTTGGAGTGCTTACAGCCACTCCGGACATATTCTGATATCTAGAAAGAAAAAAAGAAAATTTTTGTTTGTTGCAGTGGGCAATAAATTAGTAACGCCCGATTTTTGTATTTGAATCGTTCTTTTGGATCGCATGGATTTGAATCGATCTGGCAAATATCGTATCGTAATTAAAAATAAATAAAAGAATATGTAACAGGAGCAACTCCTGATATGACCTCCATAACCCAGTTGCTGGGTAATACAGATACCCCTTGGTAAGACTGGATGTCAGACTTTCGGGCTTCTGACGACCCGTAACGACTGTCAAAGATCCACGAATGACAGCCGAGACCGACTTAAGGCGACGATAACCGACCGCAAGCGACTTTTAATGATTTTATACTGAAGATCACGTCTAAACGAGTAGTTTTAATGATTTGGAAACAATATACGTTAAATTAGAGCATTTTCTTTCTACTTAATATGTGAATATTTTAGATTATATTTATTTATTTATTCATCTTTAATTCAGACAACAGTACCCATAATTTGTTAGTATTACTTAAACTATATTACAAAGTGAAATTAATTTGTAAAGTTATGTCTAACGCGGATTAAAAACTGAGAATCACGCAATCAACCTGCACCTTTTAAAAGATAATATAATTTTTGATGTATACGTGTTTTATTAAAATACCTTTTGTTTTATGTATAATAAAGTAATAATGCGTATTATTTGGGACAGCGCTCCTGGATGGGCGAGTCCTATTACTGGCTGGACATACGACGCGTTGCGTGAGCTCAGTACAGAACACGCAAGCTAACCACTCAAGATCACTGGCATATATCTGGGCCTTAACGTGCTTAAAGAGGCACGAAGGGGTCTTGGTTGATAGATTTAATTCTACCCACTTTGTGATAACTGTTACATGTACTACAGACACTACAGTCTGTTTTGTATAAATAAAGACTATTAGTATTATTATTATTTTATTTTTATATGTTTACATATCTCAGGACCCTGGGGTCCCGGACCTTTGGAAGGCGTACAGGGGCCGAAGCCAACTCGCATAGGCCCCGGTTGGTGTAAGACTATTGCAGGATATGGAAACAAAGACATTGGACTATGGGTTTGGGTGGTTAAAATGGACTGGTTACATAAAACTATGGAAGGACTATGGCCCCTGCCTGATCAATGTTTTATTATACACGGATAAAATGGCAGGGGCTGACTTGCACATTCAATAATGGGCCCCTGGAAACAGTCGCTAGCACTTAGTGCTGTAGCAACAAGGGGGCAACACATCCTTAGGTGCTTGAGGACTGGAGAGGTATTCCACGACTATCAGAACAATCCCAGAGCCCGGAAGATGGTCAAGATCCCTACCAGCACTTACTGGAATATTTCCTTCCTCCGAGCACGTTTGCTCTTGCGACTCTCCACTCAAGCCGGCCAATAAAGGCAAGAATGAGGTGGAAATTTCCTCGTCATTGTTCACTCCAGCCGGCCAATAAAGGCAAGCCAGAGATGAGGAACATGACTTCTCCCGGGAGAAAGGGTCCGTGGGGTCGCCACTACCCAATAGCTCACCACATGCTGCCCTGCGGTTTCTGTGTCCCTCTTGGTCTGGCTCCTCACCCTAGACATGTTCTGGCAAAGTAAACTACCGGCACAGACCAAGAGTTCGGAGCGCGCAAGCCCCACCACGACGTCAACGTAGAGATACGGCGGTGGGGTTATTATTATTATTATGTAAAGATGGTCACCCATCCACGGAGCAACAGCGACAAACGTAGCTCAACCTGATCGATCGACTCATGCGGCTGTTATTACTTAGCCACAGTGTACAGACACGTGTTACAGTCACTGTCTAGTTAATTCAAACAAAAAGTATATTTCCTTCAGAGGCCCTATTTACGCATCGAGCGCGTACGGCGTTCTGATTGGCCCTTCACCAATCGGAGTGCTGAACGCACTCGATGCGTAAATTCGAGATGGTTAAAATAAACTCACACTAGGGCCTCTGATTTGAATAACTATTTTACAGTTCGACAATCCAGTAAACATAAACAGTGTTGAACTATTGTGACAGCTTCAAGGACAAGATAGGCCCGCTTGTAACACAGATCACCAAATACATTTAGGGCTTGCGATATATACTATTAAATGTAGCACACAACTCAATGGTAGCGTCTCAACGAGACTTCAAGAGAGTCTCGCTCTATCCCTTGAGCCGACTATACCCAAAGTCTCTAATTCAGATAATTTATGTAAACAAAGTAATGTAAAGAAATGTCACTGTCAAAATGACAGGACAGTGGTACAAAACATTATATCATATATATATATTTTTTTTTATAGTCATCGCTAAAATTAAAGTGAATTAATTATAAGAACTATGCAAACAAAATACCGTTGCCAAACAATGTTTTGTGTAGTATGTCGGAGACACGGCATATGATCGTCATAATCAACCCATTTAAGTCCAGTGCTAGACGTAGTAGGCCTCCCAAAATCGATTTCCACTTGAAACAGTTTACAGCAGTTTTCATCCAAAATGTGGCTAGATATGCTATTTACAATATGAATCTAAGAATGAGAGATTTAATATTAGTGTTGTTGAAGATGTAAAACATTTGAAAATGTTTGGAACTCCTGCATTGTTACCAGTATCATAAAATATTTTATACCAGAAAATCTCCTTTTTTTTTAATAACTTTGTTTAAAACCGAAAATTTATGAAAATAATTACGGTATGATTATTTTTTAATTATTATTTCTTAAAATCAGTACTTAAAAGAAAATGAAACTTGTTTTTTCGCCATTTTATGTGAATTACCATTACGAAGATATTTATTTGATATGTTATCCCTTTTGTTTACATAAATTATCTGAATTTGAGACTTTGGGTATAGACGTTCCCCTTAAGTTGGTGTGTACTTACTGATCATTCGGTGGTTTTACTCTAAACCTAAAGCCACAAGTGATTCTACTGAACGCCACAGGGCTAAACCTGTGTCCTCTCAATCTTTTGTAGATGACAGAGACAGAATGATAAACACATTTAAGGGTTTATATAAAAACGTCGCTTAAAGTAAGTAAAAGAGAGCAGTGGTGGTCCAAGGGTATCGGCCGCAATTTACGAGTTGTAGGTCGTGGGTTCGAACCCAAGCAGGCAATTACGGTGGAGGAAAACAAAAACATCGTGAGGAAACTGGCATGTCATAGAACCAAAAATTCGAAGACGATGGCGTGGTGGCCCTATAGACCACTCCCTCTTACAGAGAGGAGGCCTGTGTCCCAGCACTGGGAACATTTTAGGCTGATTATGCTTAAAGTTAAGTAATGAATAGCATGTGTTTAACCATACATTTTTAGGGTTCCGTAGCCAAATGGCATCAAACGGAACCCTTATGGATTCGTCATGTCTGTCTGTCTGTCCGTCCGTATGTCACAGCCACTTTTTCCGAAACTATAAGAACTATATTGTTGAAACTTGGTAAGTAGATGTATTCTATGAACCGCATTAAGATTTTCACACAAAAATAGAAAAAAATACAATAAAATTTGGGGGTTCCCCATACTTAAAACTGAAACTAAAAAAAAAATATTCATCAAACCCATACGTGTAGGGTATCTATGGATAAGTCTTCAAAAATGATACTGAGGTTTCTAATATCATTTTTTTCTAAACTGAATAGATTGCGCGAGAGACACTTCCAAAGTGGTAAAATGTGTCCCCCCCCCCCTGTAACTTCTAAAATAAGAGAATGTAAAACTAAAAAAAAATATATGATGTACATTACCATGTAAACTTCCACCGAAAATTGGTTTGAACGAGATCTAGTAAGTAGTTTTTTTTTATTACGTCATAAATGGTAAACCGCAATCTACCTTTCATTCAATCAACTCAAATATAAAAATAAAATAAAAAACATTTAATTTCATAAACATAAACCTTATGCATAAACCGTGAACCATTATTTTCTAATAATAAATCTGTAATAGGTGCCTAAGTAAATAATAATTATGTTACTTGCTGCTACGGAACCCTTCATGGGCGAGTTCCACTCGCACTTGGTCGCTTTTTTATGTATAAACGTCTCAGATCTCCGTCGTCTTTAAGCAGCATTTATAAATAAAGGGGTTAATGATTAGTGGTGCCAGCAGGTCTTAATGCGTTAAGGCCCAGATATATGCCAGTGACCTTGAGTGGTTAGCTTGCGTGTTCTGTACTGAGCTCACGCGACGCGTCGTACGTCCAGCCAGTAATAGTACTCGCCCATCCAGGAGCGCTGTCCCAAATAAGACGCATTATTAATTATTATAGATAAAACAAAAGGTATTTTAATAATAAAACGTATGCTAAAAGATTATTAATGCCTGGGATATGGAGAAAGACATAGGCTACTTTTTTTACGCGATAACCGACATCCACGCGGGCGGAGCCGCGAGCAAAAGCTAGTACTTAAATATAATCTAAAATATTCACATATTAAGTTACTAGCTTTTGCTCGCGGCTCCGCCCGCGTAGATGTCGGTTATCGCGTAAAAAAGTAGCATATGTCCTTCTCCATATCCCAGGCTATATCACTGCCAAATTTCATGACGATCGGTTCAGCGGTTTAGGAGTGAAAACGCAACATACAGACAGAGTTACTTTCACATTTGTAATATTAGTATGGATCAAGAAAATGCTCTAATTTAACATATATTTTTTCCAAATCATTAACACTACTCATTTAGACGTGATCTTCACTATAAAATCATTTAAAGTCGGTTATCGTCGCCTTAAATAAAAAGGGTACTTACTTTCTTAGCGCGTCCAATAACACTGGGCTTGCCGCATAGTCCAAGAATGATGGCACATACAAACGTGGACTTTCCAGTGCCATTTGGTCCAATTATCAAGTTTAAAGATGAACTAGGGTATAGCTCCACCTTTTTGTAAGTTCTGAAATACAAATAATATAACATAACATTATGCCTGCATTTCCTTATGGGAAAGCCCATAGGTGGGCTTTCCCATAAGGGAAAAAATAAAACATTAGCCAACTACACCCTAATTGCCTGACACACTATCGATCACAATCTGAATGATTTTGAAGGATATTTCTAATCTAATCCTTTGCTTCGTAATAATGTTCGTTGGGGATTGAACCCAAGAACCTATGCTTGCAATAACTATTACTAGAGATTAAGGTTGTCTTTAAAAGATCGCTTTTAGCAATAAGACCGCCCATTGTGTCACCCTTGTAAAAAATTCTACATATAAATCTGTAATTTTTCATGGTGTGCAATTAAGAGTATTCTATTCTATCTATCTATCTATAGATCTACTGGACAGACAATGCAGTCCACTATGTAATACTTCTTTTTGGAAAAATCAATACTCAAGAGATCATAGGTATATCTGATATTGTGAGCTAAAATACACTATAGCTAATGAGGTAACAAAATTAAGATTTTTAATATATGTAAAATGTTTTTGTTAGAATCAAATATCAACACTAAACAATTCCTTATATGAATGAATGAGCAATGAGAAGTACTTGTGTTTACTTGTGTCGACATTATAACATAACATCACACCTATTCCTTATAGGGAGAGGCAGAATGTATAGTATTTCAATAGTTATCAAAATCAAGTCATTTATTCATATTAGGCTGAGAATCATCACTTTTCAAACATCCAAATTACATAAGACAGTCTCCCAAAACACTTTCACCAGCCCTTATACCATAAAAGCCAGAAGGGATAGTCATCACTCTTTTAGAAACCCATGTGACTAAGAGATAAATATAGATGGATGGTTAATGGATGGAGAGGCAGACCAAAGTTAAGATGGATTGATTGTGTGAGGAATTACATGACAAAGAGAGAGTATGATAGCGTGACAGTTGACAGGGGAGAATGGAAGAAGAAAATGTGGATGTCCGTCTCCAAGTAACATGGGACAAGGCCAGGAAGATAATGATGAGTCACAGTCATCATGAATAAACTGCTTGCCTGACATAAAAAACTAAGTAAGTGTTAGTTAGGATAGATAGGTTCTCTATCCTAACTAACAAAAAAAACATGTTTATCAGTTGTTTAGGTTAAACAAATGATCAGCAAAACATTTATGTATGGAATTTGAGATAGGAATGAGATTAGGCATGTGCATGTTAAGAATTTTAACTGCCAAAGTTAATAAAGCAATATACTGTATTAACACATGGTCTATTTTTATTATTTTCTGTATATACTAAATAGGTCTACTTTGTCTAATGCTACGAGAAAGAATTAGCACCTGCCATATTATCTCTTCACTACCCTTGGTTGACTGGTAGAGAATGCCTATGGCATTAAGTCCGCCTTTGTACCTTTATTGTGAGTGAGAGGTTTAAATAAATAAATAAATACTAAGGTCAGAGGTTCATAATAGCGGTGTTAGGTACTTATGAGTTCAATATTACAAATGCACCATCATTTGTAATAGTATTAGTTTACAGGCTATAAAAAAGGCAAGAGTGGACTGGAAATAACACGTCTAGTCGGATTTACAGCAATAATTTGGGATTGTTGACTTTTGCAGCATTTACTAAGTACCTGCTGCTGTATTGCTTGATTAGTACATATAGGTAGATGTAAATTAGCGAAATACCTACTATTAGAAACTAAAAGCATTATAAAGTACTAACTCTTTACAAGTGGACTAGATAAGCTAACAATATTAATTTAATAGCTGGCTACAAACTTGTCGCGACATGACTCATAAAATAAAGCGTTATTTTAATTGTTTTAAAATATAAAATGACGCGTAGTACAAAAAGCAACACAAATTACAGTAATCTTATGAAGCTACGCAAAAAAACAGTAAATTTATAATACAATTTCAAATCTTAAACTTGTATTGCGCGCGAAAAGTAATTTACTTACACGAAGTTTTCAAGGTCTATCCGGTAAATGCAGCCGGCTTGTATGCCTTCCGTGTTAAATACCTTCGATTTCGTCATTTTACACTTTTTGAATCATATCTATTGAATTAACAATCACACAAGTTCACACACGCAAATTATTTGCAAAGAAACCGATACCGCTTGCTCCCGTTTTCTTTTCTAGCCTCGTTCGTCACTGTCAACCAACTGTCATTTTATACTCTTTGGTTGGTCACTGTCATTTAATATATTTATTTATAGTCTATGACCAGTGTTGCCAACTTTATTTTCTAGGGGATCGCACCTTATATTTTTTTAAGACTGCGCTGAGTAAACAGTGGCGCCCTCATCGTTATTTCGGTGATTTCTTTTATTTTAGAATGAAAATGCAGAAAATAAGCTCGTCAAGTTGTGCTTCACAAGACTATACGTTATTATTACTACAAACAGTAGTTTTAAATTGTTATGTTTTATTGTAATCATTAAAACGGAGCTTAGTGGCCACTATTTTCCGTTTTAATGATTGATGCATTTTCATTCTAAAATAAAAGAAATCACCGAAAAAACGATGAGGGCGCCACTGTGCGCTCGGTAGTCTCTTAGTACATGTTATCCGCCCTTGTTGCATCCAAACCGTAAATTAATTGGGCGTTCATATTTTAAAAGGTTTTTAAGGCATAAGTAATAGCTTTGGTTGCTTAAAAGAAACATTTTTATTTATAAGTAAATCACAGCAATCATTTGGTTTCATTATCATATTTTTATGTATGTTTTAATATTCCCCGAATTCGCTCGACCCAACCGGCAACCGAACCAAAGACCCATTTTTTGGGAGAACATAATCAGTCTGACCATCATCTGCACTAAAATCACTGATTTCACTGACTTCAGATATGTTTTTACTTTTAAAATAAACTTTCGCAAGCTGCAGGTCGTAACGTGTTTGAAATTCAAACGCTTTTATCAATAAATAATCCATGCAACAACAACGGCGCGTAGCGAAATCCCCTCAATAAATACCTATCACGCCATCTAGAATCAACGAATCAAAATGAGTTTTTGTCATATGAAACTAGATGACGCAATGCTTAATTTGATGCAATAATATCAAAACGGACCTTGCCTTTATAGGTACTTACAATTAGTTTATTAAACTTTCTTCACATGTTTATTTGTTTTTTATTTTATTTTATAGAAAACATTAAGTCAATTTACATTAAAAAGACGCAATTAGACAAATGTGCCCTTTCTCTTAGACTCATTTGGTTAACTACGCCTTTTCTTTGTAGTTAGTGGTTTTTTTTTTTAAAGTTGAAAGGAATAATTTGAATTTATTTTATAATTAATCTATACTCTATACTAATATATAAAGCTGAAGAGTTTGTTTGTTTAAACGCGCTAATCTCAGGAACTACTGGTTGGAATTGAAAAAATATTTTTGTGTTGGATAGTCCATTTATTGAGGAATATTATAGGCTATATAACATCACGCTACAACCAGAAGGAGCGGAGCATAAATGAAAAATGTTGCTAAAACGGGAAAAATTATTCCTTTTTGAGAGCTTCCGTTGCGTGCGCTGCGTAAATGGTTTAAGTTACGAAAATATCATGTACTAGCTGACCCGACAGACTTCGTTCTGTCAAAAGCTATTTGACTGTGGCAGTTTGTCTACGCGCAAAGGAAACTACCTACCTACCCTACCCTACCTACCTATCTACCCTACCCTACCCTACCTACCTACCCTACCCTATTCTACCCTACCCTACCCTACCCTACCAACCCTACCTACCCTACCCTACCTAACTAAAACTTTCAATTTTTTTTTTTTTTTTTTTGTTATAATCTATTATCAGACCTACCAAATGATGACTGACACGTTATGTCAAACGCCATAAAATTACATTAGAAGATAGAGTTACCTACTTATTATTACAATAAAAATGTAAATATGGTCGTTTTCTTACAATTTTTTTTTTTAACTTTCTTAAATTTTTCTTACATAAGAACCTTCTCCTGACAATAACAAACACAACAAAAAAATAATTAGCGAAATCGGTCCAGCCGTTCACGCGTGATGCCGTGACCAAGGGAAATAGGGATTCATTTTTATATATATATATAGATGATGGAATTGCTCCTCTTTAAATTTTCAAAAAAAAAGTCCGCGACAGCATATGTCTATCTTTTAAGATTGACTCACTATAACCTTTTTTATGGTAATCAAATTTGTTCGAAATTAATGCATTATTTGCGAAGGAGTTTTTATAAATATGGTATTAATCCTTATCCAAATAAATACGTTATTCATCACAAGTATTTAATTTTCAACAAAGTTGCCCTTACATCATTTAATTTCAATGAATATCTTAGGAGATATAACTGTTTTATAATAACTCCGTAGCAAAATAATGATCAACTCTGCGAGGTAGTCTATTCTAAAGCTGAAGAGTTAGTTTTTAGGGTTCCGTACCCCAAGGGTAAAATAGGACCCTATTACTAAAACTCCGCTGTCCGTCTGTCTGTCTGTCTGTCTGTCCGTCTGTCACCAGGCTGTATCTCATGAACCGTGATAGTTAAACAGTTGAAATTTTCTGTTGCCGCTATAACAACAAATACAAAAAAACAGAAAAAAATTAAATTTAAGGGGGCTCCCATACAACGGACATAATTTTTTTGCCGTTTTTTTTTTGCTCCACACGCATGGATGTCGGTTATCGCGTAAAAAAGTAGCCTATGTCCTTCTCTATATCCCAGGTCGATCGGTTCAGCGGTTTAGGCGTGAAAACGTAACATACAGACAGATAGACAGACAGACATACAGACAGAGCTACTTTCACATTTATAATATTAGTATAGATAGCTTTTGCCCGCGGCTCCGCCCGCGTGGATGTCGGTTATCGCGTAAAAAAGTAGCCTAAGCCCTTCTCCATATCCCAGGCTATATCTTTGCCAAATTTCATGACGATCGGTTCAGCGGTTTAGGCGTGAAAACGTAACATACAGACAGACAGACAGACAGATAAATAGACAAACAGACAGAGTTACTTTCACATTTTTAATATTAGTAAGGATAAGGATTTGTATGGATGGTACGGAACCCTTCGTGCGCGAGTCCGACTCGCACTTGGCCGGTTTTTTGTTTTTTGAACGCGCTAATCTCTGGAACTACGAGTTGGATTTGAAAAAATATTTTTGCATTTTACAGCCCAATTCTTGAGGAAGAATTACGTTCCTATTAACTAGAACACCATTTTTTTTTAATGAAAGTTTATGCGAAAAAGAAGTAAAAGCACGGGCAGGCAATGTGTTGCGACGGGGTGGGTCGGGGGAACAAGAAATTTAACGCGGACGAAGTCGCGGGCAGAAGCTAGTTATATATAAAAACTAAAAAGAAAAAAATTACATAGTACTAACCTTCACGCATATATCATCAGTATTTTTTTTTCTTTTAAGCAATAGGTTTCCACACTACGAGTATGAAGCAGAATATGGTGAAAACTTTAATCCCAATTATCTCAGTTTGACCAAAATGATAGATGTGCCCTTCTCTCGTACGACAGCAGTATTGTAGTCTGTGCTGTGGGACCTTGGGTCACTTGGGTGCTGAACGCCCTTGTTGCTCCCAATACTGGTAGGTATTACGACTGCAATAAAGTCGTCTAACAATTATGATCAAGTTATTTATTTCCATAGAAGTACTGAATGATATAAATATAAGTTTATGACTCGGTATAAGACTGAAGAAAGAAAAATTACCAGTTATAGGCCAAAAAAAATAGGATAGGTACTTCATGAAATACCGTCTAATGGTTCAAACAGATTAGTACTCACATTGAGGTGCTATTGATGCTATCACTTGAAGTATCAGTCCAAGCTAAACTATTTTCAGAAGACGATTCCATTAAGAGCGACCATTCTCCGGTTTTCTTCTTGTTTTCGAATACGTGAATTCAGATAAGTAAAAAATATCATCATCATCATTTCAGCCGAAAGACGTCCACTGCTGGACATAGGCCTCCCCCAAGCACCGCCACCTCGACCGGTTTTGTGATTCCCGCATCCAGCGGATTCCTGCGACTTTCATAAGGTCATCGGTCCACCTTGTGGGACGCCTTCCAACGCTACGTCTTCCGGTATGCGGTCGCCACTCCAGAACCTTTCGGCCCCAACGGCCATCTATTCTGCGCGCAATGTGCCCTGCCCATTGCCACTTAAGTTTGGCAATTCTTCGAGCTATGTCGGTTACCTTGGTTCTCCTGCGGATCTCTTCATTTCTGATTCGATAACGTAGGGAAACTCCAAACATAGCCCTCTCCATTGCCCTTTGGGTGACTTTTAGCCTTCTAATAAGGCCCATTGTGAGCGACCACGTTTCAGTGCCATATGTCATCACTGGCAACACGCACTGGTCAAAGACTTTCGTCATGAGACACTGCGGTATGTGGGACGAGAAGATATTGTGTAGCTTCCCGAACGCTGCCCAGTCGAGTCGGATTAGACGATTGACCTCTTTCTCGATATTGGACCTACCTGACTGGACAGTTTGTCCTAGGTAAACATACTCGTCCACAACTTCGAGTGTAGCGTCTCCGATATTCATGAGAGTGGGTGTTACATGGGCATTTGACATGACCTATGTCTTGTCCATGTTCATTCTAAGACCCACTCTTTCGGAAGCTCTACTGAGGTCATCGAGCATTGTACTGAAGTCTTCCATAGTCTCAGTCATGACAACTATATCGTCGGCAAACCGAAGGTGAGTGATGTACTCGCCATTGATGTTGATGCCAACCCCTTTCCAGTCCAAAACCTTGAAGACATCCTCCAGTGCAGCGGTGAACAGTTTCGGAGAGATAACATCTCCCTGTCTCACACCTCGCTGCAGAAGGATAGGTTTCGAGGTCTGGTCCTGGAGTCGAACTGACATAGTGGCGTTTTTGTACAGACATTTCAGTACCTCGATGTACCGATAGTCGATCTGGCACCATTGAAGAGACTGCAGTACAGCCCATGTTTCGAGTAAAAAATATGGTGGTATCGAATTGATGGCCAGTATGTCAACTTCAAAACTGTATGGCGAACCAAACTAATTGTCTATGGTTCCCACTGTTAGATTTACAGCTCTGACCTCCATTTAATTCACACTGGACTGGCCACTGACTTAGAAACCTATGGACTTGCCATACCTACAAAATTAGCGTGCATACCTACAAAAATCGGGCACTTAAGATGGCCGCATTTCTCATGGTGATTATTTAACTCTGTGATCTCACCTCTGTGCTACTTTTGTGTATAAGTTATACTGTATTGTATTCCTCTTCTTAGGATTGTGTGTTTTGTTGGTTAGAAATATAATTTGTATATTAACGCAATGACTACTGAGAAAAAGGAAATTTTCCTGGATCCTGAACCTGGAACTGGTGGTGAACAGTCCGCTGATCCGTCCCCATCTAGATCTCAACCTATATTAGTCAATCGAGTATCTATCCGCGTTCCTCTTTTTTGGTCAGACCGACCAGGTCTCTGGTTTGCAAGTTTGGAGGCACAGTTCCATGTTAATTGTGTCACACAAGAATTGATTAAATACGGTAAAAATGTTGTATCGTGCGGCACGCGTAGGGGGAGGGGGTTAGGGGGAGGGAGGGGTGGTCCCCGTTGCCCCCTAGTACCACTCCCATTAAAAGGTAATGCATCATTTCTGAAAAAAAACTGATAAATATAACCTAACCTCAAAACACTTTATAGTCGCTTAAAAAGGCGTAGTAGGGTTAACATTTGGGTTGGAGGAGGGACGGAGGAGGTCCGCCCCGATGGGTTCCCGCATTGTCGAGGCAGGAGGGCTCAGTAGCCGTGGCTTGACCCCAGCGTGAAGCTAAGAGGAACCCGAGGAGGGGCCGCTCGTCAGGGCTTTTGCCCACAAGCCGACGACGTAGCGGCCACAAGTAGGTTGCGGTGCTGCTTGGGTGACATCGCAACTGAGGCGGGCCGCGATGTGGTATGGGAGGCATCGCGGCTGAGGGTTGTAGGCCTCGGTGGGAGAGGACGCGGTGGCGGTGCGCCGTTCTCCCTACCTTCCGCGGCCTTGACGGGGTCGCCACCGTTTGATGGCGGACGCGGTGGGGCCGCAGAGGAAGAGGAGTGTTGGCCGCTCTCCCTATCCTCTGCGGCCGACAGGTGGTAGGCGGCGGAGCCACTGATCTGACCCGTCGCAGGGGGACCCAGGGCGCCTAGACACGGGGTCGTCTGGCGCCCATGTGCTGGCCCCATTTCGTGGAGCTCCTACTTCTGCGTGGTTTAAAAAAAAAACCACAAAGGGTATGGCGGGATCTATTCGCTCGCTTCGTTCGCCATACCTTTTTTTTTTTTTATTGTTCCGGGGTGGAAAATCCTCATGGATGTCCTCCACCCTGGGGCGGGCGGAGGGGTCTGTCACACTCTTACTAACTAAAAACCACCCCGGTGTTCCGTCTCACACCTACGCCGGGGGTCACGGGAACGAACATACTTCCGTAACCCCCGACTGGTGCCGGCCCTCCACTGCAGGCCTCTCCTCCGGTCGAGGGGGGGAGTGAGGTGTTGAACAGTGCACACTCGTATCATAATGTTCTATTATGATACTAGTCTGGTAAGTTGGTTTTTACAAACGAGTCGACGAATGTAACCAAAGTCTTTTAAAAACGTCGGTTGGTTACAATACTTTAGATTTCGTATTTTTTATAGTAACTAACAACACAACGAAAACGTTAAAAAATATTTATGGAAAATGGCGCAATGGTTTTGTATGTTTTTTCCGCGCGCCCCGCTTGCGATGCGCGCGCAGGTGTAAATAAAGGCACTGGCGAAACTGCTAAACAGCCTTTAAAAAAAAAAATGTTTAGACTGATCGTAGTTTAGTTAGTATGGAATTAGAAAGTACTATTAGCATCGAGAAATATACATTTGATCAGTGAGAATCCGCAATAATAGAGGTCAGTCAGGGTCTTTTCCGTTTGGTTCCGGGAGGGACCACGGACAATTTAAGGTAGGAGTGAGGCGTATATATCGTAACAGCTAAATACAACAGGTATCACAAGATACAAGACTGTAACTGTGACATATAAACTGAAAAAAAAAAAGCTTCTGTTCCACGACGAGATAACAGAATCCATCCAGTCACAAGCTTTTGTCTATTCATACTTATGACAGTTACCTTAGTTAGAATATAGATAATAAATGAATAAATGTTACTCTTACACTGAGACACCCTGTTACATCGTCCGTCACAAGCTCTTTCCTTTTCTCGCATAGGTGTAACACTATAGTTAGAAAGAGAATTACCTCCGTGTATTTTATCTGTGCAGCTGTGGTAACAGAGAACACACAATAGTTTGTTCCCACATAGTATGAAATAACAGCCTGCTATTTTGTAACAGGTTTTTGGAACTGTTAATAACGTGGAACAGAAACAGGCGGAACAGATATGGGATTTTACCTGTTACAACCCACTCCTGATTTAAGAAAAATAAATTTTAGTTAGTTTTGGGACCAAAGACAATTCAGACTATTAAAAAAAAAAGTTAAGGTGCGGATTCCTTTTGGTATGAAGTTTCTTTGATGAGATTTAAAAAAAAGAGCAAATTTTCGACTAGTAAACAGTTATCTGTGGCGTTACAGCACTAGTACGGTAACATAAAGTAAAAAGCACGTGTTTTTAATACACTGCATTATGGACCTAAAAGCGGTTCAATAAGAGCCACTTTACGAGCAAGTGTGTTGAAAAAGTAATTTTTCACTTTTTTGTGTTTTTTTTTAAGTCGGTTTTTTTTTGTTACAAAGTTTTTTTTTTATATAATGATCAAATGATATAATGAATTATTGATATAATTTCATTTTACCTAATTTCATATGGTATAGTGAACAATTTATATAATGCACATTTGAAATAATATTCAATTAATATGATATTCAAAATCTATAAGTAACGTTTAATATAATTTCGAAATGTCTACTTTTATTATTATTGTTTTTTAATCTACGATATGGTGACAACATAATTATACACCGGCTTGTAGTTAATAGGTTGAATCTGTTCCAAAACCGAATCGGGGCATCCCGACTTTACGTAGGTAGGTAGTCTTTTGGCTCCTACCCTAGAGTGTATATAAAAACCAGCAAGCCGAAGCTGCGGAGGTGAGCATGGGTGCCTATCCTTTGTTACGTAAGGGCGAAGGGGTTGCACATCCCGCAGCGCCGGAGACGATGCAGAAGCAACTTTAATGTTTTGAGGTTAGATTACAATATAATTTGCTTTTCTCAAGAACGATGCGTTACCTTAGAAAATTAGTTAATATGAAAGTTAGGTCTAATGAACATTATATAAAAAGAGCATCATACAATTTGAAAATTATTAGGTTGGGGAAAAAGTCTTTTCGCATTATACGAGTAGTATGTATGAACTTGTAACAAAATCTCTTTGGCTATACTATTTGTATCTGGCTGGTTTTGGTATCATTGAAAGTTTAAATTTTAAAGAACATAATTCCAAATTAAAATTAGGAAAATGTGTGATTTTCATTTGTTTTTCGTACTGTCAAGATGAGTGAATCTAATGAAGAAATTCGATACATTTTAAAATGTTACTACAAAAAAGGTAAAAATGCAACGCAAGCCGCGAAAAAAATTTGCGATGTTTATGGACCTAGTGCAGTGTCTGTGAGAGTAGCACAAATTTGGTTTAAGCGTTTTCAATCCGGAAATTTTTATGTCAAAGATGCACGTCCCTCGGGTCGCCCTATTACGGATAAAATGGATGCCATTTTTGAAAAAGTGGAGCATGAACAGTTTTGGCACATTTGAAAAAAACTGGGTACACAAAAAGCTCGATGTTTGGGTACCTCACGAGCTCACTGAAAGAAACCTAATGAACCGTGTACTCATTTATGATTCTTTAATACGACGTAATGAAACCGAACCATTTTTGAAGAAGCTGATAACTGGTGATGAAAAGTGGATCACGTACGACAAGAACGTGCGAAAAAGGTCGTGGTCAAAGGCCGGTCAGGCTTCACAGACTGTGGCGAAACCCGGGTTAACTCGCAACAAGGTGATGCTGTGTGTGTGTTGGGATTGGAAGGACATTATTCATTATGAGCTGTTACCACCAGGCAGGACCATCGATTCTGAACTCTACTGCGAACAACTGATGAGATTAAAGCAAGAAGTTGAGAGAAAGCGGCCGGAATTAATCAACAGAAGGAGTGTGGTTTTTCATCATGATAACGCTAGACCTTCACACATCTTTAGCCACTCAGCAAAAATTAAGAGAGTTTGGCTGGGAGGTGTTAATGCATCCGCCGTATAGTCCTGACCTTGCACCTTCAGATTTCCACCTGTTTCGGTCTCTTCAGAATTCTTTAGGCAGTGTCAGGTTAACATCACGAGAGGACTGCCAAAACCACTTGTCGCGGTATTTTGATCAGAAGTCCCAAAATTTCTATAGCAATGGGATCCTGTCCCTACCTACAAGATGGCAAAAAGTTATCGAACAAAGTGGTACCTACATACTATAGTTAAATGTAAACAAACTATATTAAAAAATGTTTTAATATAATTGACTGCTTAGATCCATAAGGTATGATAATCATTTAAAATATTAAATCTGTAACTATCTGCTCTATTCCTTTCCTATTCAACCCAGTGAAGTAGTATTGGAATAATTCGACTGTTGTCATCTCAGTATCATTCCTACGAACTGTATGGGAAAAGTTTTTTTTTTTCGATTTCTGACTTTTCTAGTTCTCAAACCTCAGTTGGTCCTATAAAGTTTTTTGATCCTCGTAAGAAACAGGATCGATTGGCATCAAAAAACTTTTTTGTGAAAATTGCCTATTTTCTTGCTGACTGTACATTTTTTTCAAAATCTGTGAGTGCAGATCAATTTTTTTCTAAAAGTTAAGGATAGTCTCTTAAGACCATTTTTTTTGTAGCGAGCACGGTTAAGGTACCTGCCCTTATGGACCCATCTCAAAACATAATGCAATACTGCTCTTCCCCCATAGTAAATAGCGTGATAATTTATACGTAGTAATTTGACCAGACCTATAGGAAATATCTATACCAAATTTGAACAAAATCTGTTCGGTAGTTTTTGCGTTTAGCTGGAACATACATTCAGACAAACAGACAAACCGACAAACAGACAAAAATTCTAAAAACTATATTTTCGGCATCAGAATCGTTCCCAGACTTCGTGGCAATTACTTTTTTTTCAAAAATATTCAATGTACAGTTTTGACTTCGCTACGATTTTATTATATGTATAGATATAGAAGATATAGATGAACGTTATACTAAATGAAATTAGAGAAAATGAAAATTATATCAAATATAACATTAGATCATATGAAATTAGGTTACCTAAATGTTTTATAGCATATGAAAATTATATTATAGGAAAGTTATGTCAAATGAAATTAGACTATCTGTTATTATACGAGTACCTACCATTACAAACCCCGCCAGTGCTGCTACCATACGGAAGGGCAAGTGGCGCAGCACTGTATTGGAGACTAACGCTGCGACTTTTTTTTTACTAGTGCATCTCAGAATGTAACCACGAGGGGTTTCGACTCTTTAACCGGACTTTCCTGTGGTTGCCTTAAGCTCCTAACGAAACTTAATGCCTCCAGCCAGGGCGTAAAAAACTTATAAACTAAACGACTGCACGCTAAGGGCACCCCCTGTGGGGTACGGACCTCGGCTTAGGGCAGCGTCGGAGGGAGGGTGGCAAGGGACCGTCGGTGGCTGGATCAAATCAGAGTTATGATTATTATCCGGGGGATTTAAAGTTACAGGCTGCTCAGCTAAAGCGCGTGCTGGCGCTTCACTTACAAGCAAGGTTCCGGGAGACAATGCGACGCGACGCGCGATATTTACATGGCGAGCAAAAAGACACCTGCTTATCAGTGATTGGTCAGTGTAAATATTGTTCGTAGTTTTTGTCCTACAGCATAGTAAACAGATAAATTGTATATACTAGCTCTCAAAATATGAGTTATTGAATCCGTATACTGTTTCTTTTATCTCCTGACAACTGGTAAATAGTAATAATAATAATAATAACTTTATTTCGGACACAAAATATCCATATAGTGATAGTAACATACAAAAACAACTTATTGCCTAGTGTTAGTAAAAATCAACCTCCGCACAAACTGCTGTATAATCGGAGAGCCAAAGCTCTCGGCTACAGTTTTCAGGATGCTGCTTTGACTGCCCCTCACTCTCTTTAAAAGGCCGTTCAAAAATATTACGGGTTTGTGATAAACCATTTTTTCATTAAGCTTTAGAGTGCGAATTTTGTTAGACTCAAGTCAGTGTCCCCTCTGCCAGCCAAATGGTTCAAAGTAAAAGTCAAATAATTTATTTCAAATAGGCACGAAGATGCACTTTTGAACGTCAAAAATTACATGAATAGTTAATTGATTCTAGTTGCGCCTTCCAAAATGTAGTTATGTATGGAGAAGAATGGGCAAGAAACTCCATACTTACTCTTTTAAAATGTTAACAATAGTTTGTATACATTAATTAATATTTATAGGTGAAGACTATGTACCTAGAATAAAAAAATAAAAAATATAAAAATTTCATCAAAATTACTTACCACAATTGGTAAAAATAATGAAAAGTGAAGTAATGTCAGAAAAATTAATAAATGCGATAGGTACATGGTGCTCACATATTTACAAACATTGTATATGACTTTCCAAAAAAAAATAACATATAATAAGTCAGTGTGTGGGTTAAATTATATTAATCACAGAAAATAAAATTAATGTCATAAAAATTCTAAATTATACAGTTAAATTAGCAACCAGTTTGATTTTGTCTAGACTCTAAATTGTCCTATGGAGCGGGACCAGCATATTTCCAAGCATTCTTATCTTGGATATAATCCTCTAATTTGGTTGTATTTGGTTAAGTGAAATAATTCACAGCAGTAGTTTATATAACGAAGTTAAAAGGAAAAACAACAATGTTAAGTTTGTTCTTGAGTAAATTCATCCCAACGACAGAACCCTTCAAGGCTCCTACAAACAGGCGCGACAAGCGACACGACACAAAGACACCACGTGCCGCGCGACGAGCGGTCTCTTTGTGTCGCGTAGCGTGTCGCGCTTGTTTGTAGGAGCCTTCATTGTGCGTGTCCCGATACGCACTTGGCCGGTTTTTTATTTTCTTTTTATATAATTTTGTTTTTTATACTTTCATCATAGTTTGTGATCTTCCTATGCGAGTCACAATAAATACATTTTCTTTATTTCTTTCTTACCGTAGCTTCATTTATAATGAAACTTGCTTCGAACGCGTTCAAAATCGGATTATTAGCATTTATTTTATAACGTGGAGTCTATTGTAATGCAGAAGGTGCCTAGCCATCCTTCCTCGAACAAATAATTTCACAAGGAACTCTTTAAGGTAACTAGTTGGTGAAGGAGCTCTTCCGGGAAAGTGGGTACTCCCACCATACATATTTATGCTGCTAAGCCGCGTTGCTGAGATCCGGTTGCAATGGTCGTCGCTTCCGCGGACAAGTTCCACAGGACAGTACAAAGTGCAGCTAGTGCTAAGTGAAGTACTAAGTTTTATATTAAAATATGTATGTTTAGGTTAAGGTATATTTCTATGGGCCTATGTTGCCTGAAATAAATGGTATTATTATTATTATTTTTAAATGTCTTTCACTTATCTCGGGACCCGGAGGTCCCGGGCCTTTGGAAGGCGTACGAGGGGCCGAAGCCAACTCGCAGAGGCCCGTTAGACGCTTTTAATTAAATGAGGCACCAACCGACGATTATCCCTGTACGCACTATGTAAGTGCACCCAAGGACAACCCCCGGTTTGTGTAGGACTATTGTAGGACATGGAAACAACGATATTGGACTATGGGTTTTGGGTGGTTAAAATGGACTGGTTACCTAAAACTATGGAAGGACTATGGCCCCTGCCTGATCAATGTTTTATTATACACGGATAAAATGGCAGGGGGTGACTTGCACACTCAATAATGGGCCCCCGAAAACGGTCGCTAGCACATAGTGACGTAGCGACAAGGGAGCAACATGTCCTGAGGTGCTCGAGGAGTGGAGAGGTATTCCACGGCTCTCAGAACAATCCCAGAGCCCGGAAGATGGTCAAGATCCCTACAAGCACTTACTGGAATACTTCCTTCCTCCGAGCACGTTTGCTCTTGCGAATCTCCACTCAAGCCGGCCAATAAAGGCAAGAATGAGGTGGGAGCTCAGTTCCTCGTCAGTGCTCACTCCAGCCGGCCAATAAAGGCAAGCCAGAGATGAGGAACATGACTTCTCCCAGGAGATAGGGTCCGTGGGGTCGCAACTGCCCAACAGCTCGCCACATGCTGCCCTGCAGGTTTCTGTATCTCTCTTGGTCTGGCTCCTCACCCTAGACCTGTTCCGGGAAAGTAAACTCTACCGGCACAGACCTAGAGTTCGGAGCGCGCAAGCCCCACCACGACGTCAACGTAGAGATACGGCGGTGGGGTTATTATTATTATTATTAATGGTAGGTACCCTTCGAAACTGGAGGCGGTACACAGCAATGCTTCCATCAAGTTTTATGAGTTGGCTACGCGGTTGAAATGGACATAACTCGCGGGCAGAAGCTAGTGTTCAATAAGATTAAAACAATACTTGACAAACATACCATTTTTGTTACTTTATTAGACCATAACAGCTTCTTATCAAAAAAGACGTGTGGCACTCGGGGACTGCCGCGGTAAAGCTATTGCATAGCATTTTGTATCAACTTATGCAATTATAATTATTTATTTATTTTATTTATGCAGTATTTCTTTTTCTTTGATATTATTTTTTTTTTTTTTTTCGTTACGGAATTTCTGGATTCGGTCCCCGCGCTCAAGGCCCGCGATAGAAGCTATGCAATAGCTTAAAAACAAAATAAATAAGTGCTGAACGTCGTAAAAGTGTATAACTACGTAAACAAAGTCAAATACTATTCAAATATAAGCATAATAACAACTTTAAAATAGACGAAAGTGTTGAACCTAAAGTAATTTTAAATAAAAAAAGAGTGACAAACTGTTTTGACAGCGAAAAAATTCCATGTACATGAGTCATTTCCAACCGTCTAGTCAAGTTTAAAAATTGTTCAACTGGAATGGTATCAACTATTTGGCAAGCTTTAATAAAGTCGTTGTAGCCTTGCGGTGCAACAGGGGAACTGAATGTACTCGTAATCGACTGGTCGAGAGTTCAAACCCCACTATCAACAATCACTTTTTGTGAAGATCATAATTTTATAAACTAATATTTATAAGAATAAAATACGCAGTACACAGAAAAAAGAACTGCCAGAAATTATTAGATCACTAGAGGGTACTGGTGTAGTAAAACCGTCGGAGTGGGGAGCGTGAGGTTTTTTCGTTACGGAATTTCTGGATTCGGTCCCCGCGCTCAAGGCCCGCGATAGAAGCTATGCAATAGCTTAAAAAAAAATTAAGACTTTTACTATGTATCTCTTTATATTAGGTCTTTAGCTATGAAATTGCCGTTTTTCATGAAATAAGTTAACGCCCTTGTTTCTCTATATATTTTATTTTTATTAATCAAAGTAATTACCCATGCAATCAATGCATTTTTGCCAACGTAGTGGTAGCTTATTGATGCCCTTTTTTAAAAAGTCTGCTGGACGGGAGGCAACAAATTCTTCAAAGGTATTTTGAACTGCCTCTCGGTTATTGAATTTTTTCCCCGCCAAGAAGTTATCCAAATTCTGGAAAAAGTAGAAGTCTATAGGAGCAAGGTCTGGTGAGTACGGTGGATGACGGAGAACTTCCAACCCCAGCTCTTGTAACTTGGAGATCGTCTGCTGTGCAGTATGAGGTCACGCGTTGTCGTGCAGGAGCAGCGGAGCCGAACGATTGACCAAAGCTGGTTGGAGATGTGCGAGCTTCTCCATCATTATGTTTAGTTCTTTCCAGTACACATCTTTAGTAATGCTCATCCCGTTTGGTAAGAAGCTGTGATGAATGACACCGGCGCTAGACCACCAAACAGTGACCATCACTTTTTTAGGGGTCAGTTTTCGTTTGGGGCATTGTTTAGGTGCTGAACCAGGATCTAACCAACTTGCTGAGCGCTTGCGATTGTCGAACAGAATCCATTTTTCGTCGCAAGTAACAATGCGATTGAATATGCCTTCGTTTGTGTGCCTGTTGAGCAGTGCAAGGCTCAACTCGACGCGTGCTTCGCGCTGGCGATCACTCAATTCGTGGGGCACCCATTTATCAAGCTTTTTTACTTTGCCAATGCGACGCAAATGGAACAATATTGTTTTGATGCTAACATCGAAAGCTGCTGCTAATTCAATTGTAGATTGAGAATCATCAGCTTCCACAATCGCCTTTAATTCGTCATTGTCGACTAAAGTTTTCGGTCGACCACGGGGTTAATTTCTTAGGTCGAAATTTCCAGAACGGAAGCGGGCAAACCAATAACGGGTGGTGCAATCATTAGTAGTGTTCGCTCCGTATACGTCGTTGATGTTGCGTGCCGCTTCTGCCGCTTTGCTGCCACGACGGTAATAATACTCCCTTAGATAAATGATTGGTCTCGCTGCACTCGACCGCAGCGAGACCAATCATTTATCTAAGAATACTCCATAATCACTCGAATTTTTAACGTATCCATGATGACGAAAAACGTACAATGAAAACAGAACACTAACCATTAAATATATGACTAATTTTCAAAAAGGAATTCCATATTTTGAAAATAAAAATAATTTGAACTTAGAATTCATAACGAAACAAGAAAAAATAAAAATGGACTTGAAATAGCCAGTACGGCAGAACGGCAATTTCATTACTACACACACGACTATTATTAGAATAATGATATGATACACTTGATAGGGATCATCATTTCAGCCGAAAGACGTTCACTGCTGGACCTAAGGCAGGCAGGTTGGCTATCGCAGTATGGTGTTAAAAATGCATAGAGAACGCTGCTGCCCATTCTCTAGTAAGTCCCTTAGTCGCCTTTTACGAACACCCACAGGAAGAAATAGGGTGGTGCTATTCTTTACGTCCGGCACCACACGGCACTCCGGCACCACTAGGCACTTGATAGGGATACAATTATGTTATTGCGCTACTTCATATAGGTAGTTTCGGTAGAATGTTCGGCATTTTTGCCGCATAATCGGCAGAATACGAATGTTTGGTAAACCTGTCGAATATGCCGAATACCAAACATACAACGAATATTCGGCCCATTCCTATCCATAATACGGACACCTCCAGTGGTAACGTAAATTATTTTAACACTGCTCTCAAAATAGTGAAAGAAAACATACTGTGGAAACCGGCATGTCCTAGGAACAAAAATTCGTAGACATGTGTGTCATCCACCAAACCGCTCTGGCCCGCGTGGTTGATTATGGCCCACTCCCAACTCCCACTCTCAGAGAGGAGGCTTGAGTCCCAGCAGTGGGAACAGTAAGGCTGATTATGCTTATAGGCAGCGGTTTGGGCCATCGCGGCTTGTTGCCAAAGACTTCGTAATAAAAACTACTCAGTATAAATAAATCAGAATCAAACCTTGAAACATCACCCTACTTAGCAGTACTTGTACCGAAAACATAATCAAAATGCTATAACATTACATAATTTGATTACAATGATCAAAGTGCTATAAATCTTTATGTCGAGTTAATTTGTCATTCAGAAAGCGATCGCTGTTATTGTGATTTGAATTTTGATAACTATAATACATGCATGGGACAAGCATCGTACACTTTCCCTTGGGAGGAGTATTCTGGTTTTAAATATTAAATCGATAGATACCTAATCGATAGATTTTTTAATGGTCGAATCCATTGATGATTTCGCGGTGTCTGGTACAAAATGGATGATCAGAGTGGCAGAATGTCGAGCTGTAACGTAAAATTGGACAGGATTATGTCCAGCTGGGGGGAATCCTATGGGCCCCATATGGATAACGATGCTGATGAATCCATGTGAACCAGCGCCGGATCTTTCGGAAAAGACTTTATTAGAGGCCTATTACTTTGTCTAAGTGCATCCACAAAAGTATGGACATTCCCAGTTAACTACGTATAGAATCACAGGCATAACTAGGGTTTAGAGTGCCATTGCATTAGGCGTTTGATGACGTATAAACCTACCTAGCGTAGGCGCTGCGTAGACATGATTGCATCGAATGGAACGTTGCGTTCACGCAGCTTTACCGCTGCTTATACGTTCGACGACTGCCTACATTAGATGCGAAGGGTGCCAAAATAAGTAAGTGAAGAAACTTAACTCAAGCGACTTCGAACGTCATCACTCAGAATAAGACTGCTGTCAATTTTAATAGTGTGCAACCATTAGTTTATATCAGGAGGCAGTTATCCACGGCGACCAGTACTGCAGTGCTTACCTGGTAATCAACATGAAGACTTACGTCCTGGTGAGTGATTAGTCAGTGTTATTTTGTTTTTATTTTGTGGTGTGAAAGCGGCCATGCAGTTCTTTAGACCTGTGGATTTTTTTGTTTTGTGCTACTGGATCAAAGAATTTTAGGCCATCCTTTATGGATTGATATCGGGAGAAGGTAGGTGTGGTAGGCTGAATTTGGAGGGTGGCGGTTGTGGTAGCTACAGAGTGGCATGAAGCGCAGTCTTAAGTTTCTTGATAGGTGCCATTTTGATCTTTGGCGAAAGCAAGCAGTTATGTTATGTCCACCTGTCCAGTGATTTCTGTGAGCTGTGCATAAATCAGAAAATGTGAAGAAAGTCGTTTGTTTTTAAAACGGGAATTATAATCATCTCTTACAGTTTTTTTTGTGGCACGTATAAGAAAATGAGACGTTATTTCACCGGCATTTAGAAGCATATTCAAATCGTAACATAGTCTGCTTTGACAGAAGGCACTTCCCCTGATAGGCATTTCCCACAAGGAGCTTTGTGATTTTACATCTATCTATTCTAATCTTTTAATATTTTTTTCAGCTCGCCCTCCTGTTCATCCACTCATCATCAGCAACGTTAGACAAACTAGCAAGCCTAGACCTGGCAAACCTAGATCTGGGAAAGCTCAAAGATACAGCTGCAAACACACTACAAACTATAACAGACACAGCGACTTCCTCGCTCCAACAGTTTGCAGATACGATAGACTTCGAAAAGGTTCAAAAACTGGACATTTTAAACATCATACCAAAGTTACAAAACAAAGGAAAATTGATCGTAGATACTTATGAAAATATTCCGGAGTACAGTCAGAAAGTAAAGGATTATTTGCAGAATATTAAGGGGTTGAAAAAACAAAAGGAAAAGAAATTGATCGCTCCGTGGCCAGTGAAAGTGAGGGTTACACATCATTATTATTATTAAAAGGATACACAGAAACCTAGAAGAGTTTGACGACTACGTGGGGTCAAAATGTGTTGCTTCAAACATCTTATAGTAGGTACTTAAATTAGGTATGTCTCAAAATTTACAAAATGAAAATTGTGCCAAAATGAAGTACGTAGTGCCATAACTGCATAATGATTAGAAGCCACCGCTAGCATCATCAGTATACCTAAGCACAGGAAAACGCTAAATGGCCTCTCGGAGTGAAAAGTATCCGTATTGGTTCGACTTTGAACTTTGTACCGTACCTATCTAGAATAATTTGAAGGTGCCTACAGATTTTCTTGATCTTTGACGATTGACAAACATTGATTGGTGTGATCAAACAAAAAAGTTGATCGTCGTCGTAGTTTTTGGCGATCGTCATTGTGGATCGTTTTTTTTGATCGATAAATCAACAAGTGAAGCTCGATTTTAACTCGATTTTGATATTTTTCAATCGTTAACAGGCAGTAAATCTGTAAGAAGCTAAGAAGCTAACATATCTTATTGATCGTCAAAACAATGTAGGTATGTATATCGAGCGAGCGACAATAACGATAGTGAAATATCGAGGAAATCTGTAGACACCTTTACGGATACTAATATATGAAATGTTTGGAGATTTTTACCGCTTGTCTTGCGAGTTATTTATTTACTAATAAATTATTAATTTTTGTTATACTGTTTTATTCAAACACATCTTTAAATTTTTTCTGTTCCTGTTACCAACTTATCTCTATCTATTTTTTTCTTTCGATATTTTAAATTCAAACACAATAATCACAAACATCTATTTATTTAAAAGACTAAAATCACTCAACAACTTATCAAAAATATCATTCTTATCATCCTCACTGCCTTTAGGCAGAAACTCATCAAGCAATCCATTCTGAAAATCACCAAAATCATCTTGGACATTCGTATCAGCCAATCCCAGTTCCGTCAGCAAAGTCAAGTTGTCTGTATTGTCAGTTTTGTCCATGTTGTCAGATTTGTCCACTTTATCGAAAGTTAGGGCAACGTTGTCAAAGTCGGGGAGCAGTTGTTCTGACGATTCAGTGTCATCATTGTCTTTGGTCTGACGTCTGTTGACCAGTTTGGCCTCTTTCTCGTCATTGTCAGATATGTCGTGGTATTCGTGGATCTCTTTGCCAAATTCTAGTTCTTCCTCTTCTTCTTGACTGTCTTGAATGATTTGCGCAGTAGATTTGTATTGGAAAGCGTTTTGTGAGAGATCTACTTCGACCGGGAACAGGGTTGAGTTGTTATTCAGATGTTCCACTGATTCACTGAAATAAACGAGGACTGGTCAGTACAAACACTTTTTTAGATTTTTTAGAAAAACTGTAATTACTGAACAAGAACTTATTAAAGCTGTTCTACATTTTGAAAAGATGTATTTATGTGTATCTCTGACACTTATGTTGGCCTAGGAAAATTTTGACCATAGTGTACGCGACACGTACACAGACTACACAGTACACGATGTCACATTTTACGCTAATGGCGGCGTTAGAAGTGATAAAGACAGCTACGTCAAATTACAAGTAACAACTTCAAAGTGACTAAGTTCAAAACTGATCAATGTATAAATAATTCGAATTAGAGGATCCCTAGATCAATCCAATCCCAACGCTTGGGTAAGATTTAGAGTTAGAATACTCACTTATGATAAACAGCAAGTCCTTGTATGAACCTCCTCAGCTGGTAAGCCACATCCTGGGTCTTCTTGTTCTCCAGCAGTTCCAACTTCACCAGCACATCGGACCGAAGACGAGCAAAACGAGTTCTGGCATCTTGACGACAACGGAGAACAAGTCTGGAAGAATAAATGATCTATGATTTATTTACACGGGATTGCCATACTAATTTTGAGCTCTGACGGGGATCTTAGCATGTCTCAAACTTTAAGTATATAATGTAAAGAACAGAAGAAAAATGTTTATGTGGCACGGTAGTTTTTATAAGCAATGATGATCATAATATAAACCCACTTTTATAAAGAGGTAGGTATCCATCTAAGTACAATGTATTCACTTTTTCACCTGCCATGCCATTTATCAATCGCTTAATATGCTCTTCAATGTTAAAAAGGGTGAGTTTAAAAGGTTTGGTATGGCTTTAAACCAGTTGTGAGTTGACTAAAGGTTAACTAAGCAAACCCAATAAAATGAAGGTAAATGAAGGAACTCAAAGTCAAATCATTTATTTCAAATAGGCACATATGTAAAAGGCACTTATGAACGTCAAAATTTACAAAAATAATTTATTCTAGTTGCCCCTTCCAAAAGGTAGTTACTTATGGAGAAGAATGGGCAAGAAACTCCATACTTACTTTTTTTAAATGTTAACAATATTTGTATACATTAATTATTTATTCATTATAATTATGTGAAGACTTACCTAGAATAAAATTACTATACCACAATAGGTAAAAATAATGAAAAGTGAAGCAATGACAGAAAAATTAATTATCCGTTAGATACATGAAGTACCTATGTAGTAGTATGTATCTATATTCTAACATGTAAAGAATGAACGAGACGGTGCCAGAATTTCAGGCTGCATGTACTGAGTATGTCTTATGTACAGAGGTTTTAATTCAACGTAATTTGACAACCCTTGTATATTCCGTCCACCGAGAGAATGCTTTTTTGACACCTGTCACTTGTACAAGATTTGGAACTAATAAAGTTTAAATTTGTAAAACACATAATCATTTGTATGAAACTGACAGGTGTCAAAAAAGCATTCTCTCGATGGACATACTATAGTCTTCCGTATCTTATTTTGAGAGTGAAATATTGATTGAAATAACACAAAGAGCTGGAGTAGTTAAGTTCCGGGGATTGGCTTTTAATAGCCGTTTGGGATGGTTGAAAAAACTTGCAGTTAAAGTGACCTCTGTGCTGCCACCGAAGACGCCGACGCCGTGGAAGTGGCGAAATTTTGGGCCAACAAGATCTGAAATACAGTCGTGCCAGCGACACGATTAAGAAGAATAACAGCGAGACAGCAATAAATTGGACTTATGTCGTTCTTGTTATGCATGTAACGTAAGTGTGATAAATGCAAAAATGATGATGGCTGAAGAAGAAAGAGAGACACCATAGAAAATATGGATGATTTGTATGACGGATAAAACGAATGAAGAGGAGGGAGTGAATGATAACGTGACGGATGACTAAAGAGAAATGGAACGGGAGTGATTGAAAAGGTGGAGAATCTTAGAACAAAATATACTGTGCCAAACCTATAAAGTAACATAGTACCAAGAAAAGTGTGTGAATTTTAACGGAGTGAATATTAACGTGACGCCAATGGCGAGGCAGAAATGGGACGGGAGTAGCTGACAGTGGAGAATGGAAGTGAAAACATTTTTCTTTAAGCAACATGGAACTAGGAACAGAATTAAGGAGTACTATCCTCACCTATACTCATAGTTGCCGGTCTCCACTCTATACAGCGGCTCCTGTACCCGTACTCCTCATCGTCCATCTCCTTGACTTTAAGACAGTACGAGAGTTACTCGAAAGTTGTGTCTACGTACTTGCGGGTGCTATAGCTATCTTATTCCAACACGTAGAGAAAGAAAGAGACAGCGGTTGAGAAGATCAGGCTGCACGATGTCTTTAGTAAAGAGGTTATAAGTTAACGTAGTTTGACAGCTCCTAAAGGCTTCCGTCTCTTTCTTTGAGCATGAAACAGTACTAGATAAACTTTACTTTTGCCATTTTTGTTATGTATGTGACGTAATTGTGATGAATACAAAAATGATGATGGCTGAAGAGGAAAGGTAGAGACCAAAGAAAATATGGATGGTTTATGTGACGAATGATACGAATGAAAAGGGAGTGAATGAAAACGTGATGGCTGATTAGTGAGACATGGAACAGGAGTGAATGATAAGGTGGCAGCTGACATTGGAGAATGGTACAACAAAACATACTGTGCCAACCCTAAAAAGTAACAGTACTAGGAAAAATGTGTGAATGTTAAGGGAGTGAATGAAAACGTGACCGCTGATAAGAAAGATGGAACGAGAGTGAGTGATAAGTGAGTGGTGAGTGGCAGCTGATAATGGAGAATGGAAGAGGAAAACATTGTGCCTAAACACGTTCCCTGTCCCATGAACCACATATGGTTCACGTTGATTGTTTAATTTTTGTGTCTACTTTGTGGAAAGTGAAAGTGTTAAGCAAAATGGTACTAGGAACATTAGTAATGCCATCTTAATGAGTAATATCCTCACCTATACTCATAGTTGCCGGTCTCCACTCTATACAGTGGCTCCTGCAGCGCGTTGTATCCGTACTCCTCATCGTCCATCTCCTTGACTTTAAGACAGTACGAGAGGTACTCGAACTTTGTATCTGCGTACTTGCGGATGGTCAGCTTTGTGTCTGGGATCGCCTTGTTGAGGTATGTACCCATGTCGGATAAGATCTAGACATAAATAAAAAAACGTTTTATTAAAATGCTGCTGGTCATCATTATGCTCGTGTTTTGTTATCCAGACTCAATCATGGTTGCAGCATCAGGTTATCTTTACCAAATATATGTATTGTCACTGAATCGTAACAAGTAGGTTTCAACTCGATAGGCCAAGAGGGCGTTCTCACAAAGTAGTTTGCAAGAATTAATTAAGTAGGTACTTACAAATAACCGGCAAAGTGCGTCGGTCCACTTATAATGAAGGGTTCCGTAGTTGGGATGAATTTATCCCAAGAACAAACTTAACATTGTAGTTGAAAAACAAATTTTCTCATATATTCCAACTCCAAATGTAAGTTTGTCGCACAATATTTAGAGATTTACCATGCTATATTAAAACCGTAGACTTCTTATAGGTTTTCCTTTAATCTATAAGAAGTAAAGAACTATTTTCTATATTTTTTTCAAAATTTTAGGGTAGGAGATATGGTTGGTCAATTTTCATCTATTTTCTTAAATAATTTTTAAAGTATTTGGTTCAAAATTATTAAAAAAAAAAATACCTGAAGTCCTTACAATAAGCCCTATTATTTGATATGTGACACGGTACAGTCTTTTTTTTTCTTTTTGTAATTTTCTCCCCAAGAGTGACTTCCATAATCAAAATTCATTT
Organism: Dryobota labecula; assembly: GCA_947523025.1. Taxonomy (NCBI): domain Eukaryota; kingdom Metazoa; phylum Arthropoda; class Insecta; order Lepidoptera; family Noctuidae; genus Dryobota; species Dryobota labecula. Next base: position 19,907,838 of record OX383307.1, on the reverse strand, counting down.
ATTTACGTTAAGTTTTTGGGTCATAGAAGTTCGTTTTTAAACTGTCATGGTCACTAATATTAATATTAACACAAACGGGATATCTACCATGTTTACTATTTAAATAAACATAAATAGTTTAAATAGTAAACATGGTAAATATCCCGTTTGTGTTAATAATAATCATAGAAGTTCGTATTCCATCGGCCCAGTAGATTCAGAGAAAATTGGCTATGACAGTGGGACGGACAGACACACGAGTAATCCTTTATGGGTTCCGTTTTTTCCTTTCGAGGTACGGAACCCTAAAAAACTTTAAGGTGCAACTAGATCGAGCTCGATCAACGACATCGACAATTCAGAGCGATCCAATGTTTTCCAGAGCAGCCTAATTACGTTCATCGACTGGCTATCTATATATATATATATAAAATGGTAAACTGACTGACTGACAGATATATCAACGCACAGTCCAAACCGCTGGTCCTAGAGACATGAAACTTGGAGGGTGTATTCTTTGTAAAGAGTGTGTATCCACTAAGAAAGGATTTTTGGGAATTCCACCCCTAAAGGGATAAAATAGGGGATGGAAGTTTATATGAAAGTCCGTCAGTTTTGAAGTTAGGATCTTCAAATTTTGTGTTTAGTCTGACGATTGAAAATTAACTTATACGTGTCTCAGAGTTTTTGATAATTCCACCCCCGAAGGGTTAAAAAGGGGGATGAAGTTGAAAAGGCCTTAACTTTCGAAGAAAAATCACTAAATTTACTATCTAAGCTTATGGTTGGAAGCTAACGCAAAGGTGTTGTTAGAATTTCAACCCTTAAGGGGGTGAAAGGGGATGAAATTTTGTTTTTAATTTTAAGTTAAAATCACTAATATTTCTGCTTATGGTTAAATGATAAATGATTTTATTTCTGTAAGTAGGTTTTTGCAAACACTTTTACACGTCAATCATATTTTAAAACTAGATGAGGTCGGCGTTTCGTATCTGACTACTCTGAGAAGAAAGACCAAAACAAACTCAGAGATCACAGTCTCTTTTAAAGTCCAGACATAATCTTGGTCAAATCATGTGAAGACCATGTAGATTGGTGTCTGAAATAGTCTTTTGAAGAAAGAACCACACAGATTGAGTGGACCTATCCATTCAGTGCACGCATTTGTCAGTAATCGTGCAGCTCAACTCAACAGGTTGGAAACTAACACAACGTAAATCGTTGTTTTTTTTTAAATTTCAACCCACATGGGTTTGAAAAGGGGGATGAAGTTTTGTATTGAAGTAAAAATAATATATATTGTTCAACATCCATCCGGCGAAGCCGCCGGCAAAAGCTAGTTAATTATATTTTGAAGCGATAAATATCAAAGACGTTGACGAGATTGAAAGGGAGGGAGAGCGTTGTCGCTTAGAGCGACATGATGCTCACTTCCAGTTAAGATAACGCTCTTTCGAGCCTACTGTACGAGTACATCTTTTTACACGAGCAGCCTGTGGGCTAGATATACGCAAAGATCGTACAACGCTGTCCGTGTTCAGTATACGTGTTTAAGATGCTGGTGGGGCTACCCCACTTCAGTAGTGCGTTGGGGATGTTCGCGGATGCGCATGTAGATTGTTTCTACACAGCCATGCGCAAAAGGTGCGCTTCCATGGTGCGCAGGACGTGGAGCAGCCCCAACAGTATCCTAAACATGATTTTAAGTCTCCTAGACCGTTTTTTCGTGGTTCGCTGTTGCGCCATCTCACATGGGCTGCCACAACGGTGATCCACACTACTATTTGTTTGTTTTTGTGAAGTATCAGTTCTTACTTATATCGTTTTAAGTCTTACTAATAATTTTTGAGTCATATGATACTTGAATAAAGATAATTCTATTCTATTCTAATATCCACTGGTCGACGTTGATGGACCGCAATCTAGTTGTACCTTCTTGTTTATGTTTCTTTAATACAACATAAACTCACAGGTTTCAAAGCTTTCAACATCTTGATACCATCTCTCTCTAACAGTCGGTGGTACTGCCCGAACTTGGTGAAGGCTTCGGAAGCCCGCGCTTGAGGCTCACGCACTCCTATAGCTGCGAATATGTCACCAACTGACTTGTATGTTTGCAGAAGGTCGAAGTAGGCTTTTAACATTCTGGGAAAAGAATACAGTTCTTTAATATAAACACAAGGGATACCTGAGAAAAATTTGCACTTTTTTGGTAATATCGGTCAACCTGGGTCATGTGTAAATCTTTGTCGAGCAGAGGCGTTGCCTCTAATTAATAGAAGGATATATCTAAATATTTGCCGCGAGGTTCTTTGTAGAAACTATGTGGTCCTTTTTGTGACAAGGCCGGCCTAGGAAGCGCTGACAAACCAGCAGTAGCAGGAAAACAATGGACAAAGGAATCCACAGACAGAGAAAACTGGAACAAGCTGGAGGCTTATACCCGAGACGAGGTTCCTATAGATGCCTTATAATTATATAGAAGTATAGAATTAGATATAATATATAAGAAAAAAAGCAGAAACAAAACAACTGAAAAAAAAAAACTATCTTAAACGTTTCTATATTAAAAAGTACAGTATAAATATTGGTAAGGTGTTAAAGTCAAAGTCAAAGTCAAATCATTTATTTCAAATAGGCACGAAGATGCACTTTTGAACGTCAAAAATTACATGAATAGTTAATTGATTCTAGTTGCACCTTCCAAAATGTAGTTATGTATGGAGAAGAATGGGCAAGAAACTCCATACTTACTCTTTTAAAATGTTAACAATAGTTTGTATACATTAATTAATATTTATAGGTGAAGACGATGCCCCTAGAATAAAAAAAAAAAAAAAAAAAAGTTATGAAAATTACTTACCACAATTGGTAAAAAGAATGAAAAGTGAAGTAATAACAGAAAAATTAATAAATGCGATAGGTACATGGTGTTCACATATTTACAAACACTGTATATGATTTCCCAAAAAAAAAATTTTTCAACATATACCTAATAAGTCAGTGTGTGAGTTAAATTTATATTAATCACAGAAAATAAAATTAATATCATAAAAATTATATTATTATATGCTATATTAAGAAATGAAATGTAAATATTGTGTGGGAGGACATTAAAAAGCTTTTTTACTTTTACAGAGGAATAATTTTTATTTATTTATTTATTCATTTATTGCACAATGTACTACAGTTACAGGTTTTCTTAAAATTAATGAGTACATGACCCCGTTAGGGCGCAGCAAGATAACTTAAAACTAGAATATTGTGTCGTTATCAATTAATACATTAAGTACTTTTCATTAAGTAGGTATATGAGGTTGTATGTATTATCATTATATCTATATATATAAAAATGAATCCCTATTTCCCTTGGTCACGGCATCACGCGTGAACGGCTGGACCGATTTCGCTAATTATTTTTTTGTTGTGTTTTTTATTGCCAGGAGAAGGTTCTTATGTAAGAAAAATTTAAGAAAGTTAAAAAAAATTTTTTTTAAGAAAACCACCATATTTACATTTTTATTGTAATAATAAGTAGGTAACTCTATCTTCTAATGTAACTTTATGGCGTTTGACATAACGTGTCAGTCATCATTTGGTAGGTCTGAGAACAGATTTAACAAAAAAAAAAATAAAAAAATTGAAGGTTTTAGTTAGGTAGGGTAGGGTAGGTAGGGTTGGTAGGGTAGGGTAGGTAGGTGGGTAGGGTAGGGTAGGGTAGGGTAGGGTAGGGTAGGTAGGTGGGTAGGGTAGGGTAGGGTAGGGTAGGGTAGAATAGGGTAGGGTAGGTAGGTAGGGTAGGGAAGGGTAGATAGATAGGTAGGGTAGGGTGGGATAGGGTAAGGTAAGGTAGGGTAGGTAGGTAGTTTCCTTTGCGCGTAGACAAACTGCCACAGTCAAATAGCTTTTGACAGAACGAAGTCTGTCGGGTCAGCTAGTTTTGTTATAATTTTTATTTATAGTATCATTATAATCTATTAGTATCTAGTTGCATCAATCTTTTTTTGAGGGACTAGTAGCGAAACAAGCTGTTAACGGTGAATTCAGGAATGTTAACCAATCCTTTATTTTCTTAAGACAGTTAATTGCAGTGGTCCAGTCCAGAATGAGGGATCTTCTTCAATGACCAATTTTAATAATGACACGTCAACCAATTTTAAAGACAACTGGCGGTAAAAAATAAATCAAGGAGAAACCTTACTGAAAGAAAAAAAGAAAGAAAATACGTTTATTTGCGGTAAACATGACACATGAAAAGAACAAGTTGGGGGAAAACATGCGTCACATTTACGCAAAACGGCCATCGCTCAGCATAATGCTGCAAGTCTGCGACCCTATGTGAGACAGAGCTCCAGCGCTGGTTTTCAGCGACAGCCGTTGTTGACGAGTTGTCGTCAACCGGTGCAGCATAATGATATAGAACAAAAAATAAGCAATAAAAATATAATATAATACAATACTAAGTTCTAAAAGGTCCTGGTCTAAGTTAATGTAATCGTACTATATGCTAGTGTAGTGATGCTTCTGCATAGTTACAGACAGACTAATCTTAATATTACATACCTTTTAGCATTCTCCACCAATCTCTTATACGTCGTCTCAGTTTCCCTTAGCTCATTCAGCTTGGCAACTAGAGTATCGTTGCACAGTATAGCCCTGGACAGTCCTAGAGCATCAGCTGCTCCAGAAGACATATTCTCCACGAGTCGATGTTTCATCTTCTTCATTATAATGTCTAAAGACTTGCCCTGCTTCGGATCGGCGTGCAGTTTGTTATAGTTTATTGTTACTTCGTCCTGGGGAGAATAAAGATTTGGACATTGTTGTTCAAACATTGACACTGGACAAAACCAGTAACGGGCCACTAGAAGTCTACAAGTCACGATACTTATAAAGATTTTTCGGGGTGGTTCGGGCAGTCAGTACTGCTACCAAACTTGCCTACTGGCTAATCAAGAAGGCAAGCCAGTCAGCAAGGCCACGGCATGACTTATATGAAAGCTGCTCTGTATTTTAGTTCTAGCTGTACCCTATGGTTTCACTAGCGATATTCAAAAATTTCTGGACAAAAACATCTACCTCTCTTCTATATTGTATCTTCATCGGCGTGAGCCTAACAGAGTAACTTCGCTCTCGTAGTAACTATTTGAGATTTAAAATTGAGATATATCTATATATATATATATATATATATATATATTGACACTTATGTTTTATAAATCGATAGAACTTGACAATAACTGACGATTGAAACTCAAACGAACATCGTAGCTTCTCCGAGACAAAATTTATACTACACGGAAATTATGTAACGCAGTGAAACGACCTGAAAATGGCGGCGCTTTCCCATCCGTCGCACGCGATGCATCACAGTCCTCACTCAACATAACGAATTCTTTGATCCTTTAACTATCGATTAGTATAATTAAATTTTGGATGCAGATGATAGATTGTAGCTGCAACACCAAATTGTATCCCCCAATTTTGTCATCATCAGTTTTCTGAATTATGATGATGGAAGCAAATTTAAAGACGTATTTACATTAAAAATTGTCAGCCGTCTCCGAAAATTAGATTTGATAACTATCTTAATCAAGAGGAAATAAGTCATCTTTTCATGAATGAATCGTGTGATCGTACGAGAAAAAATATGACGTCTCCTTATAACATCAGCTATCTGCCAGTGAAAGTCCCGTCGAAATCGGTCCAGCCGTTTCGGAGATTAGCCGGAATAAACAGACAGACAGGCCGACAAAAAACAAAAAAAAATAATGTTATAAGTACCGTATAAACTTTCATATGCTTTTACTAAAAAGCTGTTATTATGATATTCAATTTTATTTGTTTAGATTAGCAGTTTTATGATATTAATTCTTCTACCTAGTTACCTACCTTTGCAGACTGTATCATTTTTGCCACTTCAACTTTAGTCTTTCCTTTCACAGATTGTCCGTTAACTCCGACCAGTTCATCCCCACTTTGTAGTGTACCATCCTTTGAAGCCGGTGTGTTGTCGAAGATCTGGAAAAGGAAAGTAGATATTTACGGTTTAAATTATCATTTATTTCTCAAAGATTTACATAATCACTTAATGAGAAACAAAGTTTCAATAATAACATGTAGGTAATAATATTAGTCCAGAGCGCTCGTCGCGCAGTTAGCCAGTAATAAAATTAGTTGTTGTAATAAATCTAATAAGTGGGTATATCGTAGTAAATTACTTAGAACACGCGCGTCGTTGTACACCGAGCGCGTTATTCTTATCAGCACTGCTCGCACGGACGTGAACCGTAAATAAATGAATTGAGAATATTGGGGTCAGTTTTGGGGGGCAAATAAGAAAATTACAAAAAAAAAGTTTTGCAACCTGTGCCGTGTGACATATCAAATGAAAAGGCTTACTGTGAGGGTCTCAAATATTATTTTTTTATAATTTTAAAATAAACTGTTTTAAAGTTATAAGTGAAAATAGACGAAAATTGACCATTCCCCCCTCATCTCCGAAACTACTGAGCCTATTTTTTTTTAAATACAGAAAATAGTTCTATACTTATAGATTACAGGAAAATCTATAAGAAGTCTATGGTCTTAAAATAACATGGTAAATCTCTCGATATTGTGCGTACAAAGTTACATTTGCAGTTGGAATGTATGGGAGACTATGTTTAGCAACTACAATGTTAAGTTTGTTCTTAGGATTAATTCTTCCCAAGGGGCCGGTTTTTTATTCTGTTTTTTTGTTGTTGTTTTAATGTTAATTTTGTTAGTTTTAAACTCCTTTTTTTACTATGATGTATTTCCGGTGCGTGTCCCAAATAAAATATATTTCTTTCTTTCTTTCTTTCATCATCGGCAGCCTTATCACACCCACTGCTCAGTAAGGCCTCCTCCCTTGTCAGCCATGCTTTCCTGCTCAGCGTAAAAAACAGCGTCAAAATAAATATGGCTACCACTTCACCGCTTACCTGAATTTTTGCCGGACAGAAGAAACTTCCTAAATGGACAAACTGTCTAATATGTAACAAACGATCAATATTACCTGTACGATATACAAGCAGGGACATAGCGGTGCTCCTCCACCGATGCTAATCCCTATAAGGTTCTTCTCGTCTTTGCTTAGCACCACGCTTCCTGATGTTACTGTCATACCCCTGAAAATAGAAACCGCGTAAGTAAGTAGTTATTTATTAGTTTAAGGCCCGCTTGCATGACAAATCATTGAAAATCTCATATCTTAAATGATAAATCAGTATCTCTAAATGTAATATTTTCTTGCTTTTGGTGTCCTTTAAAAATGTATTAACTTTTTCCAAATGTTACCTACCTATTATTGTATTAAAATGTAGCAAGTGCTGCCACCCGGTACCTCTGTGTAGTAAATAAGTAACTATACGTCATTGACAATAATGTCTATGATCTGTATTCTGTGTTTTGCTCTGCTCTCTATGGAATAAAGGCTTCCCTTTTTTTCTCTTCGTGTTTGTCATGAAAGCTAGCACTTTGTTTTATTTAAAATTAATAATAATTATTAATATTTTAGCTTAGTTGTTAACTTAAAGGCTCCTACAAACAGGCGCAACACGCGAAGTGACACAAAGGCACCGCTCGTCGCGCGGCACGCCATACCTTTGTGTCGCGTCGCGTGTCTCGCCTGTTAGTGGGAGCCTTTATTGTGCATGCTGTAGTCTCTTATACGTGAAGGAGTACACCTACTTAAAACCTGATGTTGCTCTTTATTTATGTGTCATGTATTATGTAGGTACTTCTTTTGTTGGATATCCTAAATCAATAAATAAATAAATAATAAAATGAATAGCGCTAAACGAATTTAGTGATTTGTGGTACAAATGGGCCTAAAAAGTGAACATGTCATATTTACCTACATGCTTAAACTTGCGTGTTTTGATTTAGCCAGACGATTCTAAAGCGATTAGGGGTTTCGGAGAAATAAAACAACGGATGCGTTTAGAAAGATTTATTTTTAGCGGACAATAAATAAGTACTACCTACTTACATTAAAAATAGCATTTGATACAAAATATACTATATTTTAATATCATACTAAGATTTATCGACAAAATCGTTAAAAATAAGCATCTTCAAGAGCATAACACACATTAGTCTTCTGGCAATCTATGCTAGCAAGTATATTATGTATAACCTGAAAAAAATTGCTTATGTAATAATTGCCAACAGCATGGTAAAAAAGAGGGTAATGTCTTTAGCTGTACATACAGAACACATATCGCATACCTAGATGAAGGGTGGCACAACTCAAAATAACCCAAAATCGAGTTATTGCGAATATCGGAATCAGCGTCGAAAACTACATTAACTCCAAAGACACCTGTGTATAAACTCCATTCATAAAAAAACTAGATGGCAATGTAAGTCAGTCTTTTTGAGTTGCTCGGTCACCCCCCACCAACAATAGTAACGCATCACCAGTTACGACATGTCAGCCGCAGGGAAAGATGCATGTCAATACGCACAAAGACTAAATTATTTCGACTTACGTTTTGTATTCGTGGCTACCCGCAATAATTATGCGTGAATTATTTTGAGTTGATTTCGTATTCGTGATTGAATCGGTCTTGTTTCTTGGGTGTTCTTCAAATTATTTCCACTTACCCCAGTATTAATGACAAATGTAATTAATTATTGTTTTACAAAATTAAAATTAAAATAATATATTTATAGGGTGTTCAAACACGAAATATTTTAAGAGATGGTAAAGAAGCCATGAAAATGATTTTTTTTAAATCTGAGTATATTATTTAAAAAATTAAATAATTTAAAATTACTTATGATTATTAATTATCAAAATTCACCGCGCCCGTGCCGCCGCAGTCGCGGCGTCCGCGTCGCCGCGTTTGGGCGGTTCATTCATAGAATAAGTAAATAAAGATTTTTTTTTGCAAAATGTCTCAAGCAATTTTAAAATTATAATCATTATGTAAAAATATAAAACACTAAGTTAAAAAAATGTTTTCGCTGCTATGCCATTTTTACCACCTATAGATGTTTCTCTTAAAATATTTCGTGTACCTATGAATAGATACACCATAAATATATAATTATATATTATATTATTATTATTATATTATTTTATTTATCATTTATTATTATTCGGTCAAAGAGAAAACAAGTAAAACGTGTTTTGCTGTTCCTAAAAAAAGAGGTATTTTGAGTTGTGCTACTCTTTAGGTGTGCGACATGTACATTGTGTTACATTAATTACAGAGAAGCGTGAGAATTACTGAACAATACATGACATACAGCGTGAATTATAAGGTGCAGTATCACGTAATCATTTTTTGCAGTGCATTTGCGGATTCTTAAAACAGGCGAGAATAAACAGGGTCATTGGTAAACACTGACTTTTAGGGACTATATTACTAACATCATAAACACCAACATTTAACGCTCTAAATGTTACGAACTCTACGCGTAGCAAAACAAACTGCCGTGTCTTACGCGTGACAGTGCACGGGAGACGTAGGTAGGTACAACAAAATACAGAATTTAAGTAATGATTAGCGACTGTTTAACCTTACATTTTTGACGTTTGAACGTCATTTAACTTTAAGCAACGTTTATGAATAAACCCCAAAGTGTTTTGCACCACCGTCCTGTCATTTTGACAGTGACGTTTCTTCTTCAGTGACTTTGTTTACATATTATGTATTATCTGAATTTAGAGACTTTGGGTATAACACATTTAACTTTAAGCATCGTTTATAAATAAACCCCTAAATCATTATTTTTTTTGGAAATAATCATCTACAAAATTAAAGTGGATTAATTATAAGAACAATGCAAACAAAATACCGTTGCCAAACAATGTTTTTTTTGTAGTGTGTCGGAGATACGGCCTATGATCGTCATAATCAGCCCTTTTAAGTCCACTGCTAGACGTAGGCCTCCCAAAATCGATTTCCACTCGAAACAGTTTACAGCCGTTTTCATCCAAAATGTGGCTAGATGAACTTACAATATGAATCTATGAATGAGAGTTGTAATATTAGTATTATTGAAGATGTAAAAAAAAAATGTTTGGATCTCCTGCATTGTTACCAGTATCATAAAATATTTTATACCAGAAAATCTCCTTTTTTAATAACTTTGTTTAAAACCGAAATTTTATAAAAAATATTACGGTATGATAATTTTTTAATTATTATTTCGTAAATCAGTACTTAAAAGAAAATATAACCTTTTTTTTTGCCATTTTATGTGAATTACCAGTACGGAGATATTTTTTGATGTGATCCCCTTTGTTTACATAAATTATCAGAATTTGAGACTTTGGGTATAGATAAAACAACGAAATATTGAAGGTTTTTGGTACATGTATTATTTTTTGAAAAAAGTCATAGAACAAAAGTTGTTGTTGATGATACGAGTATTAGTGTTTTACCAGTAACCCTGTTTATTATGGATCTATGAAAAATAGCAGTCTTTTCTTGATTTGAATTTTTATTTAAAATTATATATTCTTTGAATATACAATTATTTTAATATACAATTAAAATTTCGACGCTTGAATGGCAATATTGACCATACGACATGTTGGCAACTTTACACTAGAGCATTTTAAAGTATTTTTACCAAAAAAAAAAAAAAAAAAATTTATAATGGAGTAGATATATTTTTAGTGGAGTAGGTATACACTGTAGCATTTAAAAAAAAAACTTATAATGCTCCAGTGTATACCACACTGGAGCATATTAGGTTTTTTTTTTGAAAAAAAAAAAAAAATCTTTAAAATGCTATACTGTAAAGTTGCCAACATGTCGTTTGGTAAATATTGCCTTTCAAGCGTCGATATATTTTAAATAATATATTCTTTGAATATACAATTCTTATAATATGTTCAGTGGCGATAACAGATAAATTACTTGGGAGAATCTTAAATTCACATTAAGTACATTGATAAACATACGACCACGCTTGTAATTCCCGAATGGGTTCTCTGCCTTTTTGCCGAAAATTGTTTGCCAGATTTTCACTAACGTTTCGCAGAATTTTATTTCGCCGAATAATAATTCCAACTTATCATATAATTTTGTTTTATTTCCCAACAACAGTTACCAACTGTACGTTTGGTCTGCTTTTCATAATGACACTTTTTAAAATGCCATCTTTCAAGTAGCAGAATGTTTTAGTTTGTTCCTTTTACAAAAGCGATTCGCTTCTGGCACATCGTCGGCCGCTGCCGCGGCACGCTCGCTTCACTCGCTCGGCTCGTGCGTTGTTTGTCATACTCTAACCTAACCTAACCTATCGTAATAAGGCTCTGCATTGCTGCTAATTGAAAGGTTTAATGTTATTTTTGACATTCTTAAATAAAAAATGTATGTAAAAATTACACTGACAAAACGTCATTCGTCTAATAGTTGTGTGGCCTAGTGAAATGTTTGACAAATGATAAATGTCCCAAACGTTTTGTGTCATTATAATAATCAGCTTAACAATAATCCTACCCGTAGATAGAGAAAACAATAGATCGCTGGTCATCTTCTATCTTACTTACACAAGAAAAAGAAAAATATATACAAGATGCTTGTAAAGAAAAGAGACAGAGCCTAACATTTTCTGTCCCTTATCGCGTGTCGCGTTTTTCAAGGACAGCACTTCAGTTGCTAAACAAAGTTTGACGTTTGATACGCGTTCGAAAAGTGGTTGCGACGAAATTTTAAGTTATTTAATTTGTTATTTCGAAAAATACTAATTATTTTGTGTTTTTTGTTGAGGATTAACTTTAGCTATTGCTGCAAAATTGTAAGGTGCAGTGTTTTTGGTTGCAAAAGCGATAGTGAGAAGAAAATTGCCGGATTGTCCTTTCATTCGTAAGTAGCTAAATATTTTAGTTTATTCGGTGAAAGACAGTGAAAGTTTTCAACTAATATGGTTTTTCAACTCTTAAAATAAATATACAGCTGTTTCAAGATAAAATGAGAGCTGAATTATGTTTTTATTATTTATTATTCTTCACATAACCTCCAAGCTCGGTGCTGCCTACTTTTTACTCGAATACTTCCCCATTTCAGGGGAAAATTGTACGCCAATAAAATAAATTACCTTCATCAATCATTTCAGATGAATGCTTTATTAGAGTGTATGTATAGCGCTGGCAGCAAATTTGTTCCACTTTTCACTGGACGTAATATTACATCTTAACCTTTTAGTATCTATTTATAGTTTAAAATATTGTATTTGTAGTAGGTATTAAAGTGTTAAAAACTTTCAGATTTCCCGCCAAACCAAAATCACGGGGATTATGAATGAAAGTGGAGATAAAATATTTTTTATGCTGTATCTCAGGTTTTCTTTAAATGTTCATTTTCCCGCAGGTGAAAGAACTCCTATCCTAATAAACTACTTTGACTTATACCCAAAGTCTCTAATTCAGATAATTTATGTAAACAAAGTAATGTCAAGAAATGTCACTGCCAAAATGACAGGACGGTGGTGCAAAGCATTTTATCATTTTTTTTTTTCTGTAAATAATCATCTATAAAATTAAAATGAAATAATTTTTAGAACTATGCAAACAAAATACCATTGCCAAACAATGTTTTGTGTAGTTTGTCGGAGACACGGCATTATGATCGTCATACGTGCCGATTCCCTTGTTCACAAACTAAACTAAATTTAAGTTCAGTGCATCTTTTTCTTTCTATTTCATTAAGAAAAGGACAGAAGATAAATTTTAGTTAAGTCCTGTCAAATTAATCAGCGCCTGTCACTACTCCATACAAGTTTAGACGAGATTAAAAACTTGCCGGCTAAAATTACGTAAATTTATGTCAAGCGCTGATTAATTTGACAGGACTAAACTAAAATTTATCTTCTGTCCTTTTCTTAATGAAATAGAAAGAAAAAGATGCACTGAATTTAAATTTAGTTTAGTTTGTGAGCAAGGGAATCAGCACCATAATCAGCCCTTTTAAGTCCACTGCTAGACGTAGGCCTCCCAAAATCGATTTCCACTCAAAACAGTTTTCACCCAGAATGTGGCAAGATATGCTACTTACGATATGAATCTATGAATGAGAGTTGTAATTATTAGTGTTGTTGAAGATGTAAAAAAATTGAAAATGTTTGGATCTCCTGCATTGTTACCAGTACCATAAAATATTTTATACCAGAAAATCTCCTTTTTTTAATAACTTTGCTAAAAAATTTATAAAAATAATACGGTATGATTATTTTATAGTTATTATTTCTTAAAATCAGTACTTAAAAGAAAATGGCACCTTTTTTTTTCGCCATTTTATATGAATAACCATTACGAAGATATTTTTTTTGATATGTTATCCCTTTTGTTTACATAAATGATCTGAATTTCAGACTTTGGGTATAGATGTTTTGTTTCTATTTATAAACCCTGTGCGTTTGTACAAAGTAGATAACAGAGATTGAAAAACATCTGAACATTGAAGAACATTCGGGGTAAAATCACTTTAAAGTGGGTAACCCTAAAGTTGCAAGTACCTTGATTTTCTGTCCCTTACAGCGACACGCCAAGCAGTGGTCTATAGTTTTCTAAGTCTATGATCCTACCAAATGAAACGTTGTCATACAAAAATTTGATTTGAAACGGTGGTTGGCAAGTGATAATCTGCCAAACAATTTTCGGCAAAAAGGCAGGATACCCCCCGAAGGGTTAGGCAGAGGTGTACTCATAGTACACTCACATTTCGTCAGTTGTGTTTAAGTCCCATGTAATAGGGGGGCGAGCCTATTGCCATCAACCGGGCACAAATGCGGGCTGCTACTGAGAAATTCCTGATGGAAAAACTCAAAAACACTTCGCCCGACCTGGGAATCGAACCCAGGACCTCATGCTCAGCAGTAGCGCTTGCGACCACTAGAACAACGAGGCACTCAGAGCACATTAATTTCTTTTTAAAACTGCGACTTTTCTTAAAGTAGCGTGTGCTTTAAAAGTTACAGTTTTCTTAAATATTAATTAGATGTTAATTATTGGATACTTATTGTAACTCACAAGAGATCTTGATGTTGTATTGTGTATCTATCAAATCTTAAATCGTTGAAAATGCAGTCTGTATATGTATCTATAGTTTCTTCTTTTGGCGGTCTAGATAGAATAAAAAAAAGAAAATTAACGTGCATCGTGACTTTTACAGTGAATATAATGGTGAAAACATACTTACTCTTCAAATATCTTGATTTCAGAAATATCCTTAATTATTTCTTGAACCGTAACGGAAGCACTAAGTGAGAAAATGAAAGGGATAAATAAAGAAATAATAATAAAGAAAAGAACAAAATGATTTGATTAAACTCACTTTTCCTCGATTGGCAGTAATAAATTAGAAACATTTCCGTTTGGTTTGCTAAACATAAATTTGAATTACAAAAACATGAAATAAAATGTCCTCTAAAATCTGTGTAATCACAGATAAATTACACGCACGGTTATTTTTTACTATTTTGGAACATTCTCTAATAGTAAAATTACATCTCCAATAATGGTCAGAGGGGAATTAATGATTAAACTCGTTGATACATTAAAAGTAAAAGCTGAACTGAAAACTACTATAAAAAATAATAATATACTAATTTGCTAACTATATAAGAACGATACCAACGGAAAAATCAACACCCATTGCTCCAATTTTGCGTATAAAAATAAAAACATAACATAGAAATACATCAATGAAAATCAAACACGTCATCGGCTTTTTGTACCTACACTACAGAAAGACCCATATGGAACGCATTTCAATATCCATTTCTTCTTTTGAACATAATATTATCAATTAAGCTTTCATCAACAAATTAATGGACAATAATATGTTAGCATATTCAATATGAGTCTACCATTACCAACAAATAAATAAAAAAAAATACACACATTTTATCTTCAAACAAATTAGCCAGAATGCTCGCTTGAAGCTGGGGGTACATCCTCGTATCATTAAAAATATAAAATTGACTGTTTTGTTGCCACATTGTCACAAAAATCAATAAAAACTTAAAACACAAACGTTGTAGTCGTTCAAACAACTGATAATGTTTTGCTGCAAAAGAGGAAGTTACAGATAAGCGAGGATATTGCGATACGGGCTAAAGCACAGACTCTGCACTTAGTCTGTGGTTAGCTGTTAATTGTGTTTTGGAAAAAAGGCGGGGCGATGTGCATAGGTACTATAATTTATTGTTATCCTATTTAACTTTTTCAATCGGGGTTATTAATAGGAATTAAGAAGAACAAATCGATTCGAAAAATTCAAGTGCGTATAAAAATCGTAACTCGCTATCGTCCTGCCTTTTTTCTGGTTTTTATGATATAATTTGTAAACTAGAAATTCTGGTGTAATTTACGAATTCACTCGATGTCATTTTTTTCCATTTCTATCTAGATTAACAGTGCCGTAACATGCTAAACTAAGAAAGATGGAGAATGATTTTCACTTGTAGCTATACAGAAAAAAACACTGCGACCACAAAAATATTGTCTCTAGAAGAGTAAACAATGGCGAAAGGGTGGCTAATATAAGGAAAGATTACCTTTACCTCAAAAAAGGCCATACAATTGTTTTAAGGGAAACAAATCTAAGCTCTTAGTAGGTACAAAAAAACAGTTCTGTTGCATACAAAATAATTTTCGCAACGGTTTTTAGATAGTGATCTTAATAACAGTAAATGCTTGTTAATAATGGTATACAACTTATACCCCGAAACCTCCAATTAAATTAGAAACACTCAGACCCTCAGCTCAGACCATAGGAAGTCACTTCTCGGTCTTCGCAAGAACATTTTAGGGCTCCTCGAAAAACACGCCAAAAACATCAATTTTCACCAAAAAAAAACAGAATACATACATCTTATCCTCTTCAAAGAAGAAGTCGTCGTCGTATTCTTGCATCATTTTGTTATAAATAAGTAATTCTTTCACTTAAAATAAGTCGAAGAAAAACGTCACTGTGTTGTTGAAATTATTGATTTTTCGCGACGGGCGCGGGGCGGCGCGGTATCTCGGCCAGACGTCAAAATGGTGTCGGTAAAACAGGGTTGGGAAATGCGGGAAAACTGGAACGGGGATATTTTTCATGACAACTCCTTGGTAGTCCGGGACTGTATTGAGATCTTGTTCTAAGGAAATTGGAAAGGAACGTTCTTAAAGTCTTTAATCTTTTTGAGGTTTTTCAGAAAATTATCAAACATCTTTATTATCCAAATTTATTAATTGTTTCTAGTTTTCTTTTTCGTAATAATTATTATCATTCGTAATGCCAGACTAGTTCAGGCAACTAGTTTTAGTTAAGTTAGTATTTAGGCCAAACTAGATTGTCCTGAACTAAACTAGTGTAGGTACGCGTAGGATAAACCGGTTTGGCCTAGGATAAACTAGTTTGGCCTAAAATCGCCAACCCATCTTAAGTAAGCGTGGTGATCAATTCTCGTGCCTTTTGCATATGAGAAGAGGGGCTTTGCCCAGCAGTGGGATAATAATAGGCTGGTATTTTTATATTAATTAACATAAATCACAACAGTTTATATAGTTAGACAAATAACTATCATAGGGTGTATTGTGCTTTTAAAATTAGTTGGGTATCACGGTGTCGGATAGTAACATTTTTCATGGGACCAAAGTCAAAGCCAAAGGCATAATAGGCTCTTAAATAGAGCACCTGCTATCTTATCTCTTCACTACCCTTGGCTGACTGGTAGAGAATGCCTATGGCATTAAGTCCGCCTTTGTACCTTATTGTGTGTGAGAAGTTTAAATAAATAAATAAAGAAAAAAAAAGAAAGAAAAACACACCCACATAAATGGCGCTTTTGAACGTCAAAATTTACACGGAAATAAAAAGGATTCTAGTTGCCCCTTCCAAAATATAGTTTCGTATGGAGAATGATGGGCAATCGATACTAATATGTTATGTCTGTCTATCACACAGCTGGTTAAAGCAAAGATAATACTTTACACGCCCACGGGGTTAATGAGAATGCTGAATAATCCGTAAATACTGATGGAATCTTTGGGATTGCTCGTTCCAAACAGTACGCTGCGGCAAAAGCCAAGAGAGAGGCTGTTTTATGTCCCGGTGGCCCGTACAAACTTGTTAATTATTTGCACCGTTGAGGCGGGTAATAAAGATATTCAACAGCGTCTCTCTGCGATTGGATATCTTTACTTGCTCATCACTCTCTTGCCCTCCTTACCCCAATTTATTTGGGGTCGGCGCAACATGTCCACCGAGGATCTGATAAATATGCTTGAGCGCTTACAAAACCTTTGCATTCATTTTGTGTGTGGTCTGAGGAAATATGACCATGTTTCTCTCTTTCGCAAAGAGCTCAAGTGGCTCCCAATCCGTCTTCGCAGGAACACTTGGATATTATGTCTTCTTTATAACATCCTTTATAATCCTGCATATCCCAGCAACCTGCGCGATCGTTTTTCCTTTACCCGTCCTTCTGATGCTCTCTGTAGATCTCAGGTATCATCTTAATTTCCCATCCCATAAAACTGAACTGTATTCCTACTCCTTCTCTGTTCACGCAGTATTTTTGTGGAACTCACTTCTGTCTAACATTCGAGATTCTAAAACTTTATTTCTCTTTAAAAAGCAAGTCAAAGCAACCCCTCTTCTATACAGTAATATTCTACATCTATATACTATATACTATAATATATAAAGCTGAAGAGTTTGTTTGTTTGTTTGACCGCGCTAATCTCAGGAACTACTGGTTAGAATTGAAAAATTCTTTTTGAGTTGGATAGTCCATTTATTGAGAAATATTATAGGCTATATAACATTACGCTACAACCAAAAGGAGCGGAGCATAAATGAAAAATGTTGCAAAAACGGGAAAAAATATTCCTTTTTGAGAGCTTCCGTTGCGTGCGCTGCGTAAACGGTTTAAGTTACGCAAATATCATGTATGATGGAATTGTTCCTCTTTAAATTTTCTAAAAAAAAGTCCACGACAGCATATGTCTATCTTTTAAGATTGACTCACTATAACCTTTTTTATGGTAATCAAATTTGTTCGAAATTAATGCATTATTTGCGAAGGAGTTTTCATAAACATGGTATTAATCCTTATCCAAATAAATACGTTATTCATCACAAGTATTTAATTTTGAACAAAGTTGCCCTTACATAATTTAATTTCAATGAATATCTTAGGAGATATAACTGTTTTATAATAACTCCGCAGCAAAATAATGATCAACTCTGCGAGGTAGTCTATTCTAAAGCTGAAGAGTTAGTTTTTAGTGTTCCGTACCCAAAGGGTAAAATAGGACCCTATTACTAAAACTCCGCTGTCCGTCTGTCTGTCTCTCTGTCTGTCCGTCTGTCACCAGGCTGTATCTCATGAACCGTGATAGTTAAACAGTTGAAATTTTCACATATGATGTATTTCTGTTGCCGCTATAACAACAAATACAAAAAAAAGACGTGTGGCACTCGGGGACTGCCGCGGTAAAGCTATTGCATAGCATTTTGTATCAACTTATGCAATTATAATTATTTATTTATTTTATTTATGCAGTATTTCTTTTTCTTTGATATTATTTTTTTTTTTTTTTTTCGTTACGGAATTTCTGGATTCGGTCCCCGCGCTCAAGGCCCGCGATAGAAGCTATGCAATAGCTTAAAAACAAAATAAATAAGTGCTGAACGTCGTAAAAGTGTATAACTACGTAAACAAAGTCAAATACTATTCAAATATAAGCATAATAACAACTTTAAAATAGACGAAAGTGTTGAACCTAAAGTAATTTTAAATAAAAAAAGAGTGACAAACTGTTTTGACAGCGAAAAAATTCCATGTACATGAGTCATTTCCAACCGTCTAGTCAAGTTTAAAAATTGTTCAACTGGAATGGTATCAACTATTTGGCAAGCTTTAATTAAGTCGTTGTAGCCTTGCGGTGCAACAGGGGAACTGAATGTACTCGTAATCGACTGGTCGAGAGTTCAAACCCCACTATCAACGATCACTTTTTGTGAAGATCATAATTTTATAAACTAATATTTATAAGAATAAAATACGCAGTACACAGAAAAAAGAACTGCCAGAAATTATTAGATCACTAGAGGGTACTGGTGTAGTAAAATAACCGTCGGAGTGGGGAGCGTGAGGTTTTTTCGTTACGGAATTTCTGGATTCGGTCCCCGCGCTCAAGGCCCGCGATAGAAGCTATGCAATAGCTTAAAAAAAACAGAAAAAAAAACATATTTAAGGGGGGCCTAATCCCATACAACGGACATGATTTTTTTTGAATTACATTCCTATTAACTAGAACACCATTTTTTTTTAATGAAAGTTTATGCGAAAACGAAGTAAAAGCACGAGCAGGCAATCTGTTGCTACGGGCTGGGTCGGCGGAACAAGAAATTTAACGCGGACGAAGTCGCGGGCAGAAGCTAGTATAATATATATGTATGTATTTATATTATAGTTAATATTTATATGTGTATGTATTTGTATGTATGTTTATTTTATATAGTTATAGTTTTGTTTTAAGTGTTTTAATTTAAATTTTCTTGTTTAACTTTTCTACACACTGTGTCTACATCTCTTATCCAACTATCCTATCGCAGGTCTGCTGGAAGAAATTTATTTTGAAATAAGCAGTACCTTTGTGCTCTTCTATGTTAATATATTTTCCTGTCAAGTATTTTGTGTGTACATAAATAAATAAATAAATGTCTTTTCCTTCTATACTTCTCTATTTTTCGTCATCTCACTCAGTCACTTCCTTTCTAGCCATATCATGTTTTACACAATCCATTCATCGTTTCTTTGATCTTCCCTTACTCGTATAGCCATCCACATTCAGTCTTAAAACTTTCCTGATGACATTTCCCTCATTCCTTTGCATCACATGCCCATACCATGATGACCTATTTCTACACACCGGTGTCACTTTGAGACTTTATTGGCTCTTTGGCGGACTTCCAGAGGGTGACAATTAACAAATTTTCCTCTATATGAATTGTGCCGGTACCCAGAGTTGTTACTTGGAACTTGTTAATTAGTATCCATGTTAATCGACAGTTATAAATTTGAACCCAAATAGTCAAAATAGGACAGTCTATAAACATTTCATTTTTGTTGGTGGTGGTGTGTAATTGGTTTTTGGGTGACGTCTCTGAGTTTGGAAATTGTGACTAAATTGTTGTATTGGGTTCCCACCTGTAAAAACAAATGTAAGTGGTAATATAAATAATATAAAAAACATAGAAAATCACCTGTTGCCATTATTACGTTATTCAGCTATTGCATCCACATAACGTGAGTGGTCAAAGTTCAGCTTTAAGGAAATTATAACTGAGCAATACCATAGAAACTTGTGATGCAATACTATGAAGTTCCTATTATGCTTAATCGCTAGAAAGGCTGCATATAAAAGGGCTAGTCTCATTAGTACCTACAGTCCACAAAAGATTTAAGTAAAATTAACGACATGTATCAGAAAGGTGTGGTCATATTTAAGGATATGGTAAGAAAGAAAGAAGATACGTTTATTTGCGGTAAACATGACGCAAAGAAAGAACACAAACACGAAAAGAACAAGTTGAGGGAAAATATGCGTCACATCCACGCAAAACGGCCATCGCTCAGCATAATGCTGCGACCCTATGCGAGACAGAGCCCCAGCGCTGGTTTTCAGCGACAGCCGGCGTACAGACCATTAAACTGAACAATATTCTCCATGGCATCAACATCGTAACCGAAAAAAAAAACGAATGTGGCTGTGTCGTGGACATAGCCACATTCGTGTATTAAGCTATATGTTTTACGTCACACCTGGCCATAATGTGAGTTTTACCGCACGCTACGCGTACAGTAAAACTCGCATTGTGGCCAGGTGAAGACGTGAAATTGTGTACTCACCACGGTCAGTAAAAAAGAAAGCCCTCTATCGCATATTTACAACTCTCGGCTGCGGCTCGGGTCACAAATACTTGCGATTTCGGGCTTTCTTTCTTTTACAGCCCTTGGTAAGTAATGTACTATTACGTGAATACGCGAATGTAACGGGTAATATTTTCGGCTAGATGTACTGGCGCCTGCGTTGATCCGCTCGGACCCCTTCATTCTTTTAAGTTTCCGGCACCGCTTCACTCTGTCATATAGTTTTTTGTGGGTATCACTGGATTGCTCTTGAGAAGTCCTTTCCAACCGTATTCGAACTCTATATTTTGATTAGGCTTTTTGAGGAGTATAGGCCGACCTTGAATTTATTTTACACCATATATATTTACTGTAACAATTTCACGCTAATGTTTAATTTACGCAATCGATAGATCTTGACGAGAGCCTTCGATTGAAACTGAAACGAACGTCTTAGCTTCTCCGAGACAATATTTATACTAAACGGAAATTATGTGACACAGTGAAACGACCTCAAATGGCTTTCCCATCCGCCGCGAGCGATGCGTCACAGTCCCCACTAACATAACGAATTCTTTGATCCTTTATCTATCGAGTAGTGTCATTAAATTTTGGATGTAGATGATAGATA
The DNA here is from genome assembly GCA_947523025.1 of Dryobota labecula. NCBI lineage: Eukaryota > Metazoa > Arthropoda > Insecta > Lepidoptera > Noctuidae > Dryobota > Dryobota labecula. The sequence goes on along the minus strand of OX383307.1, from coordinate 19,886,336 downwards.
TATGTAGCTGCAACACCTAACTCTATCACCCGATTTGTTATCATCAGTTTTCTGAATTACGATGATGGAAGAAAACTTAGAGACGTATTCACTTTAAAAATTGTCAGCCGTCCCCGAAAATGTGTTAAAAAGCAAAACGTATGAAATTTACAGCAAAATTAGATTTGATATCTAAGGGCGGGTTGTTTCACGTCCACTTGACGCACGCGTTTCACACAAGTTTCACAAAATTATGCTCTTAACGTTTGTTAAAAAATAACGATTACAGTAACCCACTGGTTAACGTCATTTCAAATGTGTGCGTGTGTTGGATCATTCGGTTCCCTACAAAATGGTTGAGCTGGATGCTGCTGATCCATGCGTCATGTTCTTGAACGGGCGCCGTCAGTTGGGACTGGTCATCTCTTGACTGCCAGGGCTTATTTTTAATATTTAATTTTATATTTTGAATTGTTTTATTAGTTTGTACATTGTCTCACATATAGAAGCAACAAGAATAATGTACCCAGGATTTTGTAATATCTTGATTTAAAAGAGTTTCCTTGGGGTTTCTTGCCCGTAAGTGTAGTGTCTCTTGTAGTGTCATGATGGCCCGTTGGTTAAGGCCTCGCTTCTCATGCATGAGGTTGTGGGTTCAAATCTGGGCAAGTACCAATGTGACTTTTTCAATTCATATGTACTTTCTGAGTTTATCTTGGACATTACTGACATAGGTGAAGGAAAAACATCGTGAGGAAACCTGGACTTATAGTTAATATAAGTCTGAAATCGCCAACCCGTCTTGAGCAAGCGTGGTGATCAGTGCTCGTGCCTTCTCTGTATGAGAAGAGGCCTTTGCCCAGCAGTGGGACAGTTGTAGGCTGGTATTATACTTTCTTATTATTTTGACATTACAAACAGACACTTCAATTTTATTTTCGTAAACTTTTCGCATGTTTTAATTTGCTGTTTTTTTTTTTTTAAATAAAATTCTGCTATTGGAGACAAATCCAAAAAAATCAAAGATCATAAAAATCGGTCCAGACCTTCTTGAGTAATAAATGGTGTAACTAACCCGACTTTGTTTTATATATAAAAATTATTATAGGGCAAAGAACTTCGTAAGCTGGTAACCACAACAAAACGTTTTTGTCTTTCATAGATCATCATGATTGTTTTACATTTTAGATTATTATAGGGGAAAGAATTTCGTAAGTTCGCAACCACAATAAAAGGTTTTTTTCGTTACATAGATCGTCATATTGATGGATGTAGGTTTAAGCGATAGTTGATTGGAAATAGATATTTATAGTAGAAGATAGTTTGGAGAATTATAAATCTAACTGCAGTAAGTACGTCTCAAAATGCAATTTGAATCCCATTAGCGCGTTGGATTAAATTCGCAATTAACATTAAATTAGGTCATGTTAATTACAACGTCAGCGACATCGACTATTTGAAGGTGTAGAATGAAAAAAGTAAACAAAAAAAAGTCTGCAAAAAAAAAGAATTGGCAGAATTCTTTTCATTAAATCAATCAATAAATTCATTCTGGTGCTTCTGGTAAATTGTGTTTTACCGTTATTCAAATCAATCAATCAACTCAGCCTATCGCAGTCCACTGCTGAACATAGGCCTCTCCCATGCTGCGCCACAACACCCTGTCCTCCGCCTTCCGCATCCAGTCTATCCCAGCCACCTTTTTGAGGTCGTCGGTCTATCTAGCTGGGGGGCGTCCCACACTACGCTTGCCGATACGCGGTCTCCATTCTAGGACTCGTCTGCTCCACCGGCCATCGGTCCTTCGACAAATATGATCAGCCCACTGCCACTTCAGCTTGCTTACTCTGCAAGCTATGTCGGTAAATCCGACATACCGACCGTTACCGACGGTTATTACATACAAGTAAATACTTCCGTAGGTTCCAACCGTACCTAACTTCACGAAAATTTTACCAATATTATCGTGTTCCACCAACAGTTCGACACACCCTGCTCAAAAAAAGGTTCGTTACTCAACCCTCAATGACGTAACGATATCAGCGTCGCCATTATGCGCTGTTGGGCAACATGAACTGCTTTATATGTAAAAGTTGCATTTAACTTGTTTCACCAGTATACAATCGCGCGCCTCGCGAGTTGGTCATTAAAAAAGGAAAAAAAAAAAAAATGAATAAATTAATTATAGTGAGTATTGTTTCGTGTGATTATCCGAACGTGTTTTAGTGATTTTACAGGTTTTTTGGCGGGAAATAAAAGTTCCTTTGGTGTTTTTTTTTTCATAAGTTTCGTTGTGCATAAATATTTTGGTTTGTTTTTTTTTTGATAATTTTACGTTGCGAAGTTATTACGTTTTGTAATCTTGGAGATATCAAGTGATTTGATGAATGAAATCTTGTTTATTAATATTCTTTAACTGGTTTTATAGTGCGATCGTGATACGGTAAGCTTACCAACAATAGTTCTAGCTTTACTGCGTGCCCTAAATAATGACTAAATATTATAATTTGTAATTACATGTATTCGCAAACGCAGAATTTTTAACTAATGGGTTTAATGTGACATCGGAATGCTCGTTTGGTGGTCTTTTTGCAAGAGACACTTGCAACAGTTAATTTACATTCAGCATTGTTCTGTTAATTATATGCAATGAATGACATGTATGAATATACAAAATAAATTTAGAAATGGAAAACGGACGTCTTGTGAAACTTATAATCTATAGAAATAAAAATTAAATGCTATTCGTTGGTAAGCGCAATATGAACGGGTTCGATTTGCCTATTTATTCCGAATTAGATTTTATGTGAAGCAAAATTGAAAATTTTCCGTCCTTTTTGTCTATGGGATTTTTGTATTTTTATTTTTGCATTTTTGTTTGGATTTCAAAACGTCTGTCGAGGTAGCTAGTTTTAAATAAAAATACTTTAATTTTATGCACAACAAAACTTACGCCACACAAAAAGTCCCGCCAAAACGACGCGCCATTTCTTAATGTGACAGTTTTTTTTTTCAGCTGTCACTCTGCATCTTACTGCTTTGCCGGCAGGCAAAGGCACAAAATCCAACGGGGCCTATTGCTGGGTTCATTCGAACGAACTTAATTGGTCATCCTGTCATCCATGACAAGAAATCTTATATTTTCGATCCTGATGTGGCCTTGAAGAGGCGAAGACAGTTCATTGAGTTGCATGGAGACAAAGGGAAGAAGCTGATTGAAAGGCTGGGTGTAGGAATTGATGGGAAAGACGAAGAGAGACTAGAACAGCAGAGAAAGAGAGATGAGGGCCATCTAGGTGGACTTAATTTTTATCTCCCTTAGAAGTTTAATTGGTTATTGTAGATTAGAGTTTATTATTCAATTTAGGTAGGTAAATAATTTGTAAAGAAATTTGTTTATAAAAGTGAATTGTTGTTTTAATGAACCTTTTTCTTAAGTTACATAATCCAATATTTAGGTCAGCGATCAACTTCTTAGGGCAGGCACGCACTAGGCAGCCAATCCAACATATAAGAAGGCTTATTATAGCCCGCGCACTAGTAAGCCCAAGAATTTTCTCAATATTCTGGCTGCCACAGCCTGCTTTTTTGCTACTTGGCTGCTTAGTGCACGGGGGTACTTAAGGTAGACTTGGTGATAAGAATCTCGGTAAAACCGAATTTTCCGGTATTTCGTGTTATTCTTGAATCTCGGATAATGGGCCCAAAGGTCATCATTATTTTAGCGGACATCGGTGTAAGGTGACTCAGAAATGACGATAGCGATAACAGGACAGACCTTGGACAGACGTACTGGGGCCACCGATCATTTGGAATTTCCCCTATGATGATACGTGGTTTTAGTGACCTTGAAGGCACGTTAAGCACTGAACATTTATAGATGGCATAACGAATAAAAAAGAATAAAAAAATGCATAAATTAATTATAGTGAGTATAATACTAATAGTATAATACTCCTACTCTTCGAATCTTCAGTATCATCAAATATTTGCCAATAACAGCGTAAAATCCCGTCAATTTTTTTTAACCCAACAAACCGTGTAGGTAATAACGTAATTACTTGTGATTTCAACATTTCTTTTGATGGAATTTATTATTATCGAAACTCTGCTTAGCTGAAGGTCAAAAACTAACGTTAGTAAACTGCCATTAGAATGTAAATTGCATCAGTGTTGCCACTTTTATATTTTATTTATAAATACTGATTGGAACCTTGGCCTCATACGTGGATTATTCTGCCAGATAAAGCCAACTGTGTCCGGCGTTTCATACTAATCGGTTTGTTATACTAAGTACATTTTATGATGCTTGACATGACAGATACGATATAACTTTTTCTGTTTGTGGCAATGACCTATTCAAAATTTGTCCGACCGGCGAATTCAAGCACGATCACAAGTCCTCATGAGGGTCATGAGGACTTGTGATCGTGCTTGAATTCGCCGCTACAGGCACTAATTAGTGTGTGTGTGTGTTAAGGTATTTTTCTATGGGCATGTGTTGCCTGAAATAAATGGTATTATTATTATTTTATTTTTATATAGTTTTAGTCTCGGGACCCTGGGGTCCCAGATCTTTGGAAGGCGTACGAGGGGCCGAAGCCAACTCGCAGAGGCCCGTTAGACGCTTTTTAATTAAATGAGACACCAACCGACGATTATTCCTGTATGCACTATGCAAGTGCACCCAAGGACTACCCCCGGTTCATCATCATCATCATTTCAGCCGAAAGACGTCCACTGCTGGACATAGGCCTCCCCCAAGCACCGCCACCTTGACCGGTTCTGTACTTCCCGCATCCAGCGGATTCCTGCGGCTTTCATAAGGTCATCGGTCCACCTTGTGGGAGGCCTTCCAACGCTACGTCTTCCGGTACGCGGTCGCCACTCCAGAACCTTTCGGCCCCAACGGTCATCTGTTCTGCGCGCAATGTGCTCTGCCCATTGCCACTTAAATTTGGCAATTCTTCGAGCTATGTCGGTTACCTTGGTTCTCCTGCGGATCTCTTCATTTCTGATTCGATCACGTAAGGAAACCTCAAGCATAGCCCTCTCCATTGCCTTTGGGTGACTTTTAGCCTTCTAATAAGGCCCATTGTGAACGACCCCCGGTTGGTGTAGTACTATTGCAGGATTTGGAAACAAAGATATTGGACTATGGGTTTGGGTGGTTAAATTGGACTGGTTACCTAAAACTATGGAAGGACTATGGCCCCTGCCTGATAAATGTTTTATTATACACGGATAAAATGGCAGGGGGTGACTTGCACACTCAATAATGGGCCCCCGAAACGGTCGCTGGCACATAGTGACGTAGCGACAAGGGGGCAACATATCCTGAGGTGCTCGAGGAGTAGAGAGGTATTCCACGGCTCTCAGAACAATCTCAGAGCCCGTAAGATGGTCAAGATCCCTACAAGCACTTACTGGAATACTTCCTTCCTCCGAGCACGTTTGCTCTTGCGAATCTCCACTCAAGCCGGCCAATAAAGGCAAGAATGAGGTGGGAGCTCAGTTCCTCGTCGGTGTTCACTCAAGCCGGCCAATAAAGGCAAGCCAGAAATGAGGAACATGACTTCTCCCGGGAGATAGGGTCCGTGGGGTCGCAACTGCTCAACAGCTCGCCACATGCTGTCCTGCGGGTTTCTGTATCTCTCTTGGTCTGGCTCCTCACCCTAGACATGTTCCGGTAAAGTAAACTCTACCGGCACAGACCTAGAGATCGGAGCGCGCAAGCCCCACCACGACGTCAACGTAGAGATACGGCGGTGGGGTTATTATTATTATTATTACTATACGTCAAATGTGAAACTGAACGTACACTGTTTGCGGGATTTTCTATCGCAAATTGTTACTAATCTATATATATAAAAATGAATCCCTATTTCCCTTGGTCACGGCATCACGCGTGAACGGCTGGACCGATTTCGCTAATTATTTTTTTGTTGTGTTTGTTATTGCCAGGAGAAGGTTCTTATGTAAGAAAAATTTAAGAAAGTTAAAAAAAAAAAATTGTAAGAAAACGACCATATTTACATTTTTATTGTAATAATAAGTAGGTAACTCTATCTTCTAATGTAACTTTATGGCGTTTGACATAACGTGTCAGTCATCATTTGGTAGGTCCGAGAATAGATTTTATTAAAAAAAAAAAAAAAAAATTGAAGGTTTTAGTTAGGTAGGGTAGGGTAGGTAGGGTTGGTAGGGTAGGTAGGTAGGTAGGGTAGGGTAGGGTAGGGTAGGGTAGGGTAGGGTAGGGTAGAATAGGGTAGGGTAGGGTAGGTAGGTAGGGTAGGGTAGGTAGGTAGGGTAGGGTAGGGTAGATAGGTAGGTAGGGTAGGGTAGGATAGGGTAAGGTAGGGTAGGGTAGGTAGGTAGTTTCCTTTGCGCGTAGACAAACTGCCACAGTCAAATAGCTTTTGACAGAACGAAGTCTGTCGGGTCAGCTAGTTATTCATAATTGTCAAAATTGTGCCATTCCTGATTAGTTATGGCTTAAGATTTTAAGTAACACCTTTCGCATCTAATTTCGTAGCACTAATGCGCGGTTTCTGAGTTTTCAGTGCAGGCCGCTCGTTCGACAAACTATATTTCCGATGATAGCCACGCGCCAAAATAACCTTGTAGCGCATCCAGTCTGTCCCAGCCACCTTTTTGAGGTCGGATGAGGCTCTGTCATTTGTGTCGTTCAAATTCAGAAAGATACAGGTGATTGAGCATATCGATACGATACCCGTAATGTCTGTGAAGTTTTGACAGTTAATTTGACGCAGTTGACTTATCGTATTGTACCCACAAATAGTGAGTGTCTCAGGACACTATAAAGTCTTTTTTTATTTTTTATCTTTATTAATTATAGAGGGTTTGATCAGTATGACCATGTCACCCTCATAGGGGCATTCTATGTCTATCTACGCTTAATACCTAGGTGTACAATTTTGTATAAATTTTTGGCTGTCCTGGACAAGGGAGCAGCCAAGATACTGTTATACATGCCAACATCATTATAATTAAAATTATTTTCTATTAAATAGTTGCTCCTCTCAACCCCGTTCCGGACACATTCCGCTAAAATAAGAGTGGTATCCTCTACCTTGTCACACTCAGAACAATTGGGCGAATCAGTCTTTCTCATTAAAAAGGCGAAGCTATTCAACGGAATATGACCCGAACGTAGTCTGAAAGCAGTCACAATCTCATTTCGATGCATATCTGTACCCACAAACCAAGGAACGCGGGAAAGGCTATGTTGAATTGTTCTATACCAAATCCCCTTACTTAGTGACCTCTCATCAAAGTATTCTTTCCATAATTTTACACACTGGTTGCGAACTCGATACAAGAGGTCACTAAATAAGGGGAAACATTCAACAGATATTCCGTCTGTGATAGCCTCTTTTGCCAAACGATCTACTTCCTCATTTCCATACAGGCCAATATGGGATGGTACCCATTGAAGAACAACTCTTTTGTTTTGTACCTTCCCAATGGACTCTAAAATTTTATAGGCTATCGGTGCACCTCGACAATTCGAAGTACATCGAGCCAGGTGTTGCAAAGCACTCCTAGAATCAGTCAGTATTACATAATTTCCTGATTCGAATGACTCAATGTATGAAATAGCCTCTGAGATCGCTAGCAGTTCAATGTGCATTATTGACATTTTAGCATTAGATCTAAACTTTATAGATGCCTTCGTTTGCGGATCAAAAACACCCCATCCCGACTCATTACCTTCCTGTGACCCATCAGTATAGACTGAGTAAAAATGTAAATAGTTAGCATTTAGATACTTATCACAACTTTCATGTATGTTGCTACATGTATACTGATGTTTTGGTTTTTCTATGACATCTATATAAGGTTTCACCACATTGGATAGATCCACACTGCTAACCCATGTATTCAATGAAAATCTTTCTAATTGCTGCGATGAAAGTATAGGGTAGTCAATAAGAAACTTATGTACCGTCACTAATAATGGTTTTTTTTACGCCTCCAATATAAACTCTCACATGACTCGGCAAGACTGTTTATCAATATCAATACTTTACTACCCCGGAACGAATTCACCTTCAACCAATATTTGCCGGCTAAGAAGTACCTGCGTACATATAAAGGTTGAAGGTGAAGCTCACACTCCATCACGTGTATTGCAGTAGTCCTCACAAAACCACCAATAACGCGCATACACTGATTTTGTATTCTGTATTGTGTGTGTGTTTTGTTTTCGTATTGTACCCACAAATAGTGAGTGTCTCAGGACACTATAAAGTCTTAATGAATGCAAAATCTCACAATTAGCACAAATTGCATAACCATTAAAAACTGGAAGAAGTTAAGTACTTATATCATGTTTGTTTCGTGTAGAAATCGAACCCAGTAGGTACTCGTATCTTCGTACCAACCACTCAGTCACTATGCTAAGCTCATCATCATCATTAATTTTAGCCAAAAGACGTCCACTGCTGGACATAGGCCTACCCCAAAGCCAATCGCCACGCTTGGCAGGCGGCTTGGCGATCGCAGTATGGTGTTAAAAATGCATAGAGAACGCTGCTGCCCATTCTCTAATAAGTCCCTTAGTTGCCATACTCCTGTTCTTTTATACATGGGTAATGGGTAATGACCCATGGGAGGAAATGAGTTTATGCTAAGCTAATCGAATCGAATTAGCACTACTTTTCACTGTTGCTAAATTTAATATATCAACAGCGAAAAGTAGTGCTAACCGATGTCTTTTGACAGAACTAAAGTGTAGCTTGGTTATCGTGCGTGCTCACTCTGTATTGGATGAAACGTGAAAATATCCACAAAATAGGTTGAATTTTATTCTGTTTAGCAAACGCAAGACAGCGCCATCTAGCAGCTGAATTCGAAAATAAGTGGCGGTTTTGTTATAATGACAGCGACATCTCTTGTCACGAATTTAAAATATATTTTATTAGATAATAAAAAAGTCTAATAATATGCATTTTGCCCCCATTTCACCCTTTTAGTAAAGCCTAATTAAAAGTGTAAAATTTTATGCAACATGCAGACGTTTTAGTAGGTACATATCAAGCTATACATTTCCAATATCAGCTGATTTCATGTTGTATAGCATTTCCATAAAATTAGAGGTCAGCTTATACTGAAAATAGCATGATATGTAGTCGTGTGTACCTATCTTAACCTTTTGACCGTCAGACTGTAAATGCATCGACGTCCCTCTCACTCCAAGCCACAAACTCAGCGCAAATACCTACAAAAATAAAAATAGGGATTCCAAAATCTTATCGATAACCAATTGATCATTGCTTTTCGTCCCCTATTTATGTAATAAAATATTACCCGTAACATCATTATTTTATTTCACCCTATTTATTCTTCTTTTCTTCAAATGTTACAATAAAATACCTTCTTACGTGAACATGACACTTAAATGAAAGAAAATTTAAAACTTATATTAAAAGCACACTTTGTAAACTAGCATATTACAAATTAGAGGATTATATCCAAGATAAGAATAGTTGGAAACATGCTGGTCCTGCTCCTTATGATAGTTTATTTAGAGTCTAGACAAAATCAAACTGGTTGCTAATTTAATTGTATAATTTATATTTTTTATGACATTCATTTTATTTTCTATGATTAATATACTCACACACTGACATAGGTTATTAAATGTTAAAATTTTAGGGAAATCATCTACTTTTACAATATTTGTAAATATGTGAGCACCATTTATCTGACGCATAATTAATTTGTCTGTCATTGCTTCACTTTTCATTCTTTTTTTACCTATTGTGGTATAGTAATTTTATTCTAGGTAAGTGCATTGTCTTTACATAAAATTAATAATTACTGTATACAAATATTGTTAACATTTTAAAAGAGTAAGTATGAAGTTTCTTGCCCATTCTTCTCCATACGTAACTACCTTTTGGAAGGGGCAACTAGAATCAATTAACTATTCATGTAATTTTTGACGTTCAAAAGTGCATCTTCGTGCCTATTTGAAATTAATGATTTGACTTTGACTTTGATGAATGAATGATCGACAAGGGCAGGAAGATGATGATGAAATTTTTTTTTTTTTTTTGTATACTACTAAGAGATATTCCATAATTTAATTATTTTTGTAAATTTTGACGCTCAAAAGTGCCTTTTATGTGCCTATTTGAAATACATGATTTGACTTTGACTTCGACAAGAAAAGAAGAAGAAATAGGGTCAGAAACCAACGGTGGCGTGTTGAGCACGTTTTCATTTGTCGGCTCTACCCGACCGTGATGATCAAAAGGTTAAATATCTTTGGCTGTACCTAGGCTGTTCTTTTGAACCAACACCCTAATTGCGTCTGGTCTACAACGTACCTAAATAACGCAATAAACATGGCTGAACTGTCAAAATGAAAGAAAATGCGATCAATTGTCATTTTATGTTTGTGCAGCAGTGCTATTCTGTAACCATCTCACCGTGAAAACTTAGGTAAAGTGAGCGTGAAGTGAGCTGTAAACAGTGTCAATCTCAAGCATCAAGGTGGAATTACACGTCACTTCGAGCTCACTTCACTTAAGTTTTCACCGTGAGATTTTTACAGAATTGCTCTATAGATCTGTCTTCTGTCTGTATTGTCTGACTTCACGTTCATATCATATTGTGTCTTCCCAACTAATTGAAGGTAAGGAAAAGAATAACAACAATGTTCAATATCATTTCATTTATTTATCGTAAAGTATTACAATATCGATTGATATTTCCATAACACTGAATGAAAACTTATTCTAAAGATAATAAAACATATCCTAGGAATCATGAAAGGTGGCCTAGCTTACTATCAAAGAACAATTATTTGGAATACAAAATTCATAATCGATAAATCGTATCAAAGTATCGAAATCGATTTCGAAATTCCGAGAGATTTATCCATAAAGATTATGTAGACTTATCTAAGAGCTGTGGGTTTGTTATTATTTTCATAACTTTTCTTTACTGAATTAAAGAATTTAGGTATATTATGTGGGATAACGTGTAGTTCTCGAACGGGCAGGGCCACATTGACGGTTCTTAATAGTTTTTATTGTGCAGAAAAACTTTTTAGTAATTCAAAATTGAATAGGTATTTTATATTGGTTAATTTAAACGCTAATAAAAATTAAAAATCTATTTGTATCCAAAAATAATCCGAATTCCAATCAAAATTACTGATTGCACAGCAAAATAGTCAACTCAAAATATTACTAAATAATCAACAATTCATATTCGTGGCGCACCGCTATTAACCTTAAAGTTTTTCAATTATCTACCAAAGTGACATCGAAAGACCTAAACATCGAAGTGGTTCTAAATTTCTTTCTAAGCAAAAATATTGAGTAGTCGACGGAACCCCGCTTAGCGGGGACTCTATTTCTGCAGGTTGAAAAAAAAAAATACCACGAAGGGAATGGTGGGCTTCGAACCTAACCGAAGCTTCTTAGAAAGTTCAAATTATCTAACGGTCACATAGAAAAATAGACCTTGTCGTTTTCGTGAAAGTGACATTCAAAATTACAGCGTTTGTCCACCGCCACCGTCAATAAGACGCTACCGAGAAACGAAATTATTCGAGCCGAACGTGACGTCTCGTTGACGGACATGCGGTGGACACGAGGCAGGGTAATAAAGTAATTACGAGGTAGACTATATCTTCAAAAGCTTCGCAATTTTTCCTATACAAGTCAATGTTAATTAACTATATTGCTATGTATATTATAAGGAACTTAATCCTGAGTCAGTTGTTGTGAATGGTTGACCGGAACAACAACAGCCAATCAAAAATCAATAAGAAACCGATGGGTTTACGTGCTATGAAAATAAAATCAAAACCACAGGGTGTTAATTAAAAGGACTTCATTTGCGCTTCAAAAATGTTATGTCATTTGTAGTTATTTACTCTTTTATTTTTTATAGATAATAGTTAGGGCTGTGACAAAGATGATGGCTAAGTCCAAATTCTAGACTAAACTCAGGCATGAATACAGTTTCAAAACTGATAGATTGTATTGCAGGAATTTTCATTCGAAATGTGTTTTTCATTCCGAATGAAATGTAATTTTCATTCGGAATGTCATTCTATTTCAGAATGAATTGTTATTTTCATTTAGAATGAAATCTATCTTTTTAATTTAAAATGAAACGTTACAGTTTTGAAACGAGATTCAAGCTTTCGCTTTTTTATAAAAGAATACGAGCCTTCGTTTTTGTCATAGGTTCTACATTCTTCGAACCTCGGTTATCACAAATGTCTACCTAGCAGGGTTTTCCATTAACATAAGTCGACTTTTGACAGTTTTAGTTCGTAAAACTATCATCAACATACGCAATAAAACCAGGCAGTAGGTGTAAATTCCTGATAAACCAACAATTTAATCGTATTTTACGTTTGGTAATTAAATTAAATAGCACATTGATGGGAGGTAAATAATCATAAAATTATTTGAAACGCAAAATCGTAGTGCACTAAGACAACTATGACTGTAAAAATTATAAAAAAATGAATAAATGCATACCAAGAATTGCATAACCGGTAGGTACTTATATACTAAAAAACCTAAAATCGAAGATATTTGTGACTATTTCCCTTATTACTAAAACATTAATAATTATTACAAAGATTTTTTTTCGAAAAAAGCATTTTTTAAGGCACCTCGCATTTTTGGTTTGCATTGATCAACAATTCAACAGAAGGAATTTTAAAAACGTTAAATGTAGAGAAATCGTTATCTAATTATTATAATAGGCTCATGACTTGATTAATAGTTTAATTTGTAAGTCCGGTTTATGATTTGAATCATCCGGCACGCATCAAAATCGAAAATGGATTATAATCATCGCGAGAATTTATTGTAGTCAATATTTGACATAACTACATATTATAAATTCTTGCTACGTTTGAAATTACAATTTTCTGCATCGAATTCTGTTTCTGTTTGTCTAGACACAGAATTATAAAAAAAAGATGTAGCTACATTTTTTATCAATATCATGAGCCTGTTGTATCTATGAGTCTTTCATCGAACATCTATTTAAATCCCGACAATATTTCGTATTTCTAATACATTTCTAGGAGAAATCATGTTCCAAACACAAAATCAGAATGATATCAGTAATCCGCCATCTTTGTAAATTAGTTTCAAACAAAATATCTAGATGGCGCTGATTGTCATGGCGCAACGCAATCGTAACTCAATGTTCCAGGGATGTACAATTTATCTGTTGGTGAATATTTTATCTGTCAGTAGATTATTTATTTTATGATGAAAGACCCAACTTATATCTAATAACGAACACCAATGAAGTATTATACTTTAATATGGCATTACATTCATAAATAATTATTCATTAAGAGATCAAAATTAAGTTCTTTTTTCGTTATAAAAATTATTAATTTCTCTTACATTTCTGTACAACTGGTAACATTTCTTTTCATATTGTTTTTTTTTTTTTTGCTTTAGAAAAGTAATTTACATGACTTTTAATGAAAATACATAATATAATGAAAATGTATCCCAAAATGAAGCCTGAAAAATTTAAATATTTAAAAATAAATATGGCGAACTTGACCTTGATAATGAAAAGAAATGTTACCTTATCCACAAAATTACAATTTTAATGCCTATAATTTACATTTCGTCACTACGTTTTACAATTTTACAAAATAAGCAAGACACAATTACATTTTAAATCTGAAAATATTTTTTTTTCGTTCGAAAGAGGTTTTTTCTGTATTTATTCGCTAACTTCGTTGTAACCCTTGTATATTTTCATCCAGTAGTTAGAACTACTCTCATTTTCAATTTGACTAACTAAAATTCGATTTTAGAGTCATTCAAAATCTTGGTTTAACAGAATTAGAAGCCGAATTTTCAGCGATTTTAAAATGTTCTATTTTTGATTCACTGGTGTTAAAATCCTAAGCGAATGAGAGTAGTTATAATACTGAAACTCGAATGAGCCCTTGATCATCTTTTGCTTTGGAAGTGAAACCACTTTTACTTTGTTGCAGGGTACACTGACCCTAACCTGACCCCTGACCTGACCTTGACCCTGTCTTTTTATCTAAGGCTAAAATCAAACTCAGTACATTTAGGCCCACATACCACAACTCACTAAATACATTTAGAGCATAAATATTTAACACATCATTCTGTTCGATTTGTTTCTTCAAACGATTGACAGAAATAAAACAATGTTTTAAATTCGCTTAGCACTAAATATGTTTAGTGATTTGTGTTCCAAGCAGGCCTTAGATCCTTATTTTCGTCCTACCAAAATTATACTGGACTTCTATAAACCCCCATCGTTCCATCTTGCTTTAAGTTGCTCAATCTCGCCGCCTCATTGCCGAACGCTGCCGAAGTTAGCCGATGTGTGACGTGAATTCAAATGTAACGGTAATGTCGTAGTCGTGCTGTCGTTTGTCGCAATATTTTGGTCGCACACGCCTGTCGTCAAGACAACGTGGACCTGGAATGAGAGAAAAGAGGGATTAGTAAAACTCATCAGTGTTTAGGAGTCAAGAGCTAGATGGAGTGCGAAGCGATCGCCCTCACAAGGTGGCTGGTAATAGATGGATTAAGAGTGGCCAAAGATCGAGCCCAGCGCAATTGAATAGGCTTTATATAATTATATACAACTTTTAATTCATATTTTTATTATTATTTATTTATATAACTTGCGAGTGAAAGCTTAATATTATAATTATTCAAAGAAGAAAACAATGAGTTTTAATTGAAATAAATGCTTGGAGCTTCGAGTGAGCAAGTGTTGTGATCTATACTCCCTTTGAAATAAGATAAGACATTTAAATAAACCCTTTTTGCAGAGCGTTTAACCGATTTTGACTTCTATTCCGTAGGCATAAGGATGGCATTAAAAGCAAAAAAGTGATTTCAATACCAACTGTTACTGCAGCTGCCATTTGTCATACCACCAACGCAATAGAAGTCAAAATGAGTTGAAGTTTTTTATTCGGTTTACCGGAGTATAGGTTTGTTCGGTCGGTGTACCTATGAGAAGATGGGTCGCTAACTGTCCTATAGTGGGAAAATAATTTTAGGCTAATATATCATTGGAATATCTATACATATTTCACACACACGTCTGTGACGTCATTCAACTGCTCTACATATTTAAATCACGTCCTGATTTACGACTTTCTGTCATAAAGTTACGGTACATATTATAATGCGCAGCCATTTCACCCATAATGTACTATCTCTGCAGAGATGAAAAAATCCGACCGAAAATCTAAAGCGAACCGCTTTTAGAACACATGGAAGAAATATAACAGTAAGACAACTACCTACATTGCTTGATAATATTATGGACATTATTACATTAAAACATGCATTAAAGATCTTTGATTGGTTAAAGCTTAATTCAGAAAAAAAAAAGATATATCTTATTTAATGATCTGGTGAAATCTCTGAGGAGCTCGTGGCTAAGTAATAACAGCCGCACAGGTCGATCCGTCAGATTAAGCTACGCTTGCCGGGGTTGGTCCGTGGATGGGTGACCATCTTTACATACCGAGACTCCTCCGTGCCTCGGAAAGCACGCTAAACCGTTGGTCCCGGCTGTCATTCGTGGATCTTTGACAGTCGTTACGGGTCGTCAGAAGCCCAAAAGTCTGACAGCCAGTCTTACCAAGGGGTATCTTGTTACCCAGTTACTGGGTTGTGGAGGTCAGATAGGCAGTCGCTCCATGTAAAATACTGGTACTCAGCTGCATCCGGTTAGACTGGAAGCCGACCCCAACCCAACATAGTTGGGAAAAGGCAAGGCAGATTGAATGATCTGGTGAAAATGCTATCGCTTTTAATAACACGATTAGATTAACTTTGCTGGATAGAAAAATCCAAAGTTACCCCTTTTCGTATCAATCTCATAACTAAAGAGCATCCTTTTTTTTATAATTGGAAAGGTAGTAAGATTGTTTAGCACAATTAGCCGAGTTTGACTTGATAAAATGATTAGAAAGAAAGAAAAGAAAAGAAAGAAAGAAACGCACTTAATAAAAAATAAAAATAAAATAATTAAAATAATTAGTATGTTTAAATACCTACCAAATGCGCGAGGCAACTACTCGCGACTTCGCGAGTCTACTTTAGTCGGCTCGAGCGCCGGATGAAAGCTCCTTAAATAAGTGACGAAGGCACCGATACAATATGACTATTTGCATATTGTCAGACTGAATCCTCAAAATAGGAACCACGTTTCAATTAGATAGATAGGCAAAGAGGAAGTTATTCAAAACTAAGTTGCAAGACTCAACATCAACTTACTAAAAAGTTAAGTTAAATAAAAGCTTATAGAGGTATGAGGAACAGGGTGTAAAGTTCACTCATACTCTAAAGTAAAGGGAGGAACCTCCGACCAGACGGGTGTTGTATCTGGTGGGCAATCGCCTGACGGTTGATGTCGGGATATTGAATATATGCTAGTCGAGCGGTAAACTCTGATAGCGCGATGCAGGAGTTGTGACGTCAGGTCTTTGATGCGTAGTTCACATGTGGCGTTGTAGATACCGCCACAGCTTGTAAGCTTTTTGCATCATCAAGTACCAAATTATAACAAAAGCGATTTTGATGAAAATTTTCAGTTTTGCGATCATGCTATCACCCTAAGAACATGTGCAGTGAAAAATAATCCAATTGTTTCTCTTCATTCACGCGGACGGTGTCGCGGGCATACGCTAGTCATCATCATCTGCCCAGCCTTCTCCCAACTATTTTTGGCAGCTTCCAGTCTAATCCGATACAGCGGAATACCAGTTTTTTTTTTTTTTTTAAACTTTGCCCCACACTAGGAATTTCTCCTGTATCGTGAGTGCGTTTACAAACATTTAGATAATAAAATTTAAAAATCTTAATAACTCACGTTTTATTTAATTTAAAAAGATCACTCTTTTTTTTTTTAATATAATTATACGCAGGGATCGGGACAGAGCGTCCCCGCTGTGACGGGATAGAGAAGGACCGAAGGCTCACGCTAGGGGAAGGGCCTTAACCACAAGCCCCTCGTGTTTCAAATTCGTTGTCCAAATCAAGCTTTTATTTCCTGCAAGAACTTTCTGCACTTGTCTGTTCTTTGGCAAATATCTCACGACAGATCTTCGTATCGGCTTGCATAATGCGATTTGTAGCTAAGATTAGAACATTTTTGCTAGAGTACACGATACCATCAGATTCTTAGTACATCTTGAATTTTATGTGCACCTAGTACCTCGGTTGGGCATAAATGGTTAGTTAACGCTATTTTTGATAAGTTAGGCGGGTAGGGTGATGGATGGTAGCTTTTAGTTTAAATGTCTGCAGTTTTATGCTGTCCTGGTATGTGGTAATCTTTTGGTGTAATCGTGAAAGATGTCTGTGTGAAGTAGGTTTATGGCGGCTGTTCTAAGATAGATGTAGTTGTGGATAGAAATATTATAATGTCTTTGTTGGTGAAATGTTGACCTATCATCAACATCTCGCTTCAAAGTTAGGTCTTCCATCTATTGCTGTTTTAGTTTGGTTAATACTATAAGAGTCATAAGAAGCTTCTCTTGATCTGTTTTTCGAACTCGCGTTAAAGTTAATAATGTAGTTCCTTGCAATTATTGGCCTGGTATTCGATTTACGAAGAGGACCTCCAAATATAAGAGTCATATGAAGTTTTTCTTGATGTTTTTCGAATTCGTGGTAAAATTTAATCATGTAGTTCCTTGCAATTATTAGCCTGGTATTCCATTTTCGAAAGGGACATCCAAATATACATACTATGCGTCTAGTAATTACAGAGAGTCTAAAATTTAGAGTGAACATGTTACGTCTTAAGTTTAGGTTTAGTTCTATGTTTAGTTTAATTAAACAGTTTAGGTTAACTTTAGAGCGAATATGTTTAGTCTAACCTACCAGGTGTAAACTATATTTGCTCTAAAATTAACCTAAATTGTTGAATAACACGAATAATTACGACCCAAAAGAAAACAGATATATTAATTGCATCACACACAACAGAATCAAACAAAAATCAACCACAATAATTTTCATTCTTGAAAAATTTCTACACTTAAAGTCTAAACAAAATATTTATTCTCACGTTAAATAATTCAGTAACAACCGGCACAGCTGCGCGATATTCAACACTAATACATATTAAAAAGATTCTATCTATATTGAACTTTAAAAGCGTTTTTGCAGCGTTTTTTGTGCGTGTTCAGTGAACCATAAGAACTGGGCAGTAAAGGGTTTTGACCTGTAAAGGGCGGTATACATTTATACATACACGTATACTATTTTGATATATCAAAAATGTATGTCTGTTCTCACTATGTAGGAATTTCCGCCGACAGAAATGTGGTTTCCCGGATTATACCTACCTATTTTTTTTTTTAAGTTTTTATATAGGTATGGAACCTATTTAGGCTGTAACGATTTTAAAAAGTCAGCACCCTTCTAGAAAAACTACGGTTTATTCTCCGTGTGTAGGCATGGCTTGGCATAGCTTGTTGACAGGGATTAGGCGCACAATGCCACATACGCAAAATGACATATTGGAATTTCGCAAATTGTCATATTCTCAATAATATTTAAAAAGCTAGTACCTAACAATAAAGTAGATAAAGGAGTACTTACCAATAAAAATAATTATGATTTTGAATTTGAATTCAGAGGATCTCATCATCAAACGTTTTTGTTCCTAACCCTATTTTAAAATTAATAACTTACACACGAACACAAATCAAGCTAAAAAATTTCCAGTTTTGGCTGATCTCGCATTGTATAGGATTTTCGTACAATGAGAGGTCAGCTTATACTGGAAGTTTTAGCTTGATTTGTGGCCGTGTGTAGAACTGTACAAATACAGATCATGTTCTCATTAATATTACTAAATATCATAAAAAAACTGCTCACGTCATACTTAGTAATTGATTTGATATAATTAATTACTCTGATGAGTTCAAAGATCTGAAAGCGAGTAACAATTTATAAATATTGACAGCCGATCACTTAGGAGGGTCACAAAAAGTTCCAAAAGAACAAAAAAAAAGAAGCTTAATTTGAATTCAATTAGAGATATTAAGTATTTGTGCATGAAAAAGGATCAATCTCTAGTTATGACTAGAGATCGGATATTCGGATGCATATTACCTAAAGTTAAAAAAAAAATATATATTATTGGCTATGAAATTATGGAAGCGGCTTCTTAAATATATTTTTTGTTAATATCAATCCCAGGCTTCCAGAAAATCCAGAAATGTACAACTAATCGGATACAGGTATGGTAATGACTTCTTAAATATGTGGTACTAGCTTTTGCCCGCGGCTCCGCCCGCAAGGATGTCGGTTATCGCGTAAAGAAGTAGCCTATGTTCTTCTCCATATCCCAGGCTATATCTCTGCCAAATTTCATGACGAATTATTTAACTTTACACCATAAGCTAGCATTAGATTCTATAGTGGAAAAGTAGTAAATTTATCTATTCCGGAATCTCGTGATTTTCACAATCGATACAAATGTGTATTCCATATTAGCCAATACCTGAACGTAAGTAAATATACTTACATTCGATTCTATATTCAGAACTCTTAAATTCGTCGATCCCGGAATCGCGGGATTTTTTCGATACAAAAGTGCATTCCATAATAGCCAACCTCAAATTTAGGTAAATATGCATCCGATTATGCGCTCTATAGTTATATGACACATAAAAAAAACCTCAAAGAGATAGGTACAAACTTAAGGCGAATGCATCAGGGTACCCCGCGAAATTCAATTTATTTTACGTTTTTTGCAATTTGCATGCCAGTATCAGGCTCCTGCAGCCAGGATCGTCTCCTCAAGAGGGATTTCTTTAGTGGTTACAGGTCTAGTCTTGAAATTAAGTACGGCCATTATGCTGGTGGGTAAATTCAGGGTCAAATAAATTATTATTCAAATTGGCATTATGTCAATTTGCCGTGTTTATATCCATCTGTCAAATAATGACAGTAGTGATTCGAATATACGAATAATTTAATGTTTGGTTGTCAATTTGATAAACAATTAATTTGACCCTGAATATAGGTACCTACCAGCAACTTTCTATTTTAATAAAATGATATCATTCAATTTTGTTTTTGTTTGTTATTATTTGGTTTATTAGAAAATACCACGCACTATTTCCCACTGCTGCGTCAAAGTGTAAACCGTCCCTAAGGCCCCATTTATACATAATTCAACTCTTATTTATAGAATAGACTTACATTGAATACACTAGGACCATCGGAACAAAAACTAGCTTTCCATTTTTATTCCATGTCTTATCTTAAAGGAAGACTCCACTGGTAAAGGTGGATGGATTTTCTTTCGAAGAAAAAGGATATGAGCTATTTCTTTTAGACTTGGATTCCTTGAAGACGTAAGCAGATATTACGTATATCCCTTTCCGATATTATGTGAAGCTATTCCGATTCAACTGAACTGATATGCGTTTAGCATTATATCCAGCCTGTAGTTCACAAGGGATGGGTAGAGGTGTAATGAGCATTTACATTATTTCAGTTGTTATAAGTACAGGTCGGATAGTCGGATATTTCAAAGCGTCCTAAAGTAAAATTTTGGTTGTGAAATTACGGAAGCGTCTTATTTTTTTTTTTTTTTCGTATAAATCTCGGGATTTCAGAAAATCCGTGAATGCACAACTAATCGGATACATGGTATGGAATTCTATAGTCAAAAAGTAGTAAATTTATCAATTCCAGAATGGCGAAATGTTTACGATTGATACAAAAGTGCATTCCATATTAGCCAACACCTGAATTT
The DNA here is from genome assembly GCA_947523025.1 of Dryobota labecula. Classification (NCBI taxonomy): domain Eukaryota; kingdom Metazoa; phylum Arthropoda; class Insecta; order Lepidoptera; family Noctuidae; genus Dryobota; species Dryobota labecula. Next base: position 19,865,543 of record OX383307.1, on the reverse strand, counting down.
AAGTTTAATTTTATAATTAAATAATATAATTACATTCGATTCTATAATCAGAACTCTAAATTGATCGATCCCGGAATCGCGGGATTTTATCGATGCAAAAGTGCATTCATATAATAGCCAACACCACAACTTCAGATAAATATGCATCCGATTATCAGATTTGTAATTATAAGTCTCTTGTAAAAGGGGAGGCGAGTCTATTACCATAACTGAGCCCAAGTTTAGACTCCAGAGGGCCTAGACCAGGGGTGGACAAACTTTTTTTCATTAGGGGCTAGAAAAGCGTAGAGAATTCAGGGGTCCATAATAAAAAAATGCATTTTGTTTTAAGTTGCAATTTATCGTAAGAATCTTCAAGGCACAAATGGTAGCATTTTTGCCTTAAAGATTCTTATACACTGTGAAAGTAATCGTGGAGCGCATTCAGCGCAATTTTTTTATCTTACATTAATTCGAATGAGGTTTTGTTTAGTTAATAAAGTTGACCATTGTAAACTTTATTAACTAAACATAACCTCATGTATTGCTCTCCGACATGTATTGCTCTCAGACATTATACGTTTGGAGCCATTGCTCCAAACGTATAATGTCTGAGAGCAATACACTCTACCTCACCTACTTACCTACAGCGATGCGATGTGCCATTTTGCAAAAAAATATCGTGCTATCTAAAAATAATCCCAAACCATTATTTCCATTACGGCAGTTAACGAAATGAAAAATATGATGTCCTAAGGTGCGGTGTTCGTGGCAAAACAGGGCGGTGCCGACATTAGGTGGGGCTCAATTACGGAGAAATTAGTCGCGTAAAAGTTGGCATATTAATGACGACATTACGGTTGACCTTGACCTTCGGGATAATCAAATATCGTGATTCTGATGCGTGTTTATGTTGAAGGAAATGGTTACAAACAAGAAGCTTTTTGATAATAATGTTATCAATGAGCTATTTCTGTGTGCATTTGAATAGGGATGTTTCTTATGTTAAAAAAAAGAAAAACTGTTTAGTCCGTCAGTCACATAATAAAAAAAATATTAGACACGTATTTTTTGCTTATCATATTAATAAAAAATGACTTAGATAAAACACATTAAACTTGGGGAGTGGGGGCTCGTTACGTCACAGCTACGTATAAAATCTAGCAAACAGTGACGTCATATCAAATTATCTAGCTTCTGACGTTTCATAAGTGCCCATATACATAGGTTTATGTGAAATAAAATATTTTGATTTTGATTTGATTTTGCACATTTGAACTCAATGTATCGCCGTATCTAATGTTTTAATTACATCAAAAATACGTGTCCAATATTTTTTAATAATCTACTACTACTATTACTCTACTTAAACTTTTTTTAGTCATCATCCCTATTCTTATGTATGTGCCAGTGACAAACAAATAGACAGACATCGACATATTTTATTCAAATTAGGCAGAAAGTACTTATTTTTCGAAAGACAAAATACAGCTCCGGAAACGTCAGGGAAATTAATTGCTAAGCAAATTGACACTATTGTAAATTTTCCCGTTTCTTGCCCGTTCTTCTCCATAGGAAACAACTACACTTCGAAATGGGCAAGCTTCATCTTTCTGACTGACAATTCAAAAGTGCCTGTAATTGGTTTATTTGAAATAAATGCTTTGAGGTAGAGACAGAAATTACGCATAGAAATTGACGATTTGAATGGCGATCCGTGACAGAAGTTGTGTGCTCATTCATTGTGCTCAACGGCTCCACGTAGGTACCTACTTTCGGTTCTGTGGTTGTAAGAAAAGGGTAGTTAGGCATTTATAGGATACTGATATATAATGGGTGACTTATAGGTACTATAACCAGCAAATTCCAAAAAACCTAAAAAAAATTGAATTTCGCGGGCTACCTGACTCTTTCACCTTAAATATGAGTATTACAAGTAAAATTGATTGGTTTATTTGTTATTTAAAAAAAAAAAAGCTATTATCGAAATTATCTTAAGATGATTCCATATTTGACTATTATATTACGCAATTTTATTAGCTTATTTATTATTTAATTTTTTTATTTTATTAGATTAATCACATCAATCTATAGATGAGCTAAGAACATCCTGCGGCGTCGCCCGGTCAATAACTTCACAACAAAAACCTAATCAAGATACTAACTAAATGGGTTTTTATCACACAGTTAGCCAATTAGTATTATTGGGCTGTTTATTTTTATGCAGATTGAAAATTAACGCTTGTTCTGCGTAGCTGCGTGGCATATGCGTAAGGCTCCGCGCAAACGGACCACCGACCACAGCCGCCGGTGGCTGTCGCGAGCCACGTCCTTTGGCCTACCGCGCAAATGTAGATAAAAAGAAAAAAAAAAAAAGTCCGTTTTGGGGGACAAATAAGAAACTTAAAAAAATGTTTTGCATACTGTACTGTGTGACATATCAAATGAAAGGGCTTACTGTGATGGTCTCAAATATATATATTTTTATACCCTTCCTACTTTATCTACCCTACCCTTCCTATCTACCAACCTACCTTACCCTACCTACCCTATCCTACCTTACCTACCTACCTGCCTAACCTACCCTACCGAAAACCTTCCCTGGCGCATACAACATTGACATTATGACGTATGGTTTGTTTGAATTTCACAACTCCTTTCTGAACAACTGAAAGTATAAATAAAAAAAATCCTTAGTTTACACAATAGTACATTATGATACATGTGTGCTATGTTGATCATTGCGCTCGAGGCGGTATAATTCGCGTGAGCCGTAGGCGAGTGCGATAAGGAAGCCGAAAGTGTAATGATCAATGCACACGCGTTTCATACGACGTTTTTCAACACACTTGCGAGGAAAATAACAGACATGTATTGTTATTAACTACATGGAAAACGGCGCTGGTTTTGTTGTACCACGCGCCGCTCTAGCGATGCGTGCGCAGGTGTAAATAAAGGCACTGGCAAAACAGCTAAAGAGCTTATATAAAAAATAAAAATCATCACATTTAATGTTTAGACTGATGATGATGTTGTCGTATGTCAAATTTTAGTTTAGTTAGTATGGAATTAGAAAGTACTATTGGCATAGAGAAATATATGTACATATGTTCAGTGAGAACAGACTATAAAAAAAGTGAAATATGGCATAATGGCTCCAGCATTATGGAAGTCTGATGAGATTTAAAAAAAGCGCAATTATCAGACTAGTAAATAGTTTTCTGTGGCGTTACAGCACTAGCGCAGTAACGTAAAGTAGAAAGCACGCGTTTTTAATACACTGCATTATGGACCTAAAAGCGGTACATTAAGAGCCACTTTACGAGCAAGTGTGTTGAAAAATACGTTTCTGAACGCACTCATAAATATTTGACAGTAATATTTATTATGTCAATCCTTTTTGATTACTGACATTATTCTACATTTTTTAAATCTAAAATACGCCATACGAATATTGTGTTTTATTTTGTCGATTCGAAACCTATACGTATATATCATTTAAAAAATTAAATAATTTAATTACTTGATATGATGATTAATTATCAAAATTCATCGCGCTCGTGCCGCCACCGTCGCCGCGTCCGGGCGGGTCATGCATAGAATAAGTAATTTTTTTGAAAATGAAACTCCTTTGCAAAATGTCTCAAGCAATTTTAAAATTATAATTATTTTTAAAAAATATAGAAAACTTAGATTAAAAAATATATGCTGCTATGGCTTTTTTACCACCTATAGATGTTCCTCTTAAAATATTTCGTGTATGAATAGATACACCTTATGTACGTAGATAGGTATAGTCCTGTCTTGTCATAAACATAAGGTTCAAATCGCAATAACCAACAGGACTTCGTGAAATAGTTTAACTATATTGGAATCAAACAAGAAAGTTTTAACTTGGAAGTTGCTCTTTACTGACGTGATTCCATAAAAACAAGTGAAGCTAAGATGGTATTTCAGATTTCATAATAATATTGTGTATTGTTTTTCTTTTACAAGATCTTAAGGCTCGTACAGACTCGCGCGATATCGCGGGCGCGACAGGCACCGACAAAGAAATTGTGCTACTAGTGTCGCGTCGCGCCCGCGATGTCGCACTAGTCTGTACGAGCCTTTAAAGTTAACAATCACAAGAATTCTTTTAGACAATGATTTCGTAAACAAAACAATTGAACTATGGCTTTTGTCTTCTTGAGAAAGAATAGCTTAAGCATGTGATTGATAAAAACGGCTATTTGTCAATCACTTGAGATATGTTTGTCATTTATGTAGGTACATTCTCTAAGACTGTATATGATTCAATATTTATGTCCTATTTACTTATGTAATATAATTATAATCTGTCTACCTCGTTGGTCTAGTGGTCGCAAGCGCGATTGCTGAGCTGGGTTCGATTCCCAGGTCGGGCAAAGTGTTATTGGGTTTTTTCATTAGGAATTTCTCAGTAGCAGCCCGGAGTCTGGATTTGTGCCCGGTTGATGGCAATAGGCTCGCCCCCTATTACACGGGACTTAAACATAACTGGCGAAATGTGTGTAGCTACTATGGGTACACCACTGCCTAACCTTTCGGGGAAACAAGGCGTGATGTTATGTTATAATCATAATATTATAAATGCGAAAGTAAGTTTGTTTGTTAGTTACGTTTTGATCATCCTGAAAATGGATTTGGATGAAATTTGGCACCCAGATCTCATAAATCATCTCTCATCTCTCGATTAACACATGAGATACTTTTTATCCCGATATTCCCACGGACTCGAGACTTATGCGGGTGAAATCGTGGGGTGATTCAATCTCACCGTGAAAACTTATGTGAAGTGATCATAGAAACATAAAAAAACATCTGCTAGGGATTGGCAATATTGACAGCTAACTTGAAGCTCACTTTACCTTAGTTTTCACGTTGACATTTTTATAGAATAAATCGGCTGTGCAAAAATGCATTCATATTTATAAAATAATCAATCTCTCTAGCCTTTTCTAGACTATGTTGGGGTCGGCCTCCAGTTTAACTAAATGTAGCTGAATACCAGTACTTTACTTGGAGTGGCTGCCTGTCTGACCTACACAACCCAGTTACTGGGTAACACGATACCCCTTGGCAAGACTGTTTGTCAACTTTCGGGCAACCCGTAACGACTGTCAAAGATCCACGAATGACAGCCGGTACCAACGGCTTAACGTGCTTTCCGAGGCACGGACTCATCGGACTCATCGCGGCAAGCGTAGTTTTACCTGATCGATAGACCCATGCGGCTGTTATTATTATTATTGTTGTTGTTAGCCACGAGCCACATACTTATTACTTTTAGCCATATTTATACAATAATGACCTTTGTAAATTACCTAACATTTTATAACCCCTGTCATACTCTATTTTTGTATCAATTTTAATCGTTATCAATTTCATTTTACAGTTAAAAATAATTAATTGGTTTAATCGTTCAAAATAATTCAATGACAATGCATTTTATTATTAGTTTGGTATTAAAAATATTTTACAGTTAATTATTTAGATGATTTACAAAATGTTAATCTGAATTTATCACATGGTCTGCGAGAGATTATGTCTAAGTCAAAACATTTATTTCTTAAAGGCCAAAAACAGAAATGATTCTAGTTGCCCCTTAGAAGAGCAGGTACAGTAGGGTGCACGTCAGTGGTAACAAAATCAGTATAAATTGGTCTCTTATTCTATCTTTTCTATTGAAACTCCATACAAAGCTAGGCCAGCTCATGGTCAAAGTGAAGTGCGGTCGACAGTACGTCTCTTAGAGCATTCCAATCTTCCTCATAAACAACTATGGTGTTATAGAAGTATGAGGAACAGGGTGTAAAGTTCACTCATCCTCCATAGAAAAGGGAGGATCCTCCGATCAGACTGGTATCGTGTCTGGTGGGCTACTGCCCGACGGTTGTTTTTTTTTTATAAATGGCATCTCGCAGGCCGAGGAGGTTGTCGTTTGCTTAACCGGACTTTCCTGTGGGAGCCACACTAAGGCCTCCAGCCAGGACATAAAACTTATAAACTAAGCGACTACGCGCTAAGGGCACCCCCTGTGGGGTACGGACTTTGGCGTAGGACGTCGCTGGAGGAGGACAGCAAGGGACAAGCTCGATTGGATTATCTGACGGTTGATGTTGGGATACACCAGTCACGCGGGAAACTATGCTTGCGCGATGTAGGAATTGTGTGACGTCAGGTCTTTTATGCGTAGTTCAGAAGTGGCTTTATAGCGGCGTCTACAACGCCACAGGTTCACTCTAGCTAGGATATCACACCTAGAAAGAATCTACGCAGGATCATTCACCATTTATCTATCATGACCATATACATAATATAATCTACATCTGTATTCAGTACAAAACAATCGCTTTTCATGTCTGTTTACTTACTACTTCGATTTACCACAGAAATCTCGATGTAATTGACATGTCGCCACATCAGTACATTGCATCCGAGAAAAGCAGGGGTTGGTTGTTAGTGGACGATTACCTTAATACTCATAAATCAGGAGTTCCCAAAGTTTTGCGCCGCGGCGCCCTGGTGCGCCGAAGAGAGTAAAGAGGGGCGCCGAAGGTGCTCTTGTTTACCATTCTCCGGAAACTAAACTTAGGTTTTCTCGCGCCCGTCCCTGGTTCAAGTCATGGTCCGGGGCGAGAGAGAATGGGAGGCAGTCACCTTCTTCTGCGAAGCAGTCATTCTAGCGAAGAAGGTGGCGGGATGGGAGAGGGAGAGAGCGGAGAGAGCCTCCTGTCCCAGCCGCCCCGGTAGACGCTCCGGGCGTCGGGAGTCGTGTGACGACTCCCGGCCACCGTAGGCGCGGGCCTGCGGGCGGTGAGTCATGGGTAGCTCACCGTCCGATCAGGACCAGGCCCGTGCCGGACGGCGCGTAAGTGTTCCACGCGCGCTTCAAAGAGATGTCAGCAACGACGAGGGGGCCCATTAGGGCCCAAGCCAGCCGGGTCAGCGGGATTGTCCGAAAGGGGTATCGCTGCCCCGGAACCAGTGTTGCCATGTCCAAAATCTGGTCGGTGGTAAATCCATTATAAAAATCCCCGTAACCAATCCAACCCAATCACCGTAGTTTTATCAAATCTACCGTAGATTTGATAAAACTACGGTGATTGGGTTATGTGAAAAAACGGTGTAATTACGGTGTAACATTTTTATTAAAATCATACAAAAATACAAGTAAAGTTACTAGTTAATAATTCAAAAACATATAAGTACAAAAATGAGAAGAGGTAAGGAAATAAATACCATAACTATTCTGAGTCTGACACCAAAATCTCCTCATTTTTGTAAATGTCTTGATTTAATTTCTTAGCCAATCGCAAACCTCTGGTTTTAGTAGCCATTCCTCTCGAAACTTTTTAGTCGGAACTTCCACTTCAGACTGAGACTCAGTGTCACTTTCAGTTTCGCAGTTTCAAAAATAATCGACAGTTAAACAAAGAAACTGTAAAAACTTGACGACTTGACGAGATACCAAAAAAAAAAACAAACTAAATTTCGACGAATGCTATGTAAATATATGAAACGATCGTAATATTACTTGAAATTAATATCTAAGTATATACGTCAACTCAATTTGTTAGCATTATAGAGGACCCGAAACAGGGGAAATCCTCGAACTTGTCTGCTGGTATATCCATTCTAGTGTCGGACAAAAATATTAGGGATCGGAGTGCGTTCATAATACATATTAATACGTCTTTTGATTTAGTTAACTTTTTTTACAACAGGAATCTTAATCCTTCCAGATAACGGTAGATTTTGTCACCGTTGTCATTCCTCGACGGTAGGTGGTAAATTTTTGCTGAATACGGTGCATTTACCGTAATTACGGTGTACATGGCAACACTGCCCGGAACATAAAGGGCCAAGGAAGAAACACGGGTGGGTTTTATTCAGTAAGAGTCTGACACTCCCTTCCACTCCACCCAGAGCGGGAGGGGTCATTTGATGATTTACCATCCTCAAAAAAAAAAAAAGGTATTCGCGAGTACAAAATAAAAGTTCTAACAATTCTCATTTCCTTTGCAACATGTTATTTAGTTGTTTAAGTGAAGCCGGATTTTTAGTTGTAGCTGTAATAAAGAAGTATCGCTCAAAGATCAATGCGGAGCATGAAATGAAAGTAGCGGTGTCAAGCCTTACCTTACATTGAAAAAATATGTGAAGATCACCCCAACCCCAAACTCACACGTCATATTGACTAAGTTGTCATTATATTTAAATTCCTATTTTTCTTAAATAATAAATGTATTCTTGTGTCAATATAAATATAATATAATATATAAAGCTAAAGAGTTTGTTTGTTTGTTTGTTTGTTTGTTTGAACGCGCTAATCTCAGGAACTACTGGTTGGAATTGAAAAAATATTTTTGTGTTGGATAGTCCATTTATTGAGGAATGTTATAGGCTATATAACATCACGCTACGACCAATAGGAGCGGAGCATAAATGAAAAATGTTATAAAAACGGGAAAAAATATTCCTTTTTGAGAGCTTCCGTTACGTGCGCTGCGTAAACGGTTTAAGTTACGCAAATATCATGTATGATGGAATTGTTCCTCTTTAAACGTTCTAAAAAAAAGTCCGCGACAGCATATGTCTATCTTTTAAGATTGACTCAGTATAACCTTTTTTTATGGCAATCATTTTTTTTCGAAATTAATGCATTATTTGCGAAGGAGTTTTATCAACATAATATTAATCCTTATCCAAATAAATATGTTATTAATCACAAGTATTTAAATGTAAACAAAATTGTCATTGACATCACTTGATTTCAATCAACATCTTAAGAGATATCATAATTTTAAAATAACTCCGTAATAAAATAAGTAGTAAATTCATTACTTAAACCACTCTCTCTCTTAGGTGACGATACTGCGATCGCCAACCCGCCTGCCAAGCGTGGCGATTATGGCAAACCCCCCCAATTGGGGGAGGCCTATGTCCAGCAGTGGATGTCTTTCGGCTGAAATGATGAGATCCTTAGGAGCCAAGCGAAAAGAACAAAAGTCAGAAAGAACGCTAAGTGATAACGAAGTTATAGCACAGGCGAGCGACGGGATGCGACGCGATGGGTGGCCCGAAATTTCACGCGGACGAAGTCGCGGGCAGAAGCTAGTATAAATATAAAAACTCAACTTCATATTGTTGATGTTTAAATTTTTGTGCCTAACTACGAGTACCTAGTATCATTGTACCTTATTTCGACTAGCTAGGGCGAACAAAATACAAAACCTGCAAGGGCGCCGCGAACTGAAAAAGTTTGGGAACCCCTGCTCTAAATAAGTTTTGTAATAGTTCGGAAACATTTTAGCATGAAGAAGATTCAAATTACAATCACATCGTGGTTATTGTAATCGAAAACAACATATTACTACACTTAACAATTTACTTAATTGCCAATCGAACTAACCTACAAGGCACAAGAATTATTCAGAATTACAAAATACTAGAATTAATACCGTTGCAGCTAATCTCCATTCGCAGTTTAGTTTCTGAACAAGTAAACAAATATGAGATTTTAGAAAAATCATTTTTAATACATACACATAAAGTTCAGTTTGCGGTACAACTTCAATTTTTTTAATGACTTTTTCAACAGTACTAGTTATTTTACAATCAACCTAATTCATACAGTCATAAAGTTGATATTTCTTTAGATCTAAATTACATCAATTGGAAAGAAGGATTTGAATACATCTTAGGTTTTCATTTTCACAATTTATAGGAAACTTGGTCGTTGGCATATCACGAAGTTCTTACGACATTTTGATGCTACCAAAACATTTGCCAACTCCAACGATTTATGATAGAAATCGCCTATGTTTGTACGTGAATCGAGTAATTGAATTGAAAAGGCTTGTTTTACATGTAAAGTCAAAGGATTACATATTTGTGGCTTCGTGTGGAAGATTTGTGGTGTCAATTGGTTTGTTGTTTTGCAAAAGCATAAGTATGTCCTTATTCTGATTCTTTATACACATCAAATACACACCAATGAATTTACAAAATACGGATGAATGAATGAAATGCACCGACCCTAGCGCGGTTTGACCAGAGTCGATTACTCGAGGGGCTACTGTGAATCTTTGGGTTCACCAAAGATTCACAGTAGCCCCTGGAGCCTCATGTTTCATAGTGCTACAGAGACCATTGCGTATCAAGGAGTAGACCGAGGGGCGCGGTAATGGTAGGGAAGACGTGCCCATAGGATATGGAAGGATTATTAAAGCAGACCTAAAGTAGGCAATGGAATTGCGGTGATATTTATCTATCTTTCCCAAATATTTTTGTTCCTTTTTTCACCCAATCCTACCTTATGAGTTGTTAAAATTGTTTAGTTTGTTCACCAACCAGTAACCACAGTGTTTGGAGAGACCTTCTGTTACTTATCGGATTAAAGCGACTTTACGATTCACTCTTGGAAGTTCAGTATTACGAGTAGTAGAATTAACTTATAATGGTCAGTGTGAGTCTTACCAAGGGTATCGTGTCACCTAGTAACTGAGTTGTGGAGGTCAGATAGGCAGTTGCTCCGTCGATCTATCAGGTTAAGCTACGCTTGCCGTGGTTGGTTTGTGGATGGGTGACCATCTTTACACACCAAGACCCCTCCGTGCCTGGGAAAGCATGTTAAGCCGTTGGTACCGGTCGTCATTCATAAAAACGAGTCTTACCAAGGGGTATCGTATTACCCAGTAACTGTGTGGTTGTGGAGGTCAGATAGGCAGGCGCTCCATGTAAAATACTGGTATTCAGCTGCATCTGGTAAGACTGGAAGCCGACCCCAGCATATTTTTGGAAAAAGGCTAGGCAGATGATGATGATACGGCTACTTTTATTTCCTACTTACAATTTTACTAAAACAAACACACCAATGCTTTGGTGATTGATTCATTGATTGGGGCATGACCCCAAAGAGCATTTGGGGTCATGCCCCTTGACTTGCATGCCTATAAGATAGTACAAGCTACGTTATTGTGTAAACTTAAATTACTTCGCCGTAAACTAAGAAGTATTTCAAAACTCATAAGTAGTTTGTATGCTTTAATGAAAAACACGATAGTTATGGCTATTGGTATAGTTGTTAATGAGATGCTAAAAACTTTGAAGTTAATATGGAATCTACGGCATAGTTATGCTACTAGCCGGTCTAATCAGTCTGACTACTTTTTATTTAAAAAAAAATGGTCAAATAAAAAAAAATGGTTTGATACGATCTGACGGCCAATTCAACCACCGCGCGCGTCATTGGTCAAATCAAATAGCGCGCACTTCCCCGGCTTCCTGTTACACACTTGCGTCCCTTTTCACGAAATCACTCCCACAGATTTCAGGAAGGTCAGAGGAAAGATATTACACATCAAAAACAGCTCTCATTCAAGAGGTTCCTCTCTCTGGATACCTAACAATCATAAGCTTGGATCATAGTAGCCGATCTATTTTGTATATATCTCACCGTAATATCTTAAGTAAAGTGAGCTGAGTGAGTGAGTCAATCCCCATCAGGTGGAATGACAGCTCACTTCAAATCAGTGTTGCCAATTTAGCAACTTTTTCGCTAGAAATGACGAATTTTGCTTAAGCCATAATAGCGACAAAAAAAAACTTTTGACGAAAAAAATGATTTAGCGACTTATCTGACGACTTTTGGAGTACAAATCAAAACAGTTTTAGACAGTGGATATCTACGTTTTTTTGACAAATTTGTAATTAATGCAAAATTTTATACCTGGATTTTATGATGGCCCAATGTATACACCTCCCATGACAACCATCTCGTGCAATAAGTCAAGATTTTTTTATTTGTTTAACTTTTTCAGTTTTTATAATATTCTTGTTATGTAGGATCATCAATAATAGTGAGAATCGAAAAGTCAAGAATGAAAGCTGTAGTTAGAAACATGTCAACAAATTAAATAAAACTTACCAAAACTTAAAGGTACAACGTCGGCACCCTCTTCTGAGCTCCCAAAGACAATTTGTTACCCATCTTCTTGTAGCCTTCATTCTTAACTCTAGTTTTAGGTTTGTCCGGATCAGGACACCCCTTCAGCTCCCAAACCAGGTTTGTCAGTGACTTCGGCCTGCTTAGTTTCCTCGACCTCTTCTCTGGTAGTTTTGGACCATTCCCTGAGTCTCCCGACGTTCTCCCGCCCGAATGACTGGAATCTAAAGTCCCATCTAACTCCATAGCTTGGTGAATATTTGAAAGGCTCTTATACCGAATATTAAAGATTGGAGAGTCACCTTTGATTGGTCGAATCGGACTAGCTACTGGACTAGGAGCCTCTTTAGTCGGCGAAGTACTTTTTTGACGGAAAACCATCCTATTCTTATTGTTGTTCACACTATTTTTGATGTAAAGTTTAGGTAGGTTAGGTGCTGGTGCTATGGAACATTTCTCTTTATACACAGTGACTGGTGTTTCTTTTATTTGTGCTGGTGCTTTTCGTGTTCTTTTTTCTGCTTTTTGGATGTTCAACGGCTTCTTTGTTGGTATAGTTTCTATTGGCGGTGGTTCTGGCTTTATTTCTGTGATTAGAGGCATGTGAATAGGTGTTGCTGCTGGTGATGCAGGAGCGGATTCATGTCTTGGAGTTGGCTCGTTAGAATACGAAGCTTTTATATTCTTAGGGAGAGGAGCGAAGCCTCGAACGTAATCGTAAATTTGGTCTATTTCATCGTATTCATCTGGAATACTGTTCTCGTCTCGATGGCTGCTGTAAATATGATTGTGACGTGACATATGTTTGTGCTGATTAGCTGTATCTGAAGACACACTACGTCGAAGGAAATATCCAGTTTTGACTATCGGAGGCGCATGTAGAGGCCCATTCAGCAGCCTCTTCGGGTCGCCTAACTTTCCGTCTAATACATGTATTCTGTCTACAACATCTACTAACAAACGATTGCACTTTTCCACTAGTCTAGAGAATTCCATGAAATTCTTTATTTGATCCTCGTTTTTGCATCTTTGCATTTTGAGCGGCGCTGCCAAAGGAAGTGCTACTAACGCGTTGCCTTCCTTAGGAAGAGGAAGAGCGAAGACATGGTCTTCTTCAAACATTGACAGCAGTCTTAGTTCTGGGACAAAATGGCTAGCACTTTTGAGTCCTCTTGGCGGCGTACCATGAACCAGTCTTACTGTTATCGGCAAACGTTTAGTCAGCAAAGTCTTAGCGGTATGCACTCCACTTATATTCTCTTCTTTAGCAACAGCTGAAAACTTCCCTCTCTGATCCAGGCTTAACAGAACCATATCACCTTTAGAATCTGTACATTTTAAATACTTATTCTTTCCTAAGAATGTTTCTCCTCTAGGCATGATTATCTCTCCAGCTGGTAGATTTCTTGCTCCATCAGCTGTAACATTACCATCTAAGTCTATTTTAGCACAAATAACTCTGACTGGTTCTCTAACTAGACAGCCATCATCTAGTTTCCTTCTAGCCAGTTCTGATACTGACTCAATGCACCTGACTGCTCGACCTTCTTCGCTTAGTAACTCAAAATATCCTTTATACGTTTCTGGAATAGCTATTCTAGGTCCGACACTGACCATCCGTCTCCCTTCTTTAAGTTTGATAGCTTGAGCGATGATTTTCTTTCTCTTTCCTGCAGATACGAGTAGGGCTGTGCTTTGTAGCCCTGGGCTTGGAAGCGTAGGAACGCCAAGTCCTCCATACTGTCCTTTGATGATTTTGGCGACACTTGGTAGGCGGTTCTTGACTGCGAACTCGCGGAGGTAGCTGCCTTCGTCGTTCCAGCGTGATGCTGCGGCCACTACTTGGCCGTCTGTGGCTGCCATGTTGGGTTTAGTCACATCTGTGGAAGAGAACAAAAATATTAATTATTTAATTCTGAAAAGAGTAATATGACTAAAATCACTTTTAGTTTGGAGACCGAGTTTTAAAAAGATAGTTTTTTTCTTGTAATAAGTAACTTGGGACAGTAACAATCATTGTTGAGAAGCTTTTAGCTAATAGCTAGTACGAGCTGTATAAATCTTCTGTGGTCAGAAATAAAGGTAGTGTAATAAAGTGTTTGTAATATCAAAATAACAGTTTTTTTGTAAATGCATATATACATACGGTACTTATAACAAAACACTTTTTAATTTTTTTGTCTGTATGTCTATTTGTTCCGCCTAATATTTCTATAAATAATGTCTGAAACGGCTGGACCGATTTTGACGGGACTTTCATTGGCAGATAGCTGATGTTATAAGTAACTTAGGCTACTTTTGTATTATTTTAGAAAAAACCCACGCGGGTGAAGCCGCAGGCAGCAGCTATATAAAATGCAGCTATCTATGTATTTGAGAATATGAATTAGTTATGATAAAAAGGCTACTCCTGGTAAAAACCGAATGATCATAAAAATGCCTCTTGAAATAGTTATAGCAAATTAGGTTATAGTTTTCCATAGACAAAGAAAGTGTGGTACACATAAGAATCTCACGGTTGCTACCGTATGCGGTCAAAACCGTTAAACTAAACTTCGGTTAACCAACAGTAAAACCTAGTTTTACAATAAACATTTACAGAATCACGTACCACTCAAAGTGCGTAAACCGATGCAATAAATCGTTTATAGTGTGTATAGGATAAGGCAGCGGTCAGATTGAAAAAAAGCGGAGTGACGCGGCTTAATATCGCATGACGGAAATTATGTTGATCTTCGTAGTACTGGAAAATGATTAAAACGTTAAATCGGTAACTCAAACTCAAATAATTTATTTTAATTAAATCATTTACAGCACTTTTGAATTGTCAAGGAGTCGGTCAATAAGAAATATGAAGCTAGTTGCCTATTCGATTTATTCCGTTCTAATACCAAAAACTAGTACCACTATGTATTTTTTTCAACAAATTTGATGAAACAAATATCAGTGGTATTAGTTTTTGGTATTAGAACGGAATAAATCGCCTATTCCAAAGCGTGTAGGTAGGTACCTATGGAGAAGAACGGGCAAGGACACTCTTTTAAATTAGATTGTTATAAAAATATTGTCAAGTCTTTCCGACCACTTTGTAGTAACTAGCTTGATAGAACAAGCTACTTCAAAGTAATATCTGACAAAACCTGACAGAACCTTGTCTATATTTGGAATTAATAAGCTTCTCGTTTTAAAAAATCGCCATAAAACCGCGCAACTCCGCGACCAATATCCAATGCAACAAACGCCTAACCCAACCTCTAAACGTTCGATTAGCTAACAGTGTAACAAAGAAATGCTCGGTCAATAACGTCGGTTATAAAAACACCGTTATGTAATACGTGTTGTTATTCTTCGATAAATACTTTGGTTATCGATTTCTTTATAGATAAGGTTGGAAAGAGGTTATCATGACGTATTATGCAATGGTCATCCTCATCAGTGACAAATAAAATGAGTTGTTGACCCTTTCAGAATGGAATGATTTATTAGAAAAATGTGTTTTGGTTCTTTATTTGTTGCCCTACGTTTCTTATTCTTTTGACTTCTTTCTTTCTGCTGATGCATTGTCCTAATCCTAACTATCCTATCCTATTCTATAATATAAAAATCCATACTAATATTATAAATGTAACAGTAACTCTGTCTGTCTGTCTGTCGGTCGGTCTGTCTGTCTGTCTGTCTGTATGTTACGTTTTCACGCCTAAACCGCTGAACTGATCGTCATGAAAATTGGCAGACATATAGCCTGGAATATGGAGAAGGACATAGGCTACTTTTTTACGCGATAACCGACATCACGCGGGCGGAGCCGCGGGCAAAAGCTAGTAACTATTATAAATGCGAAAGTAAGTTTGTTACCTTTTCACGCCTAAACGACTGAACCGATCATCCTGGGGCCTAAGTCTACTAATTTACAAACGTTGCACTGGTCTCGCGATTGTGAGTATTTGACAGTGTTTGTATGGCAAATCTGTCAAAAACTCACAATGAAGAGACCATTGCAACGTTTGCACATTAGTACACTTGGCCCCCTGAAATTTTGCATATACGTTATCAGGTGTACAGAAACGGACATAAAGTACCTTTCAACCCGAAAAAAAAGTACTGTTCCCGAGGAAAACAACAATAACGTTCTTATGATAATAGATGGCGCCACGTGTCTTTCTTAATTATGATTGAATTATATTATTATAGAAACTTTAGTAGTGTGTTAAGAGTTTTTTTTTAATTTAAGCGCGAGCGAAGCCGCGCGCAAAAGTTAGTAATATTATAAATGCGAAAGTAAGTTTGTTTGTTTTGTGGCGGCATCTACAGCGCCACATGCGAAATACGCATCAAAGATCTGACGTCACAAATCCTGCATCGCGCAATCAGAGTTTACCACGCGACCAGCATATATACAACATTCCGACATCAACGTCGGGCAGTTGCCCACTAGACACGACACTTGTCTGGTCGGAGGATGTAGGATTGTACGTGTTTTATGTACCTTTTGTTTTATGTATAATAAATTAATAATGCGTCTTATTTGGGACAGCACTCCTGGATGGGCGAGACCTATTACTAGCTGGACGTACGACGTGTTGCGTGAGCTCAGTTACTGCACACGCAAGCTAACTACTCAGGTCACTGGTGTATTCATTTTCATATCTACATCTACATCTACATCTACATCTACACTATCTACACTAATATTGTAAAGAGGAAAGATTTGTACCTATTTTTGTATGTTTGTATGTTTGTAATGAATAGGCTCAAAAAGTCCTGGGCCGATTTAAAAAATTCTTTCACCAATAGAATGCTACATTCTTCCAATTTGACATAGGCTACATTTCATTTTGAAAAAAATTAGGGATCCTTGGTAAAATTTGAACAATGTAACCGAAGGTGTAGAAAAATGAGTCTTAAAATGTCTTTCGTCGAATGCGCTGCCGAAACTATTAGCGATAGAACAAAATAATGTACAACAATATTGAAGAACATCATAATGTCTAATAATATTATTTTAATAAATAAAAATATTTGTGAAAAAAAGTGTTTTATATCCAAATTTCCAAAAATAAATAATTGTCTACCCCGTGCGAAGCCGGGACGGGCTGCTAGTCTAGTCTAGTATAATGAACGGGTCTACTGACGTCCCTGAGCTGGTGGCCAAGATTGGACTTCGTGTACCATCTGTGTTTCTTCGGAAACCTCATCTCCTTCATGTACCTATTGTAAGAACAATCTATAGGCAAAATACATATATTTTGAGAGCATTGCGAATGTTCAATATGGATGTTGAGCTTGATTTATTCACAAATAGTGTCCATAAATAAGAAAAAAAATGTTAAGTAACTTTTTCTTTGAAGTGTAAAGGCTCGTACAGACACGCGCGATATCGCGGGCGCGACGGGCAACGACAAAGAAATTGAGGTACTAGTGTCGCGTCGCGCCCGCGATATCGCACTAGTCTGTACGAGCCTTAACTTTGTTGTGTAATTTATCTTATTTTTACCCGACTGCGGCGAAGCCCAAAAGGAGGGTTATGAGTTTGATCTGTATGTAAGTCCGTTTCTTTGTTCCCTTGTAACTCCTAAACGAATAAACGGATTTGGATATATTATACGTCTTTAGATTTGTTTTGGTAGCGCGAGTGTCGCTGGCTACATTAAAAAAAAAACAAAGTAAAATGGCGGATCTGGGGTGCCATATTGTGGTTCCAAATTTTTTTTTTTTCAAATACCATCGAGTTCGATATCAAAATAAAGGGTTTTAAAAGGTGATTCCAAAAATATATACAACTCATATGGTTAAAAGTACCTCGAAGTGACAAATTGTAAAAAAAACGTACTCTTGTCTACATTTCTTTTTCATTTCTCCTTTCGCAGGTCTGCTGGAAGTAATTTCTTAAGAAATAAGCAGTACCTTTGTACTGAAATTATAATGATATCGTATCTCTATGTATTTAACTGTGTGTACATAAATAATAAAATAAATAAATAAATAAATACAATAAAGTACAAAAAAAATTGTATAATAAAATAAAAGTAGGCATTATTTCTTGTTCCCTTTTCCCATTTGTAAACTAAAAAGCAGTTTTTTTAATTGCTTTTTTGTTTATTCTCTTCAGTTGTTTCTATGTTAACTCTCACTCTGTTTGTACCGTTGTGTAAATTTTACACATAAGTTTATTTAAGTGGAAACTTGTAATCGGCCTTCTTCTACATATCACTTATGACTACTCGAATGTATTAGCTGTAAGTTTTCTTAAAATTAATAAAATAAAATAAAATATGTCTGTATCTTAAGGCCAAACTCGTACCGTACAATCATTGACCGCAGTAAGGAATTCTGAATAGCCGATAGTAGGCCTTACGTACGCGTCTTATCACGCCTAACACCCGGTAGAAGATATCGAAATCCGGTCAAAACGATGTTCCACAACACAGTAGGAACTGTTATGTGATGATAAATATATAACTGTGTTTGGACCTAATCTATTAAGGTTCGCAGACTGGCTCGTTGATCAATTGGATAGAAGCGCCACTGCTGAGCAAGAAGTCTTAAGGTGCGGGCCCACCGCGGCGCATGCTGTGCACGGGCACGCGGCGCATTTTAGCTGCATGTATTAATTTGTTTGACAACGTGGGTCTACGTTTCCACTCGAGTACACGAATATGAACCACGACTATATATAACGTGGCACGGCGCACGGAGAGGCTACGCACGTGCCACTGCAATCCACTGACTCGGGCTTCACTGAGGGAGGTGTGGGGAGGTGGGACGGGCGGGAAAGCGAGCGTCAAAGGTAATAATATAATAGGTATTCCACAAGGTGTATGACTGAAAACTGCGCTGCGATAAGTGGGCTGTACATCGTCGTGGGTCATATTCGTGTACTCCAGTGGAAACGTAGACCCACGTCGACAGCGTTGAGCTATGTAACCGCCTATTCGAGCAAGCCACGCATGTATCAATGAGGTCAATTCATGCATAGCCTCTCCGTGGGTTGCAGTGGACACAACCACATACATTTTCTTACAAAGCGAAGCTTAATACACGTGCGTAGCCTCTCCGTGCACCGCGGTGGGCCCGGGCCTTTAAGTTAAGGCGAAAGCGTCTGAGTAGCCACGAAATTCAAATTTTCTTACTATTTTTGCAATTTGCAGTTCATTGTCTGGGTGTTTGTTGTTAAATGTTAAATTATGATTTGCGACCGAAACAAATATGTATTAACATAATTATAATCATTAGAATCATCAACAACAACATCATACAACTCTCTTAGTTCATATTATCTTATTGAATGACTATTTCATGATATCATGACATTTAAGGACAATTCTAACTTAAGAGCGTTGTCACCGGTCCACTAACGCCACTCCTTAAAAAACATATTATCTCGTGACTGAGAAGGAATTATGAAAAACGGCTCAATCAACTATATCGGTAAGTGTGTCTAGAATTTTCTAATACCTTTTTTAAAGTTTCATATTGAGACACGAAGCAACAAAATTCGATCTAGAGAATTTTGTGTCTCAAAATGAAACTTTCATACAATAGTGTGTGAGAACAAGAGTTCTCACACACTATTGTCTATATTACTTTTTCATTTGTCTTTTCGCAGGTCTGCTGGAAGAAATTTCTTAAGAAATAAGCCTTTTCCCTAGCCTTAGTTAGCCTTTGTAGTGAAATTATAATTATGTCGTATCTCTATGTATTTAACTGTGTGTACATAAATATTTAACCTACTACCTAATTAAAAATGACATGATTGCCAATAATTGACAAGTTGCGGACGTACCTACTATAAAAACCGTCCTCCGCCTCCCCTTCGGGGCATAAACAGGCATGATAATAATACTGTTAAAAGACAGACCCAGATACATATAAACTCACGCACATACTGTACCTATAAATGCTTATTTTTACGAAACTCATCATCCATCCTCACATTGAATGAAAGAAAATACATTTATTTAGCACAGACTAAATGGCACACATAACACAATATATTAAAAAGCAGAAAAAAAAAATACCATAGCGAGCACCTTAACCTCGACCCACGCAGAAGATTCACAGTACCACTCCGTTCCGCCGCAATTGGTTTACAAATTACCTAACACATTATACCATTCGCCCTTGGGAGCACTGCAGTTGGCCGCGCGTAACGCATGCGTAACAAACAACCATTGTTTGTGTACATTGAACTTAAACTTGGCAACTTAAACTTGGCAACTGTGTACCACAGAATAGATGGGTACAGAAGGCTCAGCGTGTATCCGATCCCATCAGAAATGTTTGGTTGTATAAACAGAATAATATAATAAAAATATAATAAAATAAAAAATGCGTTCGATTTTGAACTTAATCATCAACATTATAAAGTTTTAAATCGTTTAGGGAAATTTGAGAGTTTCGGGTAGCTTAACGTGCTGGCCACCGTACACTTAAAAACATAAACAAGTACACAAGGACTAAATAAATGTTGTACCTACAATAGAGTCACATTAAAGGGCGAACTGATGCTTCCTAAACAAGGCCAAAGGCCTGTGTTTTAGAAGCCAATGTTCTTCCAGATATAATAGCAACAACTGGTATTGAGTGTTATGCAAGTACTTATAAGAAACAACAACATAAATTATACAAATAGTGCCTTAATTTAAAAACAGTATTTATTCTATTAAGAGACAATAGTAAGATTCTCAGTTTCGTCATACGTTAACTTCTGCAACCAATTTGTGAGTTTGATTTTAACTTCGTGTTTAGTCAGGGTGTAAATGTGAAGAAAGAATCTGGTACGGACCATCAAACTGAACAACTTTTCATTGTCCCATGGAGCAAGTTTTTCTGTTTTATGGTGGAACTGTACCACACCCTTAAATATGACCATACATTCCTGATATGTATATGCTGCATACGACGAGCGCACACATAGACGCGTAGAGATTGTCTATTTTAAAACTGCACGCCCTCCAACGCCCTAACCCCTCAACTAAAATTGCTATACTAACATGAGAAATATGTGTGCAACAAGCAGTGGAGGGGCGAACAATTTTAAAATAGACAATTTCAACGCGTGATGTGTGTCTATGTCGTTGTGTAGAGCGTTTCGTCAGCGTCAGCGTTGTGCGCGTACAGCGAGTGCACTTGCACTCGCTGTACGTGAAGCGTGTTTATGTGTGCGTGCGTTTTCGCTCGTTGCATGGAGCTGACTTTCTGTATGTATTCTGGTTTGTGGTAATACTGTTTGTTTTAAGTTTTATGCGTTATTCTTTAATTAGTTTTCGGTTTGTTTCCTACTGTTTTTTCGGATAGTAACGGTTTTTAGATTACAGTGTGTTGTGAAGTAGCCGTTTTAGTTTTTGGTGAAGTTGGGCACTTTTTATAACAGCCTAATTTATTTTATTTTATTAGAGTATACATATGGACTTTTCTGACATTTCGACATAAGGGGAAACTTTTCAGCATATTGCTAGCTTAAAAGAAAATTAAGTATTGAAAACTAAAAAGCACGGTCTTATTTGCAAATCAATCTACTTAGTCCTTGCTACGTGTGTGGAATATGCAGGAGCCCATGGGCTCAGGGCCTCAAGTCTGCTATTACAATAGTGTCAGAATGGTCTCTTCATTGTGAGTTTTTGACAGATATGCCATACAAACACTGTCAAATACTCACAATGGCGAGACCATTCTGACACTATTGTAATAGCAGACTTGAGGCCCAGGTATAATGTAGAGAAAAGTGAACTTTTGGTGTTCCAATCACCAGGTCATAAAGATCATACTTATACCACCCGTCCTCATAGACGGACAAAGTTAGTAAAAATATGTGATGAAAAAGTATAGGTACTCTTTCAAACAAAAAAAGAATTTTCAAAATGGGTTCGCAATTGACGGAGAAATCGGTGGATATATGTACATACAAAAAAATACATACAGTCGAACATAGAACCTCGTCCTTATTCGAAGTCGGTTAAAAAGTACGGACTTTTTTGCAAATTTCTGGTTTTTTGTAACCCGTTACGGTGGGAGACCAAACAGACGGTCTTTGCCTTTATCATTGGGGGTTTTCTCACTTTCTTAAAATAATGTATGTATGTAAGTATGCAGCATCTTTATTAATTCGCACCTGTCAAGACTTAATGACGGACATAATATTTTATATATCGTCGACCGTAGGTTCAATTGAGGTATGGGACAAAATACGATTTTTCAGGAGAGGCCGACAAAGTTTTTTTTCGGACTAAATCGCGCATAACTTTTTTTGTTATTAACCTTTTTCGGATCTGACTTGACACATAATCTTGTATTTTAGTGCTCTATCTACCTGTGTAACATTTATTTAAATAAGTTATCTATTTAAGAAAATAGACGTCCCTTACACCAACGTATTTTGTTAGTAATGTCCCTTACTGACCAAGTATCTGGTAGTCCCGTCCCTTACATTAAATTGACCTCTACGTTAGATCAAAAATAGTGTAAAAATAGTGAAAAAATAGTGTAAAGAGATTGTTGACAGAAAATTAAGTACACACTTTTGGCGTTTGGATATCTTAAATTTGGAAATCGTTACCTACCTTACCTTATTTGATTCGATTGGCGGCGGTAATTACACCATTTCAAGTTACTATATTGCATGGTTTTTCAGATACATTGTTATTACGGGGCCGATTCGAAATTTGTATCCAAAAAATCAGTAGGGTAAGGGACATTTTTCTTAAGCTAGATTTTTTTCATATACACCATTCGAAAGAGCGAAAAATTCTGAACAAAACTGTATACTCAACTCATTTTGGGTATTTTGTCCCTTACGTCAACTGAACCTACGGTCGACGATATGGAGCGACGAGCATTCGTTGAATATGATTGACATTCAATTAATTATTTAATTCTTGTTTCTACCGTTAGCATAATAAGATATCCAATAGTAGGTGGTTTTTTAACCGACTTTCCGAAAAGGAGGAGGTTCTCAATTCGGTTTTTTTTTTTTTTTTTGAACCATCGAACTAGTCTGAAGTTGAAGCCGGAAGGTATGCAATGCACCGGAACTCCGTAATAAAACAATGTATCCTAGCTGTGTTTGGATTATTGGAATTGTAATGAGATGCACTCGGGCTATAAATGGTTTTTAACCGATTTTTAATAACTTTGCTTGGGTAGTTTTTGAGTTAGCTTCGATAATACGTATTTAATCCACTTCGTATATTTTGTGTCACTTTTGTTTGTGCGGTGTAGCAAGTAGTGGTAATCGAATTGTTGTGGGGTAGGTACCATAACTAAAAAGTGAAAAATGTTAAACTTATTAACAAAAAAAAAAAAAACAACCGAATTACTTTAATTTCGGAAGTCGGTGGCAAAAAACGAAAATACAGAACCAAGGACACCGACTTCCGAAATTAATGTTATTATTCACTTTTTAGTGTTTTTTTGGAAGTCGGTTGTTTGTTTGTTAAAAAGTTTTTTTTTTTTGGAAGACGGTTGTGTTAGGATAAATATGTGAGAGATTATAATATAAGCTGTTGGAAAGACATTGTTTGTTCTGGAGATTTATCAACTTTGCGTTTCGATGTGACTTCCTTATCTGTGAGATGATGAGTAGAAGAAACCGGGATGTACGAAAAACAAAAAAAAAAAACCACTAACTACCTATGGGCCCGCGTGGCATTACGGCTCACACCATTGCACAGAGGGGACGCCTGAGTCCTACACTATTAATTAGCACAGGAAACATTATACCTAGTTAATTAAACGACTGCCAAGGAAGAGTTATGTTTTTCGTGAGTATTTTGTATGTATGTTTGTTTGTAAAAAAAAATATTGCCTCGTATCTTCCAAACGGTTAGATGGATTTCGACAGTTAAGGTATCGTTATATTCGCCTTAAAAACGCAAGTGTCATTAGATGGGTGTTTGAAAAAAAATAAAAATAAAAATTGCGGATTTTTGGCGCGTATTAATATCAATAAGATTATAACAAAAGAAAAAAATAATGAAGTATCAGGGGATTACAAAAATAAGTTGCATATATTATGTTTAAATCTCAATTTCAATTGTAATTTTCATGTATGTGTGTATGTAGTCTTTTAGCTCATAATATAAGTCTGTTAAACTGAAGTAGAGTTTACTTTGTTTATAGTTTATCAGTATCTCAATCTTGTTTCGGTTTTTTTAGTGCATTACTTTTAAATTCTCTTTTTAGCAGTCGGGTTTTAGATTTTTTTAATTATTTTAATATGTAATATTTTTAAGAGCAGAGGCCTTTGCGCGGCACTGGGAACACCCTGATATTATGTTAAATGTTCCAATTACCCAAAAACTATTGAACAAAAGTACTTAATGATTAGTCACGATCCAAAATCGCGTGCACAAACTAGTCTCTAATTATTTGAACCAGACGATGACTTTCCAAAAGCGTTTCAAAAGATCACAGATAAAAAAAGTTGGAATTAAAAAGAAGTTCCGACGCTACCTAGTTAGGAGTTATCTGATTCAACAAATCTTGAAACTTATTATAAGAATCCTTTTAAAAATTGCAGTATCATTACTGAAGTTCAGGGGTGTATATAAAGGCATATTAGGCATATTAGGTCCCATTCTTAGTAACATGTGTTGTTTGGCCGGCCCCGGCCGGTACCGCCGCAACCGCTATATCCTTGCATTTTAAATCTGTTATATCTTCGAAAATATTATTTAAATTACATGCTGTAAAGGGCCATATTGATCTATATTAAATGCACAATGTATTCAAGGTACTTAATCGGATACGGATTAATGCTGTATTGCTTAAAATCGCTTCGTAATCTAAATAAACCATTATTTCTCGTAAAAAGTAAAGGATAAAAAATGGTTATTGTGGGTTATCCCTAAGAGATAGACATATACTATCGCGGATTTTTTTGTAGAACTTTTTAAGGTGTAAAATACTGTAGTACATTATTTTGATCTATCATGTAGGGTTCAGCCAGTGTTTGCAATGTAAGCGCAAAAAATGATTTTATTTACGACATCACATTAGAAACCTCTAAAATTATCAGTGTTTCCCTACTATATTATGCATGTATTATACATATAAACCTTCCTCTTGAATCACTCCGTAGGTGTGTCCGTGGCATTACTGCGGGGGCTATCAGAATACCAGCGCTGCGGTATTTATTTTTTAAATATCGCAGCATTATGCTGAGATGTGGCCTTTTTGGCCTCGCACACGTTTACAATGCAATTTTTTTTACTGTTTGTTGTTTTTGTGCGTGTCCCAAATAAAATATTTTTCTTTTCTTTATTTCTTTCTTTCTTAAAATTTCACTCATAATCCATAGAAAAGGGAAGATCCTCCGACCAGACGGGTGTTGTGTCTGGTGGGCTACTGCCCGACGGTTGATGACGGGATGTTGAATATATGCTAGTCGCGAGGTAAATTCTGATTGCGCGATGCAGGATTTGTGTGATTCACAAGGTATGATACGGTTTCGTGCCGTATCGTCCGACAGGGCTTTGTTGTCGGAAGTGATCATCATCATCATCATCATTTCAGCCGAAAGACGTCCACTGCTGGACATAGGCCGGAAGTGATATCAAACAACAAATATTGTTAAAAACAAACAAATTTAGGCACTATCTGAAGTAAGTACCTATACCTATTTTATGTATGTCATCATTTCAGCCGAAAGACGTCCACTGCTGGACATAAGCCTCGCCATATTGGGAGGGGTTTGCCATAATCGCCACGCTTGGCAGGCGGGTGGCGATCGCAGTATGGTGTTAAAAATGCACCGAGAACGCTGCTGCCCATTCTCTAGTAAGTTCCTTAGTCGCCTTTTACAACACCCACGGGAGGAAATGGGATGGTTCTATTCTTTACGTCCGGCACCACACGGAACGTAATGTATGTAAAGTTTTGTTATTGTTTTGCTGTTTGTAACTTTATAATTATTATTAAGACCTTGTTAACACATGTGATGCAATAAAGATTGAATTATTTTGAATTTTCATTTAGGTTACATTCGTAATTTGAATTTTGATGTTCCATTCGTACGTTTTAAATTCGTTCTAGACTTTGTTTTAAATTATTTGAGTAAATGGACTACCTACCTGATTCTATTTGAATGACGTAATTCTAATTTTACGTGGTAAGTCTAGATTTTTTCTTGTGCGGACTCTGTCCGATCCTGAAACACGGCCCGGGGAAGGTCTTCATACCCTTGCATGAATGCAATGAGCATCTGCCGCTGCACGAATGGGTTTATTCCGTTCTAATACCAAAAACTAATACCACTATGTATGTTTTTCAACAAATTCGATGAAACAAATATCAGTGGTATTTGTTTTTGGTACCTATTAGAACGGAATAATTCTACGAATCTCTTCTATGCATATATAATCTCTTTTATGCAAATATGTGTTTTCTATTACGTTTTATAACATGAAAATGAGCAAATAGCAAGAAATAGTAATTGTCACATACTGATAAAATACCCACCACCCATTTTTCAGTAAAAAACTTATTTTTCACAGATACCTTTAGTATTTTTTTTTGTAGTTATCCATACTAATATTATAAATGTGAAAGTAACTCTGTCTGTCTGTCTGTCTGTATGTTATGTTTTCACGCCTAAACCGCTGAACCGATTGTCATGAAATTTGGCAGAGATGTACTGGGATATGGAGAAGGACATAGGCTACTTTGTTACGCGATAACCACGCGGGCGGAGCCGCGGGCAAAAGCTAGTTCTTAATAAAATCATCGTTTACTGTTTTTTTTTTTTTGTTTAAAGTTACCCAATGTAATTTATTCTATAGTTGCATTTAATGTAATACCCAATAAAAAAACACTTAAATCACTTTAAAATTTCTACCACAGTTATCTATTTACTACCATTTTGTACCTACTTTCCACATGGATCTGTGAATAGCGTTGTGCCAGTCCTTCGGTTCAGAAATCTGGCTATCGAACAAGTGCCATTGTCGATACGATAGCGAATCGTACCTTTGTGAAAAGCTCTGCTAGTCTTTGTCTTTATGTGACGTTGTAGAATTGGCGTTGCCAAAGGTCTCAAAAAAAAAAAATAATAATAACTGAAACACATTCTGCTTTTTGATGGAATAAAAAATAGCAGTTCGAACTCTTCTACAAATGGCTACATATCAAGCTATACAAATCCAGTTTAAGCTGGTTTCGAATTGTATAGGATTCCCGTACAATGAGAGATCAGCTTATACTGGAACCGTATAGCTTGATATGTAGCCGTGTGTACAAGCTCTGTTGCTATAATTGGAACTTAAAAGACGTGTGTTTATTGGGGTCTTGAAATTGTTACTGAAATAATAATATGACATAATTCTATCAACACAAAAACCTGTTCGAAAGAATCGAATTATCTAAAAAATATTTCCAAGCTATCACGGTTTCTGAGTGCAACAATCTTTTCCTCAAATCCAACATCCAATCATTGAGAAAGAACTTCGAAAAAAGTAGATAATATTACTGCATCATCACGATTTTGATACCAAAAATAATACTTTTGAACGGTTTTGTCGTCGACTGTAGCTCACGACTGTATAGCACGATTAAACCTATTGTGAGCGGCTGGATTATATTGCGGGTAACTGTACTCGATCGCTTGTAGACAAATAAGGAGCGGGCTGTGGAGCCAGTAGAGAAGCGGTTGGAGAATTTGCAGCGGATTGCTTTTTTTGTAGAACTTTTTTAATGTGTACAATTGCTATAGCTATTGCCACATAGAAAGACAACATAGGAAGTCTGTCTGCGGAGTATGACCAAAAGAAAGATTTTTTTTAATTTGGGATGCTCAGGAAATATAACAATAAAAAAAATGAACATTAAACTAACAAAATCAGAAAAAAAATAAAAAAAAAAGAACATTAAAACAAAAAAAAAGAGGAAAAAAGACCTGTGCGAAGTCAAAAAGGCTTCTGCATGATGCTGCGATATATGTCAAAAAATAACAAATACTGCAGCGCTAGTATTCTGATAGGGCCCAAAGCACGTAATTACCTACTTGCTTGTGTGGCGAGGTAGGCAGAAATACAAGTAGTTTTGCGTCAAATCATCTTTATTTTGATTTTTACCCCATAACACTTCACTTGCATTCGGACGAAAATTGTTAGGTCACATGAATATAAAACATCACGTATTATATACTCGTATTATCCCAGAAGCAGAAAACAGAGGCGTACGAAAAATCTACATACTTTTACCTATTATTATGTTTTTTTTTTATTTGGTTTAAGTACCATATAATAGGGGGCGAGCATATTGTAACTAAAAACAACATACAGCACAAATCCGGACCTTATGCTGTAACGAAAAATTACAAAAGGAAAAACTCAATGACAACATATTATTCATATTATTATTGTATTCATTTGTTGTGCCCGACAGGTCCGACGGGTCCATGTGAACTTTGTAACTTTGTATCTATTAAGATTTTGTACACACATGAGATATGCAATAAAGATTTGGATTGAATTGAATTGAAACTTGGCTCGACTTGGCGATCGAATCCAGGATCCCCATGCCGAGCAGTCACATTGGCAACGACTAGATCAACGAGGGAGTTTATTAATTATGATGAAAGGGGCTGGGCCTGGTACCCAGGAAACGTCACCGCAAACACGAAAAGCTTTGCAACCGCATTGTCATCATCATTTACCATTTACCTGTTTTTCCCAACATGGTCAGCTTCCAGTCTAACCGGACGACTGCCTATCTGACCTCCACAACCCAGCTACTAGGTAACATTGTAACTACTAACTAGCAAATTCCAATATTATTACGCCAGCATTCCACTTCTACATAATACACTTCGAAATATAAACATTTTCGGCCAGAGGACATTTGACTTATCATTCCAATAATTAAATAATTTATCACATTTAATTGTATTATTGTAAAAGATAATTGTAATGTATCTCGTTGGTAATCCTTAAATAAATACATCGCCTTCCAACCCGCTCCCGCTCACTCCCTGGCCCCAATACTCAAGTAAAGTCTGACGGACCGCTACAACTTGTTTCCCATGCCGTTTAAAACTGGCTCTGTCCTCTAGGTACCTAATTTGGTATGATATTTATGTCCAAGTGATAATTATTCGTTTTATTATGATTACGAACTGACAGGAATTTGTTCGGTATCTGGTTTTCACGGGTTAAGGCTCCTACGAACAGGCGCGACACGCGACGCAACACATAGACACCGCGTGCCGCGCGACGAGCGGTCTCTTTGTGTCGCGACGCGTGCCGCGCCTGTTTGTCGGAGCCTTTATGATCTAGAGGGTATGTAACGTGTGTAGATACAACTGTCTTTATTGCTGATTCTAATGATTATAATTCTGAAAAGCCATACTTTTTAAATAATGATTAATCTTTTATTATAATTAAATTGAATAATGTTTTAATGTGTAATGTTTTAATGTATATATTATGAATCCTTATGTTTAATTCTATAATTTCATCTATAATTTGTAATGCCTGATATGGGAATAACGTCCTGAAATAAATGATTATTATTATTAAAGTCTCGAATCATATTTTTGTCAACATACAATCTGCCACTGACCTGCTAATTGCTAAAAACGTAAGAATATTTGAATTTCGCGGGCTACCTTATTCCCCTTAAATTTTGTTTGATGTGTGAGGTTTCTTTGTGCCGTTTTGATATCATGCGATACTATATTTACTGAAGAAAACTTATGGGTTTCCTTTACGTTATTTATGAATTATTTATTTCTGTTTATAGATATTTATCTATATATATAAAAATGAATCCCTATTTCCCTTGGTCACGGCATCACGCGTGAACGGCTGGACCGATTTCGCTAATTATTTTTTTGTTGTGTTTGTTATTGTCAGGAGAAGGTTCTTATGTAAGAAAAATTTAAGAAAGTTAAAAAAAATATTGTAAGAAAACGACCATATTTACATTTTTATTGTAATAATAAGTAGGTAACTCTATCTTCTAATGTAACTTTATGGCGTTTGACATAACGTGTCAGTCATCATTTGGTAGGTCTGAGAATAGATTTTATAAAAAAAAAAAAAAAAAAAAATTGAAGGATTTAGTTAGGTAGGGTAGGGTAGGTAGGGTTGGTAGGTGGGTAGGGTAGGGTAGGGTAGGGTAGAATAGGGTAGGGTAGGTAGGTAGGGTAGGGTAGGGTAGATAGGTAGGTAGGGTAGGGTAGGATAGGGTAAGGTAGGGTAGGGTAGGTAGGTAGTTTCCTTTGCGCGTAGACAAACTGCCACAGTCAAATAGCTTTTGACAGAACGAAGTCTGTCGGGTCAGCTAGTTTCTCAATAAAAATACATATCAAATGACACCCTTTGATCCAATAGCTTGTAAATGTCACTACTTGATTCAATAATTTTGTAAAATGTCACATTTTGAAACTCATTGTCTAAAAATGTTACCTTATGAAACATTCAGTATGAAAAAAAAAAAAAATGTACCCGGTTTGACCCGACTAAAGACTTCAAACGTATTTCCTAAGAATATGTCACTTTTTGAATTCAAGTCTTAATA
The DNA here is from genome assembly GCA_947523025.1 of Dryobota labecula. Lineage (NCBI taxonomy): Eukaryota > Metazoa > Arthropoda > Insecta > Lepidoptera > Noctuidae > Dryobota > Dryobota labecula. Next base: position 19,835,077 of record OX383307.1, on the reverse strand, counting down.
ATCACTGTGATTGAATAAAAATTTAAATTTTTGTTCCGGAAGCAGATTTTTCTATAAAACTAGTCACTTTATGAACAAAATCTTGGGAGTTACAGATAGAATTTAATATTTTGAGCCGATAAAAAAAAAAACGATTGGAGCAAGATACGTAAATGTCACTTTTTGTTCCTAACCTCCTCATATATAAATCTAGAACAAAAGTACCTTCCTACTGTATTTCTATGAGAGTGAGGGACAATGGTGAGGGAAGAGAGAGTGAATCTGTGTCTGCGAATACACTTGTGCACTATAATATCTTCCGCGTCGAAGGTTGGTCTACGCCAAGATTGGCCGCCGTGGCTAAAATACGGTCTGCGAGCTATTAAAAAATGCTGACAATTTAAAACGCATTTGACTCTTGCTGATCCTACTACTCAAATTATCATGTAATTGACTCACTATAGGCCCTAATTAATAAGATATTATTAAACCAGGTCATCTTTGTTGCTTGTTCTTTACTATCTCATATTTAGGGAATCCCGTTGTTTTTTTTTTTCTAACTCAATTATGCTCACAAACAAATGAAAACCGATTTTATTGCTTTAGACATACAGTTGAAAGTTCAATAAGTTTGGGTTGCCAAAAATATGTAATTGTTTTATGACAAAGTTAACTTGATCTCCATTAAATAATTCTACAACCTTATTTTGTTGCTAAGAAGTTTCAAAGTCGAATACATTTTGTGAATTGAAAGGTAAATATAAATTGGTTCGATTGAATGAATGTTTTCGATGTGCTCTGCTTTGCTTTGCTAATGAAAAGAATCACGGTCAAGTGCGAGAAGCGATGAAGCATGAGTTCTTGAATTAAATTGTGAATGTGTTCGTTTTTAGATTCCTTTATTAACGTACGCAGTGTGTATTTTGATTAAAGTATATTAAAATAATCATAGATAGATCACACTTTGAATTCTTCTTTGAGTTCTCGTCTGTGTACCTTAATTATGGGAAGGGATTCTTTTTTCCACAGGAAGGCTACTTATCATACCAGTTTGCTGTTAACATTAATCGGACATGTGGCGACATCTGTAGGATGTTAAAGCAGTTTTAAAATGATGAGTTGCAAAATGAGGTTTAACTAGGCAAGTGGCTCGTGAGAATTTGTTTTTTTTTAATGGGAAAAATTATTTGTCAATAGTTTTGCTGATAAGGATTGTGGATATGGGCATTCACACATCATGAATTCTCACGGCGAAAATGTCCTAATTTTATTGGGAGTTACACAGTGTGTCTGGTCACTGGTGCCCGACCCGTTAAGGCTCAGATATATGCCAGTGACCTTGAGTGGTTAGCTTGCTTGTTCTGTACTGAGCTCACGCAAGGCGTCGTACGTCCAGCCAGTATAGGACTCGCCCATCCAGGAGCGCTGTCCCAAATAAGACGCATTATTAATTTATTGTACATAACAAAGGTATTTTAATAAAAAACGTAAACTAAAAGATCAATAATTAAATCTCTACTATATTAAAAATAAGTCGGGTTTTCCTTCCTGACGCTATAACTCCAGAACGCACGAACCGATTTCCACGGTTTTGCATTCGTTAGAAAGGTCTCGGGCTCCGTGAGGTTTATAGCAACGTTTTTTTTTTTTTTTATGGTTTTTACGAAAAATTAGGGTAGGGTAGAGTAGGGTAGGGTAGGTAGGTAGGTAGATAGGGTAGGGTAGGGTAGGTAGGTAGGTAGGTAGGTAGGGTAGGGTAGGGTAGGGTAGGGTAGGGTAGGGTAGGTAGGGTAGGGTAGGTAGGTAGGTAGGTAGGTAGGGTAGGGTATGGTAGGGTAGGGAGGTAGGGTAGGGTAGGGTAGGTAGGTAGGTAGGTAGGGTAGGGTAGCGTAGGGTAGGGTAGGTAGGTAGGTAGGTAGGTAGGTAGGTAGGTAGGTAGGTAGGTAGGTAGGTAGGTAGGGTAGGTAGGGTAGGTAGGGTAGGTAGGGTAGGGTAGGGTAGGGTAGGGTAGGGTAGGTTAGGTAGTTAGGTAGGTAGGTAGGTAGGTAGGTAGGTAGGGTAGGTAGGTAAGGTAGGTAGGTAGGTAGGTAGGTAGGTAGGTAGGGTAGGTAGGTAGGGTAGGTAGGGTAGGGTAGGGTAGAGTAGTGTAGTTTATACTATAGCTTTTGACAGAACGAAGTCTGTCGGGTCAGCTAGTTATCTATAAAAAGGTGAAGGTTTCAGAAAAATACGCTTGATAGATTTTGCGTGATTCTCAGTTTTTTATCCGCGTTAGACATAACTTTACAAATTAATTTCTCTATGCAATATAAGCCTGATCTAAAATATTCATCTATTAAGTTATTAAGAAAGTGCTCTAATTTAACATTTTTTTTTTCCAAATCATTAACACAAGTCGTTTGGACGTGATCTTTAGTATAAAAACATTAAAAGTCGGTTACCGTCGCCGTAGAGCGAGGCAATTATGATTTTTATCGACAATTCCCCCACAATGAAGGCTCGTACAGACTCGCGCGATATTGCGAGCGCGACAGGCACCGACAAAGAAATTGTGCTACTAGTGTTGCGTCGCTCCCGCGATATCGCGCGAGTCTGTACGAGCCTTAAAGCATATAAGGATTTATAGCACCCTTTATAGCATTTGTACCGTGGTGTCAATTTTACACATAAGTTTATTTAAGTGGAAACTTGTAATTGGCCTTCTTCTACATATCACTTATGACTACTCGAATGTATTAGCTGTGAGTTTTCTTAAAATGAATAAAATAAAATAATTAAAGTTATCTGACGATTGAAAAATCAGCTCTTAAAGATTAATTCCAGAATAAAAGAATAGTGAGATAGTGCTACCTGCAAAATATGTTGGATATACTTATAAAAACATGTACCTCGACGCAGACACATATTAGTATTTGTATATTTTCTCATTACGTATTTTATTGAGCACAACCTGTGCCCCTGCCTACCCCCCTTACATATCGGTAGTATCACGTGCTAATAACGCGACTGGTCCTCACCGTTATGCTTGAGTCGGACTTGATGCTCAAGGATTTATAACAAGGTGCGCACACTGCAGGCGCGAGTAACTGACACACAGAATATTGCTGGGGTTTTTAACTATTTTTGTTTGTTTTCCTCATTAGCTGCAAAAAAAAAATATTTGCTGCCCTGTGTTCTTGTAGTAGGTACTTGCCACCTCTCAAAACAAATAAGAACTCTTAAAAATTTATAACAAAAACATAACCGTGATTAAAAAGAAAGAAAGAAAATATTTTATTTGAGACACGCACAGGAAATATAAACAGTAAAAAAGAAGCATTTAAAACTAACAATGCTTTTATTAAATGTCCAAGCGTAAGCTAGTATTTCTTTAAATATTTAAGCTGATATTGGATTTATTTATATCTTCGATCAGTAAAACTGTTATCTATACTAATATTATAAAGCTGAAGAGTTTGTTTGTTTGTTTGAACGCGCTAATCTCAGGAACTACTGGTTGGAATTGAAAAAATATTTTTGTGTTGGATAGTCCATTTATTGAGGAATATTATAGGCTATATAATATCACGCTACGACCAATAGGAGCGGAGCATAAATGAAAAATGTTGCAAAAACGGGAAAAATATTCTTTTTAGAGAGTTTCCTTTGCGTGCGCTGCGTAAACGGTTTAAGTTACGCAAATATCATGTGTGATGGAATTGTTCCTCTTTAAAAGTTCTAAAAAAAAGTCCGCGACAGCATATATCTATCTTTTAAGATTGACTCACTATAACCTTTTTTTATGGTAATTAAATTAGTTCGAAATTAATGCATTATTTGCGAAGGAGTTTTATCAACAAAATATTAATTCTTATCAAAATAAATATGTTATTAATTACAAGTATTTAAATGTAAACAAAATTGTCCCTGACATCACTTGATTTCAATCAATATCTTAGGAGATATCATAATTTTAAAATAACTTCGCAACAAAAAAGTATATAGGCTATTTAACATCACGCTACGCCCCTAAGGAGACGAGCAAAAAGTCGGAAAAAACGCTAAGCGAAAACGAATTAATTGCGCGGACAGGCGATGCGATGCGATGGGGTGGGTTGTGGGCCGAAATTTTACGCGGACTAAGTCGCGGGCAGAAGCTAGTCTTAAATATATTTTAACGTTATTTTAAAACTGGATGAAATGATATTTTGCTCAATCAATCACAAAAGCTAACATTACGTAGGTTTGAGAGCAGGTTTACAGATCAAAGTCAAAGTCAAAGTTAAATCATTTATTTCAAATAGGCACATAAAAGGCACTTTGGACGTCAAAATTTACAAAAATAATTTAAATTTAATTTTTCTCCATACGTAACTACCTTTTGGAAGGCCAAAAGGTAGTTACGTATGGAGAAAAATGGGCAAGAAACTACATACTTACTCTTTTAAAATATTAACAATATTTGTATACATTAATTATTAATTATATGTGAAGACAATGCACTTACCTAGAATAAAATTACTGATCAAGAGACAATGTGTCTTTCAATAACTTTTAGTAAAACAAACATGCTTTATAACGGTTGAATCGTAATTGGTAATGCTTTGAAACGTGATTGAGTGTCATTACTACGGAGAATAACCGGTAAAAGACGTTTATGGTTACTCTTTAAAACAAGGCACATGTTACTATCTTGATTAATTATGTATATTGACTTAGTTTTTTGTTTGTACAATACACCTGCGTAATTATGTCGGCCATTAGTCATGCTCTTAAACTGTTGGCAAAGCCGATACAATCTACAGCCATTAATCTATGTAATAACATGAAAATAAATCAAAATATTGGTACAATATCTTTTGTTTTTTGTTTGTTATATTTTTTCTTATAAATATTACGCTAACAGTTCACTACATTCAAAAGCACATGAGACCACATTTATGTCTAACGGTTATGTGCAGTTTTATGTCAAAGAATTGCAGTGCTTTGACATAACAATAGTAATTGAAATTAGCTGCAACTGCGATATGTAGACATAAATTGCTAGTCTATCACACAGTTTCTATAGTTTAAGTATTATTGCTAAACTTGACAGTAACCATGAGAATGGGCCACAATATTTTTTTTGCACTATTAATAACGCACTACATAACTGGAATAATTAAACCGTTTCTAATGGCAATATTCCTTCACGAATATATATTAATAAATTGACTATTGAAGACCAATAAATATTTTGACGTTTATTTAAACGGTTACCAATATTAACAAAGTATTTGTTGAGAAAACTTATTTTTCTGGTAAGATTTATTGTTGACAACAGAATTCTAATAAATCCTCTCAGATACCACCCTTATACTACTTTTTAAATTAATTTATATTTAAGCATTTTTTTTAAAATCCATACTAATATTATAAGTGTGAAAGTAACTCTGCCAGTCTGTCTATCTGTCTGTCTGTCTGTATGTTACGTTTTCACGCCTAAACCGCTGAACCGATCGTCATGAAATTTGGCAGAGATATAGCCTGGGATATGGAAAAGGATATAGGCTACTTTTTTACGCGATAACCGATATCCACGCGGGCGGAGCCGGGGGCAAAAACTAGTATATCTATAAAATATTTTCTTTTCAGCTTAAAATATTAGATTACAACAACAAGAACGCTTTTACTAATTACCTATTCAATAAAAATCTATGGATAAAATCCTTTAAAAAAAAATCGCCCTCCAATATAACTACACTGTATACTTTCTCATGTCCCGACATGTACGCCTGTATTATAGCTTTTTGCAGCGCACTGATGGGGTGAATGTCCTGTACTCACGGACTAATGTAACGAAATTGTGTGTCGGTGTTAACGTCACGAGTATTAAATAATACTGGGATTATGAATAGTGGAGATTGTATCAACGATACGTAATGATTTTCTTATTGAGAATAGCTCACAGATAGGTACCAATACCAGCCTAGTTGTCACACTGTAGGGCAAATGTTATTCTTTGTATGACATTTGCTGCATTGCACACGTGGTTACCACAAGTAAAGCGCGCGTCGCTTCGTGAGATAAAAATACTATAACGATTTGAAATTGACAGCGCCTTTATGTCGTAGCGATAAGGGTGATATTCGTAGTACAGTCAGTTACCACAATTAGCTGACCCCCCCTTGCATAAATGGTTGAGATTTTTTAGAATACGGATCGGTAGAATTTTATAATTCTTAATTTAATTTAAATACCTATACGAAAACTACCCAAAACTAGAAAAAAAAAAATGAAAATCGTACGATTTGTTAGTAAAAAAAACCTCAACCATTTGAGCAAAGGGGGTTCAGCTAATTGTGGTAACTGACTGTACTAGGTAACACTTATCTGTGATGTGCGGTTGACTGTACATAAAAATCGTTACTCGTGGAGGCTTTTTTGTCCTAGAAATTCTATGCAAAAACCTTCGTTTTTATACCTAAGTCGCGATTTCCACGGCTTTTCAAAAATTCCTCGCTAGTTGAAACGAAAATATAATAAAAATCAAACCGACCAATTATGAATTTCACAGTATAATTTATTTTTAGTGATTTTGCTTGGTTCGTTACACAAAAAACGTTTAATGTGATAATAATGGTGGTAGGTATTAGGCAGGTACCTACTGACGGAAGTGTGAATAAAATGTTTTATTGCAATCATTTTTCTGTCGGATCTAGAAATGATGAGCTTTTTGCTTTTAATGTAAAAAGTGGGGAATATCCTCTTAGTTATCTATATATTATACGAATAATAAGGCTGCAGAGTTTGTTTTTTTCTTTTTTGAACACTAATCTCCATAAGTACCATTAGCATTTGATAGCCCAATCCTCGAGACTAATATCACGCTAGGACCCATAAGAGCCGAGCAAAAAGAAAAAAAAAGTCGGAAAGAATGCGGCCGGCAGGCGATGCGATGCGACGGGTTGGGTTGGGGTAACAAGAAATTTCACGCGGAAGAAGAGGCGGAGCAGAAGCTAGTTTAATTATATGTATTAACCTATATCCTGCTGGTTTCTGTGATTTCTCTACACCACTTAGCAGGTGTCAGCATGCGCAGACTACCTGCAAAACCCTAGCCCTTAGAGTGGAATCTTGGATTGTTGCATTACAGGCGAATGCTCCCGGTGAGTGAGCGCCTAAAAGAACCGTACTCACCGCGAGCATTTACTTCGCGAATTTGTTTTGGAAACATTCGTTACGCGAGCTTTTGTTACACAAAAACATTCATTCGCCAAACAAACACTCGTTAGCGAGCAGCTTCGAGAGAAATTGATTTTCGTGTTTGGATTCAATCGTAGGCACACACGGCTAGAAAGTTCCAGTATAAGCTGACCTCCCATTGTACGGAAATCCTATACAATGTGAGACCAGCTTATACTCGAAATGTATAGCTTCATTTGTAGCCGTGTGTTCACCAAAATGTTCGATTCGCGAGATATTTTTGTAGAATTCGCTTTTGCTTTAAATAAAATCGCCCAAGAAATATTGAAATTGAACAGCCTGTATATGGGTATCAGATAAGAGTTTCATTTATAAATCAGATCAAACTCAAAACTCAAACTCAAAGCATTTATTTCAATTAAACCATTTACAGGCACTTTTGAATTGTCAAAGAGACGGTCAGTTAGTCCGAAAGAAAGTTGAAGCTAGATGCCCATTCCAATACGTAGGTCACTATGGAGAAGAACGGGCAAGAAACTCCAAGGACACTCTTTCAAATAAAGATATTACAAAATCCTGGGTACATTATTCTTGTTGCTTCTATATGTGAGACAATGTAAAAACTAATAAAACAATTCAAAATATAAAATTAAATATGAAAAAAAAGACGTGTGGCACTCGGGGACTGCCGCGGTAAAGCTATTGCATAGCATTTTGTATCAACTTATGCAATTATAATTATTTATTTATTTTATTTATGCAGTATTTCTTTTTCTTTGATATACTTTCTATATACTTTCTTTGATATACGGAATTTCTGGATTCTGTCCCCGCGCTCAAGGCCCGCGATAGAAGCTATGCAATAGCTTAAAAACAAAATAAATAAGTGCTGAACGTCGTAAAAGTGTATAACTACGTAAACAAAGTCAAATACTATTCAAATATAAGCATAATAAGAACTTTAAAATAGACGAAAGTGTTGAACCTAAAGTAATTTTAAATATAAAAAGAGTGCAAACTGTTTTGACAGCGAAAAAATTCCATGTACATGAGTCATTTCCAACCGTCTAGTCCAGTTTAAAAATTGTTCAACTGGAATGGTATCAACTATTTGGCAAGCTTTAATTAAGTCATTGTAGCCTTGCGGTGCAACAGGGGAACTGAATATACTCATAATCGACTGGTCGTGAGTTCAAACCCCACTATCAACAATCACTTTTTGTGAAGATCATAATTTTATAAACTAATATTTATAAGAATAAAATACGCAGTACACAGAAAAAAGGAACTGCCAGAAATTATTAGATCACTAGAGGGTACTGGTGTAGTAAAATAACCGTCGGAGTGGGGAGCGTGAGGTTTTTTCGTTACGGAATTTCTGGATTCGGTCCCCGCGCTCAAGGCCCGCGATAGAAGCTATGCAATAGCTTAAAAATAAGCCTTGGCAGTCAAGAGATGACCAGTCCCAACTGACGGCGCCCGTTTACGAACATGACGCATGGATCAGTACCATCCAGCTCAACCATTTTGTAGGGAATCGAATGATCCAACACACGCGCCACCATCAGTGAGACATTGAAGTGAGCATGACATACTCTCAACTGCCATGCTCTTTCAAGTCAACATAAATCATAATAACATAATAAACGGCTCCATGATATTCACATTTACAAAATTGAAAAAAAAAAATGCTGCTAAATTATTGAATTATATTTAATTTTAATTTTTAAATTTAATGATCAGTATGACGGCTCAATCAACTCAGTCTCTCAGTCTATCGCAGTCCATTGCTGGACATAGGCCTCTCCCAGGTTGCGCCACAACGCTCTGTCCTCCGCCTTCCGCATCCAGTCTGACCCAGCCACCTTCTTAAGGGCGTCGGTCCATTTAGCTGATAGCTATGACGGCTAGAATCGTCCAAATCAAAACAGGTGACAAAGCAGCAGACAAAAATAATACATAGCCCACCGGCATCGACATGGTTCAGCTATAACTCAAGGCTCTAAAGAGAAGAACATCATAACAGTACGAGCCGTGTCTAGGAGTACCGCCTTCAGTATGAAGCCCTTGATCAACTGCCTAACGAGAGCCTCTTCAGGTGTCGGTCGAGGCTCTCGGCTACTATCAATATTATTACAAGAACTGCAATATTAATATGTTGCTTTAGCACTTAAGAAAATAATATCTACTTCTACATTTCACAAAATGGTCTACAAAATGTGCAAATTCCAGGGACATGAGACTTTTTGACTGTGTCTGGATGATGTGCACTATTTAATCAAACCAAGAGGTTCTTCTTAGATGGTAAAAATGAAAAAACCCCGGACACAAATAAAAACTTCATACATAAAAATAAAAATAAAGTGTATTGGTGGGACGGTTAGAAAATAGCTGATAATCTTCAAACGGCTGAACTGGTTTTCTTGAATCATAGATAAGAACACTCGATCAGAAAACCACAACAAAAAAAAAACCGTATCGGTTCAGTCGTTTGGGAGCTACGATGGCTCAGACAAACACACGTTAAACTCCTCTTTTTCCGTCGGGGGTTGAAATTGCTTGCAACACACGTAAATATTGCTAGAGTAATTTTGTGCATCACGTTTACTAGCTAAATAGTAATATTGCTAATACATAGGAGTAAGATAAATATACAGGGTTATTGGTAATATGACGGTAATCCACGAAGGGACTGTAGGAGCGGTCATTTGCAACCAAATTACCCCTTATGACTCGTACGCAAATGCCAAACAATTTGCCTGCTCAAAATTATGAAAATTATAACGATTTGTAGTTCTGATTTAAACATTATTAAGGATGATTGTCATTTTATAATAATTATTATGTATTGAAGTGTTAGCAAGCAGATAACAATAAAAAAATCATGCATTGGTTCTTTTTAAAATAAATTTTCAAAGTTTATAAGTACCGTAGATATCTACAAAAAAATATAATATTTCAAATTACTCGAAAATGGTTGACATTTGCATGGGGTCATCAGGGGTCATTTGGTTGCAAATAACCTCTCCTACATCCCGTTAATAGATTGCCGATGTATTATCAATAACCTTGTATATTAAGAATAATATTCAGTGACAACTCTCAAACCAGCTGAGGCTGAAGTCAGGAGTTATGCCCATTTATTGGCAAAAGGCTCGCCGCCTTACGATAACATGGGAGTTATAATATACAGGAAAATTATGTTTTACCATCCGCTTCTACCTGCTCTTTTGGCCAATCTTGATATTATGTCTTTATTTCTCCAATTTGCGGTCTTATTACTGATTCCATTCCTCACGAACTCACAACATTGTAGCTATCAAATTCACCTGTTTCACTGCTATTTTATTTGCAGGAACATACTAACACCTAGCCGGTATGCAGTAGAGATCTAGATGGGCTAAAGTACTTGCCTAGGTTTAATTCCTTCCTGGATAAACGATAAAGTTTGGTCAAAGGCATAAGAGTTAGGCGTTTTGTGATTAAAAAGTCATTCTTGGCTGGGAATTATTATATTATTAGTTATGAAAAAGGATTGTGTCTTTTGTGATTATTCATAATCTCTGATAATTTCATCGTTATATTGGCATAGCATTATGTTAAGTTGACTTTTGAGTTATAAAATGGTCCTAATTTGGTTGCAATGGAATTCGAACTTTGCTATGTATAATATGACATTAAGTTTATTGTTCCAAATTTTGATAATTATCTCAGTTTCTGAATTCAAATATATTTAAAAAAAATGGGAATCATGAACAACGCGGGTAAAGAAATGGCAACAGTTACCTAATTATAATTATACAATTAATTTAGCTAACAATGAGAATGAATGAATAACTTTTTAAGAAAATAATTTAAGTCTTGCTCTACTTAACTATCTTTCGTGTCCGCAAGAAATAAAAATAATTAACAGTTGGTTCAACGCACACCAAATAATAACATTACGAGTATAACACTTAATTACAATATTTGCAACGCTTGTTTTAAAGTCATTTATAATTTAGTACACTTTTTTCAAACAGAACAGTTTTTATTCTCAAAATAAGTGACTAGATATATTAAATATTTCCTGAGGTTAATTATTCTTAATTAATTTAAAATACCGAACCAAATTGGTAAATTGAAGAACAAGATCATGGATGTTCTTTCATTCATAGTTTCTTGTGCGTGAGGGTTCAATGAAATGAATGGACCAATTAAATGAAATCATCTTGCATTCAGAAAAATTTAAATGACTTTTTATTGGACTTGAAGAGATTCGGATGCCAAATTTGGGACCATTCTTATGCAGTCTAAGAGAGTATTGAACTCATCAAAGGAATTTGGTAGCGTCCTGTTTAGTTTTAAGTAAGCGTACGTTCTCAAACTGAAAAAAAAAAAAACAACCGAATTAAAAAAAAAAACTAAAAAGTGAAAAATAAGTTTAATTTCGGAAGTCGGTGTCATTGGTTCTGTATTTTCGTTTTATGCCACCGACTTCCGAAATTAAAGTTATTTTTCACTTTTCAGTGTTTTTTTTTTGAAAGTCGGTTTTTTTTTTATTTATTTTTTTCACTTTTTAGTTATGATACCTATCCCACAACAATTCGATTACCACTACTGGCTACACCGCACAAACATACCTTTACGAAGTGGATTAAATACGTAGGTATTATCGAAGTTAACTCAAAAACTACCCAAGCAAAGATAATAAAAATCGATTAATAACCATTTATAGCCCGAGTGCATCTCATGACAATTCCAATAAGTCCAAACACGGCTAGGATACATTGTTTTATTACGGAGTTCCGGTGCATACCTTCCAGCTTCATCTTCAGATCAGTTCGATGGTACCATTTTCATCAGAATTATTTATTTAAATTTGCTTTATAGTCGCTTACTTAATCGAAATATCTTATCGCCACCCGTGAAATACTTATCATTGAGGAGTTCCGTTGGCCATTTGTGGTCTTCTTCATCAGTTCCAATGCAAGTGATTGAGTTGTTGATGAAAATACAAAAATCGCTATATGTTTGCCTATACAATTTGAGGAGTTCCCTCAGTTCCTCATCCCATCATCAGAACTGGATTTTGAAACGACGGAGTTCTGAGGTAACAAACATAAAAAAAAACAACCGAATTGAGAACCTCCTCCTTTTTGGAAAGTCGATTAAAAAAGGTTAAAACTACACAAATCATCCTCTTGCCCTTATTGAAAATAATTTGGAGTCGGTGCGGTATGTCTGGTGGTCCAGTGGTAGGTGTCGGTGGTCCACTGGACATACTTTTCTTTGTATACCTACATTTTTTTATCACCACTGCTCTCAAAACGGCGAAGGAAAACATCGTAAGGAAACCAGCATGTCCTAGAACTAAAAATTCGAAGACATGTGACATCTCCCCACCCGCACTAGGCCCGCGTGGTGGATTACAGCCCACTCCTTCTCACTGAGGCCTGTGTCCCAGCAGTGGGAAAATTATAGGCTGAATAAGCGAGATCTTATTCTTTCATACATTTCTGTTTGTCGAAATCTCATTGGTAACCCTCCTTTAAGCCATTTCTTTATCAAACAATCAATTCATCGTTTCTTTGGTCTTCCTAAATTATTATTGTTACTGAGCGAATGGACTGTATATATCTATACTAATATTATAAAGCTGAAGAGTTTGTTTGTTTGTTTGAACGCGCTAATTTCAGGAACTACTGGTTGGTATTGAAAAATTGTTTTATAGTCCATGTATTGAGTAATATTATAGGCTATATAACATCACGCTACAACCAATAAGAGCGGAGCATAAATGAAAAATGTTGCAAAAACGGGAAAAAATATTCTTTTTTGCGAGCTTCCCTTGCGTGCGCTGCGTAAACGGTTTAAGTTACGCAAATGTCATGTATGATGGAATTGTTCCTCTTTAAAAGTTCTAAAAAAAAGTCAACGACTGCATATGTCTATCTTTTAAGATTGACTCACTATAACCTTTTTTTATGGTAATCAGTTCGAAATGAATGCATTATTTGCGAAGGAGTTTTGTCAACATAATATTAATCCTTATACAGAAAAATATGTTATTAATCACAAGTATTTAAATGTAAACAAAATTGTCCCTGACATCACTTGATTTCAATCAATATCTTAGGAGATATCATAATTTTAAAATAACTTCGCAACAAACTAAGTGTATAGGCTATTTAACATTACGCTACGCCCCTAAGGAGCCGAGCAAAAAGACAAAAAGTCGGAAAAAATGCTAAGCGAAAACGAAGTAATTGCGCGGACGGGCGATGCGATGCGACGGCGTGGGTTGTGGGCCGAAATTTTACGCGGACGAAGTCGCGGGCAGAAACTAGTTATATAATATTATTAAAAGACACGGCGCTTTTTAATGGTAGCAATTTTCTGATACGCTAGAACAAAATAACTAGAAAAAAAAAGTCATAATAATCAATAGACAAATATTATCAAAAACATAGAGAAAACTCAAGAAGGTGCGTTATGCACATGCTCCCCTTTCAAAGTAAAGGAACGACCTTCTTAAGTGGTCTACGGAGTATGCCTCCCTCAGAAGCAATATCTACCACCCGTGTGATGCCGTCTTTACCCGGATAGGTAGCAGTAATACGGCCTATGGGCCAGGATCCTCGTGGTAACGTACCATCAGCTACCACTGCCATGTCACCAATTGCTATTATCGGGGCTGTTCCAATTGCTCTTCTAGGAGAAAAGGTAGGCAGGTACTCTACGACCCATCTGTTCCAAAAATGGTCGGCCATGCGCCCTGCTCTTTTCCTATAAGAAAGGAAGTAAAATTGCTACCATTAAAAATATATAATACGAGTATATACAGTCCATTCGCTCAGTAACAATTATGTTTGCAGTCATATTCAAATAATGTTATGTCATTAAGAGGGCTTACATCGGTCCACTAGCACCACTCCTTAAAACAAATATTATCTCGTGACTGAGAAGGAAATATGAAAAACGACTCAATCACCAACCTCGGTAAGTGTGTCTAGAATTTTCTAATACCTTTTATAAAGTTTCATATTGAGATACGAAGTAACAAAATTCATTCTAAAGAAAAACGGCCACATTCCTCAAGATCGTATTTTGTTCATCACATTCATTTTATAACTTGTTTTTATAATATGTGGAAAACGTCGTGGGTCATACACTCTGTAGCTCAAATTTTGTATAATCCTGTAATGTGTAACTGTTTATTTTCCCAAATAAATAAAATAAAATACTTTGTCCATACACATTCATAGTCATTTCTAAATACGTACTCCACTATCACAAAAAGTCTTCCAGAAAGTTCAACCCCCGCTATTCGCTCTTAACTTGCACCACACACCAAAGCACTACTTGGAATTGATTGAGACGAGTCTAATACAGAGTTAATTTGACCCTCATTTAACGGGACCTCGGACCAGACCTCCTAGAGTAGACCTCTGGACCAGGTTTAATCTTTAATTGCTACATACTTGGCCTAGGAAATTTGTTCTCTTACGTTCGTACTGAGTAATGTTGGTACTTTGAACTGTTGTAACGAAACGGGAGTATAATTATTTAGAAGTTTGTATGTTTGTTACACATGCTTTAATTACTGAACAGATTTTGAAGAAGTTTGACACACAGATAGACTAGTTCCTAGATTATAACTTCGGTCAATCGAAGGTTAAGTTACGCTTACCGCGGTCAGTTCGTGGATGGGTGACCATCCATTACATATCGAGACCCATTTGTTGGTCCCGGCTGTCATTCGTCATCTTTGACAGTCGTTACGGGTAGTCAGAAGTTCAAAAGACTGATAGCCAGTCTTACCAAGAGGTATCGTGTTACTCAGTAACTGGATTGTGGAGGTCAGATAGGCAGTTGCTCCATGAAAAATTCTGGTAGTAAGCTGCATCCGGTTAGACTGGAAGCCGACGCTAACATAGTTCGGAAAAGGATAGGTAGATTGATTGACGTTGGTATTGATTAACGTTGGTACTGATTAACGTTGGTACTTTGAACTGTTGTAACGAAAAATCGAGTATAATTTCGAAGTTTGGGTTTGTATGCTTGTTATTCAATAACGCATTAATGGCTTCACAGATTACGGTGGAATTTGGTACACAGATAGATTATATTTTGTATTAAAACATAGGATAATTTTTATATGGGTCCAAAGATTATAAATACTTAAGTGTTTGTCTTTTTGTCACAGAACGTTGTCGAAATAGAATTATCGATACGACAAAGAAGATGGAGCGATTTTTAAAAAACTTCTAGCTGCGCCCCGCGGTTTCACCCGTATAAGTGTAGATCCCGTGGGAATATCGGAATAAAAAGTAGCCCATATGTTAATCCAGGGTGCCAGCTAGCTCCATACATCATTTTATCAAAATTGGACCCATACAAACCTTAACCTAGTACATATTTCTTTGCCATGACTCGCCACACCTACACAAGACGTGACACTGATTCTGAAAGGGACAGTCAAAACGTACAGCAATGGGCATGCTTTATTTCATATGAAACCGTATACAGGTGGAATGGGGCGTAGAAGTTTGTAGCGAAAAATCCAAAATCCACGCGGACGAAATCGCGAGCAATGCGTTAGTTATTAATATATTTAAAAGATGTATAAATTATATAGTACGAGTACATGCATTATATGGTATTGCAATTTAACAATAAATTACTTTTTTTAACAATGAATTTCCCACCAAATGCAAACAGTTCTATGTATTGCCCTCGAATGTAACTGTAGTGATATTTATGTCCGTGTCACAAACCGTGTAGTGAAATATAGTAGTGTAATGAACATTTAATTAACTAGAACAATTGTATTTACCTTATAAACAGACGCGAAGTAAGTGACGTTTTCACTGTAGAGTAATAAATCTGTAACAAAAAATAATAATTATTAGTATCGAGCAACGGTTTTCATATCTTCTAATACTTTTTAAGTTTTTCAATATTCCTTTTCTTAAGGAAACGGAATGATTTTCTTTTGATTTATTCTTGTACTGTAAATAAGTAATAATATGATCAATTAATTATATTTAACTAACTTTTGCCCGCGGCTCCGCCCGCGTGGATGTCGGTTATCGCGTAAAAAAGTAGCCTATGTCCTTCTCCATATTCCAGGCTATATCTCTGTCAAATTTCATGTCGATCGGTTCAGCGGTTTAGGCGTGAAAACGTAACATACAGACAGACACAGTTACTTTCACATTTATAATATTAGTATGCATAAATACAGAAGATTTAAATAAAATAAAAAATAAAAAAATCTTGTACTATGAGATTCGTAATGTTGAGTTTTGCTAAACTCATTAAGGGTGAATTTCACCGATAACTCTTGAACCGCGTTCAAGGTTGTCAGTGTCATTGACATATCTCGGGACCCTGGGGTCCCGGACCTTTGGAAGGTGTACGAGGGGCCGAAGCCAAATCGCAGAGGCCCGTTAGACAATTTTAAATGATGAGGCACCAACCGAAGATTATTTGTGTATGCACAATGCAAGTAACAATTACAACACCCAGTTGCTGCAGGACTATTGAGAATAAGGAAACAAAGATATTGGATTATGGGTTTGCTGGCTTAAGTGGACTGGTTACCTAGAACTGTGAAAAGACTATGCTTGACCAATATTTGCATATTCAATAATGGGTCCCCGAAAACGGTCGCTAGCACATAGCGTTGTAGCGACAAGGAAGCAACATGTCTTGAGGAGCTTATGAGGAGTGGAACGGTATTTCACGGCTATTAGGATAATCCTGGCAGTACGGTCAAGATCCCTACCAGCATCTTTCAGTGTCGTTATTGTTGTGGAATATTGACACTGACAGCTCTTGAACTCGGTTTAAATGTGCTGATCGCGTTCAGTTTAATTGGTGAATTACGCCCTAAGCCCTTAATGACCAGGGTGCAGTTTTCGAAAACAATAACGTACTTAAAATCACACCAGTATCCTCCGAAGAGGTAAGCAGGGGTGTTTCGTACACCCATAATGCTATTTAAGTCCTATAACGGTTACTTTATAGGACTAAATAGCATTAGCAAATAACGTTATAGCAGCTAATTCAAAATTAATTCTAATTTTGAATTAGCTGCTGCCCGCGTGGCTTTTCTATACATACACATAAATAAAAATGACGTGTCTGTTTGTTATATATGTCAAAATACCACAAGCAAAGACAAAGTAAATACGGGCTTATAACAAAAAAAAAACAATTTTTCTAATTTTTGTCTGTCTGTCAGTCTGTTTGTTCCGGCTAATCTCTGAAATGGCTGGACTGATTTCAACGGGACTTTCACTGGCAGATAGCTGAGTTATCGGACGTAACTTAGGCTACTTTTATTTTGTTATTTTGACATTACAAACAGACACTTTGATTTATTTGTATAAATTACTATAACTTTTTAGTTGAATGTGAAATCTATTAAGATCTTGACTGAAACATAAATTTACACTTACTTTAGACACAATACTCGTATAAATGATGTCGCTCCAATAAACATACTTTACGCGCTCTAAATAAATAACTTCAACCGATGGACCGACAATTCCTAAAATAACCGAACTCCATATTAACTCAAAACTCTTGATGGCTGGCTCCAAGCGTTGGTCCCGACATCGGCCCCAACGTTACTGTTCCAACGTGTGGATCTAGAAAATAGCTATAAACAACTTTATAGCTAAAGCCCCATTTACACGGTGCAAGTTTATTGCCTGTGGCAAACTCGTACCATACAATTGAAGCAATAATTGACTAGCACCATCTAAACAACACGTACAATTGTGGCACTATATTGGCAAGTAAGTTCCCGTTCAAAACTGAGAAACAGCACGTACCATAAAATCGCATTAAACTGGCATGAAAATATTCTATCATTCAAAGTAAAAGTAACCTTAAGACAACATTTAATAAAATTGAATATAATATTTGGCAGCGCAAATACTGGAATCGATTGTCCAAGGACGTGCAACTCTGTGTTTAGTCGGGCTTGCATGCAATAATTGCCTTGGTGTAATCAGAAGTCGTATGCAATTATTGAATGGCAAAACTGGCATTCAATGTATTGTATGCCATTTTATATATATTGCATGCGTGTAAACACTTGCATGCAACTCTTGAATGCTTTATGGCATACGATTATTGCACTTGAACGTTCCAGAAACTTGCACCGTGTAAATGGGGCTTAACACTATTGATTGGACGAGTGACATTAGGGCCAATCTTGGGACCAACGTGTGTAGCCAGCGTAAACATAACATTCAGCTACATAACATTATGTAAATCACTTTAAAGCGCTAATGAATCGCTTAATCAGCTAAAAACGCCTTGTAACGGATTGCTGATTGATCAGTCGTGCGTATAATGGCCTACTTTGTACGCATTGTTTAGTTTCTTTACTTTATAATGTGGTTTAGAACTTCAATAGGTCAGTTTGCCCTGGAGAGAGAGATATTTTACAAAAGACTTACGTGTCAGTCGTGGGTTCGAACCCAGGCCAGGCCTCCGTCACTCTATGTATTTGCGCGCTATAATTACCTACCGCCCGGCCGAGCGGTCTCGGGCCGTTTGCGGACCTTATTCAGTGCGGTTTTCGCAAGCGAAGCCCACGCACGTTGTTCAGTTTTAATCGTTTATTAACTATTTTGAAAAAAATATGTAACAAGGGCCGGTTTCATATTGAGACACGAAGTTTCATATTGAGACACGAAGCAACAAAATTCGATCTAAATAAAAACGGCCACTTTTCCTCTAGATCGTATTTTGTTGCTTCGTGTCTCAATATGAAACTTTATGAAAGGTATTAGAAAATTCTAGACACACTTAACAATATAGTTGATTGAGCCGTTTTTCATAATTCCTTCTCAGTCACGAGATAATATGTTTTTTAAGGAGTGGTGCTAGTGGACCGGTAAAAACGCTCTTTTAATGCTTAATGTGCTAAGTAAACTATAAAATACTATACCTACAAAAAAACTCACATTTTACAGAAAGACATTTCCGCAGACGTGAGGTTGGTTACAAACATAGCTACGGACACAATGAGAGATAATGGTGCCGATTCCCTTGTTCACAAACTAAACTAAATTTAAGTTCAGTGTATCTTTTTCTTTCTATTTCATTAAGAAAAGGACAGAAGATAAATTTTAGTTTAGTCCTGTCAAATAAATCAGCGCATGTCACTACTCCATACAAGTTTAGACATGATTAAAAACTTGCCGACTAAAACTACGTCAATTTACGTCAAGCGCTGATTAATTTGACAGGACTAAACTAAAATTTATCTTCTGTCCTTTTCTTAATGAAATAGAAAGAAAAAGATGCACTGAACTTAAATTTAGTTTAGTTTGTGAACAAGGGAATCGGCACCAGTGTTTTGTAGAACTTTTTTAAGTTGATCCTTAGACTTGACATTCGATATCAGTTTCGGGGGTAGCTCATTCAATAATGTTGGTACTACGTACCTTCTAGTGCGCTTACCAAAGTAGTTTGTTACTGTTACTCTTGGAACAGCAAGTGTCTTCATCTTAGATAAACGAGTTGGGTAATATGCTTACGTTAAAAGTTAAAAGAGTAAGTATGGAGTTTCTTGCCCATTCTTCTCCATACGTAGTCAAAGTCAAAGCATTTATTTCAAATAGGCACATAAATGGCACTTCTGAACGTCAAAATTAATTTGTTTGTCATTGCTTCATTTTTCATTCTTTTTACCTATTGTGGTATTGTGGTAATTAATAATTATTGTATACAAATATTGTTAACATTTTAAAAGAGTAAGTATGGAGTTTCTTGCCCATTCTTCTCCATACGTAACTACCTTTTTGAAGGGGAAACTAGGATCAACTAATTATTTTGTAAATTTTGACGTTCAAAAGTGCCTTTTATGTGCCTATTTGAAATAAACGATTTGACTTTGAATTTGACGTTCCAGCTTGTGGTCTTGATTATTAAATTGTTCAGTTAAGATATTTAACATATTTTTTTTTTTTTACATAGTTCATTAATCAATCTCATAGCTACAAAACAGTTTTTTTTTTAATTTTGTATATAAATGAAAAGACAGTATGATTGTTAAGCATATTTCATTGAGTTTGTCTTGATAAAATGATTAAAATAAATTGCTATGTTTAAATACCTACCAAATGCGCGAGGCTAACACTCGTGATTTCGCGAGTCTACTTCGGTAGGCTCGAGCGCCGGATCATACCGCCTTAACTATTGTACATGATATAAAAAAATACATCTCACACACTATCAAAAGTCATTTCATTGCCACAATGCATACCACAGTAAATGCATTCAACATTTTCAAGACCACCCAGTAATCCCCGCGTCTCGTTTAAACTATCATAATCTACACTTAAGTCACACTAAACTATATAACTTAAATAAAATAGTATTTATTTCAATGTTACGGTCGCTTCGTTCTCTTATAAAACGACTGGATTATATAAAATACCGATTTACGTCGCAGTAAAAATGTCGAAGAGTGGGCAGATACCGTGTTTTATATTTGCATGTGATTTTTAAGCATTTTGAAAGTTGGCAACATCGCAAATAACTTTGAAATATTTCGCTGTTTTGATTAATTTGTTAATATTACTTAATTAAATTATGGAATATCTCTTTGTAGTATACTAAAAATAAAAATAAAATATATTTTTTATTTATTTCATCATCATCTTCCTGCTCTTGTCATCATTCAGTCATCAAAGTCAAAGTCAAATAATTTATTTCAAATAGGCACGAAGATGCACTTTTGAACGTCAAAAATTACATGAATAGTTAATTGATTCTAGTTGCGCCTTCCAAAATGTAGTTATGTATGGAGAAGAATGGGCAAGAAACTCCATACTTACTCTTTTAAAATGTTAACAATAGTTTGTATACATTAATTAATAATTATAGGTGAAGACGATGTACCTAGAATACAAATAAAAATTACTTACCACAATTGGTAAAAAGAATGAAAGTGAAGTAATGACAGAAAAATTAATAAATGCGATAGGTACATGGTGCTCACATATTTACAAACATTGTATATGATTTTCAAAAAAAAAAAAAAAAAACATTCTTCCCTGCCAACCGTCACTCTGTCATTCACTCCCTTCTCTTTCATATCATTCTTCACACAATCTTCACACAATAAAATTAAAAAGTAAAATGACTGTGTGGTTGATGTGTGACTGGGAGTCGTGTGTTTTGTTTGCGATGTGTGAGTGCCAAACACGTGTAAAAACATGCCCTTAAAATTTTTGGGTGCGAAAGTTGAGAAGAGTCGCGAAGTCAAAAGACATCAACGCGTTGATACACACCACGTCTATACACAACCAAATCTCGAATTTTTTAATAAATATTATTAATATTATTTGTATTTTTTTATTTAATTTATGTGTATGAGAAAAAATATTATTTTATATATAATTTTTTCATATTTTAAGAACAAATAAATAAATTAAACCTTTTAAAAACCGCTATTTTTTTCGAGTTTGTTCAACTGTTATATTCGAGCGTTACTGATATGACTATACGACTAGAATAGGAGCAGCGGCGGTCTAGTGGAAACGGCCGTGATTTACGGTCGTGGGTTCGAACTCAAGCAGGCACTTTGTGTAAATTATTTAATCACTACTGCTCTCAAAACGGTGAAGGAAAACATCGTGAGGAAACCGGAATGTCCTAGACCTCCTCTGTGGACTAGTGGTAATATCACCTGTCTCAGATCCAGAGCTCCCGGGTTCGATTCCCAGCGGAGGCAAAAATTTCTGCTCGGTTTAGTTGGTGGTAGGGCTTGTTCTAAGTCCGCCTGGCTAGCTACCACCATCTTATCTAAGTCTGTCGCCAAAACAACAATGTTAACAGCATTTGTTGTCTTTCGGCAGTTAGAGGTAAGATAGCCAGTTCCTCTGTGGTTGAGGATTCCGGGTGAAGCTCGCTTCCATCTTCGGGCTTCTCATCACTTACCATCAGGTGAGATGAAGGCCAAGAGCTTCCCCGTTGTATGTAAAAAAAAAGAACCAAAAATTCGAAGTGATGTGACATCCGACAACCAGGGCCTCAAGTCTGCTATTACAATAGTGTCAGAATGGTCTCTTCATTGTGAGTTTTTGACAGATTTGCCATACAAACACTGTCAAATACTCACAAGGCGAGACCATTCTGACACTATTGTAATAGCAGACTTGAGGCCCTGCACGGGTCCCGCGCGGTAGATTATGGCCCACTCCTTCTGACCTCTATAGGCCGATTATACTACACACACACGCAGAATATACAGGACTTAAAGGACTCCACAGATCTCTGCTCACCTACCCTAGACGTTAACTCGATAGTATCACAATCGCCATTACCAGTAGGTAACGCAGACGTATGACCTTTCGCCTACATATCGGTCACTGTCTCATTAACGGGACGTTATGTGTGGGCCAAGGGACAAGCGGTCGCGGGAGAATATTTATATTAATATGACTTTCCATATATTCCTCAGTGGTTGAGGATTCCGGGTGAAGCTCGCTTTCAACTTCGGCCTTATTATCACTTACCATCAGAATGCCAAAAAAAAAAGGTAACTATAACCTATTTTTCTAAAGAAAAGACAAAACAGACAGTCGTGCTCATGAACAATTTTGTTTTATACACGATATTAATTGATTTATTTAAACACATACGACTTTTACTGTTTTTAGTTCTTCATGTTTAAATAAATATAATAAAAATATATTTTTTAAATAATAATAAGTCCGCAGTTTGGTAAAGTCCGTTTCATTCAAGGAACTATGTACTTGAATAAAAATCCACATCACTTACTCTTAATACTAACTGAGACCGACGAATACATTTTATCTATTCTATAAAAATAAATAATATTTAAGTGTCTGTAATGTCAAAATAACAGCTTTTTACTAAATGCATAGGAAAGTTTAGACGCTACTTATAATTTTTTTTTTGTCTGTCTCTCAGTTTCTTCCGGTTAATCTCCGAAACGGATAGACCGATTTTAACAGGACTTTCACTAGCAGACAGCTGAAGTTATAAGTAGTAACTTAGGCTTCTTTTATTTTAGAAAAAGCCACGCGGGTGACGCCGTGGGCCGCAGCTAGTCCTGGTTAAAATTAAAGTTAGATACAATTTCTTTAGTACTCGTACCGTGTGGTGCCGGACGTAAAGAATAGCACCACCCCATTTCCTCCCATGGGTGTCGTAAAAGGCGACTAAGGAATTTATTAGAGAATGGGCAGCAGCGTTCTCTATGCATTTTTAACACCATACTGCGATCGCCAACCCGCCTGCCAAGCGTGGCGATTATGGCAAACCCCCCCAATTGGGGGAGGCTTATGTCCAGCAGTGGACGTCTTTCGGTTGAAATGATGATGATGACAATTCCTTTAAAAAATTGATTGATGCTCTTAATGTGATAACGGAACGAATGATATTCTGATTATATTACGCCCTGTCTAAATACGAACACAACCTAAATTACCTTTCTCTAACTTTTCTTTATAAAATGCATTCAGATGCATACTGGGGCTGCCTTGGCGGTGTAGTGCATCCGGCTGTTTACCGAAAGCAGGGTGGATGACTTTTACGCAGTCATGAGAAAGTCACAGGCCACCTTCATGAACCAAATACATAAATCTGACAATGGAATATTGAGGGCCTTATACGAGGTAAATTAATTCATCGCATAAAGCAATTAATATAACCGGCACTGTTACTCCTTAATACAGGCTATTTCATAGCCTAGCAAGGAGAGCAGCACGTCACCCACTTGATTGCCAGAAATTAAATTCTAGCCACTTTGTGATAACTTTTACATGTACTACAATCTGTTTTTTATTATTATTATTTAATATTCCAGCTACAATAATACTTCTCTATGTAATGATTTGATAATTTATAATTAATGATTAATAATAATTTTGAAATTTTGTCATCTGGTGTAAATATTCATATTTTTTTTTCATTATTTTTTTGTGTAATTGGTGATTTATTTTTTATTTTTTTTAATTCTATGGGTGTATTCCTGAAATAGAAATGATTGAATGATTTTATAAAAACTACGTGAGATCGCTATCTCCTCTCACGCGGACTGCAAGCGGATGGTCAGTTCAAAGGCCTGCTCAGTGTTCATTTATTTATATAACCCTGACTGTTACGAAACTATGTATATTTAAATATACATGTCAAGTATTTACGCATAATGTATACAATATGTATGTATGGTCATGGGTTATTGTGGTATAGACTTGAGTAATAAGTGTTTGAGCAGTCAGTCTCAAGAGCTGTGAGAACTATTTCGAAGAACTACATCTCAGAAACAGGCTGAAGGTAAATTTCAATGTGAAAGGCAGAGATTTCTTCTCATTCACAGAAGGGACAAACAAGGGGAGGGGCTTGTGGCGAAGTAATAATAGCCGCACGGGTCGATCGATCGGCTTATTCCACAAATCCCCCCTGAAAAATCCCCCTTAGGAGGAAAAGTGGAATGTATAAAAACCAGTCTAGAATTCACCCCTGCTTATTTCACTAATCCCCCAGAGAATCCCCCTCAGTGGGGAAAACTGAACCCTAATGTAAAAAAAATCACTTTCAGGGTGGTCTTGGAATAAGTTTTTTTTTTTTCAATTCTAGTTTTCCCCCCTAAGCGGGATTATCAGGGGTGAATTCTGGACTGTTTTTTTTATAGATTCCACTTTTCCTCCTAAGGGGGATTTTCAGGGGGGATTTGTGGAATAAGCCGATCGATCAGGTTAAGCTACGCTTGCCACGGTTAGTCTGTGGATGGGTGACCATCTTTACATACCAAGATCCCTCCGTGTCTCGGAAAGCGTGTAAAGCCGTTGGTCCAGACTGTCATTCGTCGATCTTTGACAGCCGTTACAAAACCGAAACCCGAAACCCGCTTCGAGGTCGTCAGAAGCTCGAAAGTCTGACAAGTCCAGTCTTACCAAGGGATATCGTATGACCCAGTAACTGAATTGTGGATGGAGGTCAGATGTATTCGGGCCCTCTCAGAATCTGGTATTCTGTGCGACACTTATTTTTAAATGTCGCAGCATAATGCTGAGATAGGAGCCTTTTGACCCTGTACAGGTTTTGTTTTCATTTTACTTTTGTTTTTTATTTAATTTTTTTTAGCTGCGCCCCGCTGTGTTACCCGCGAACACTACATTCTTTCGGGATAAGTGTCGATCCCGTGGGAATATCGGGATAAAAAGTAGTCTCTAAGTTAATCCAGGGTGTCAGCTACCTCCATACAACATTTTATCAAAATTGGTCTAGCCGTTTGAGCATAAAGAAGAGACAAACATACACACACTCTCACAAACTTTCGCCTTTATAATATTAGTGTGATTAGTGTTACTATGAGTATGTTTAGTTTAAAATGTGATCTTCCTGCATGAGTCCCAATAAATACTTTTTCTTTCTTTCATTCTTCTTTAGATAGGCAGTCGATCCATGTAAAATACTGGTATTCGATTGGTTCGGTTCGATTCGGATCCGGTTAGACTGGAAGCTGACCCCAACATACATAGAAACACTAATTGAGGCGAAAAGAAATGTCACTAAATACTGACCAGTATTAAGTAACATTTATTTTCGCCTATTTATAT
This sequence comes from Dryobota labecula, assembly GCA_947523025.1. Classification (NCBI taxonomy): domain Eukaryota; kingdom Metazoa; phylum Arthropoda; class Insecta; order Lepidoptera; family Noctuidae; genus Dryobota; species Dryobota labecula. The sequence goes on along the minus strand of OX383307.1, from coordinate 19,809,332 downwards.
ACTTAATTATTATTATTTACTAGCTGACCCGACAGACTTCGTTCTGTAAAAAGCTATTTGACTGTGGCAGTTTGTCTACGCGCAAAGGAAACTACCTACCTACCCTACCCTACCTTACCCTATCCTACCCTACCCTACCTACCTATCTACCCTACCCTACCCTACCTACCTACCCTACCCTATTCTACCCTACCCTACCCTACCCTACCCACCTACCTACCCTACCCTACCTAACTAAAACCTAAAATTTTTTTTTTTTTGATAAAATCTATTCTCAGACCTACCAAATGATGACTGACACGTTATGTCAAACGCCATAAAGTTACATTAGAAGATAGAGTTACCTACTTATTATTACAATAAAAATGTAAAGATGGTCGTTTTCTTACAATTTTTTTTTTTAACTTTCTTAAATTTTTCTTACATAAGAACCTTCTCCTGACAATAACAAACACAACAAAAAAATAATTAGCGAAATCGGTCCAGCCGTTCACGCGTGATGCCGTGACCAAGGGAAATAGGGATTCATTTTTATATATATAGATTTTTATTTTGTTTTTATTTTACTTTTTTAATAACTGTTTTGTGTAATTAAAGATATTATAGACATAAAAAAATGCGTTTTTCTAATTAATTTAAGACTCATACTACACAAATAAAATGTTTTCGTGACTGTCCCTATTAATATGGCAACCCACTGTAGTTGAATAAATGCTAGGTAGATGATGATGACACGGAAGGGACAAGTATTAATCACCACGGTGGTACATTGCGTGTTTGTGGGTATTGATTATTATGTCCGGCATTCTAGACAGTGTATCCAGATATCCTCTATTGTTAGTTAGCATAATCCATACTAATATTATAAATACGAAGGTAACTCTGTCTGTCTGTATGTTACGTTTTCACGCCTAAACCGCTAAACCGATCGTCATGTTTGGCAGAGATATAGCCTGGGATATGGAGAAGGACATAGGCTACCTTTTTACGCGCTAACCGACAACCACGCGGGCGGAGCCGTGGGCAAAAGCTAGTCATGCTATAAAGTTCCCACTGCTGGGACGCAGGCCTCCCCTCTTTGACAGGGAGTGGGCCGTTTTAAAGGTAAGCACCTTCTATCCTGTCTTTTTCCCAACTGAGGAGCTTTTTAAACGCTGTGGAGTACTCACTGTGAGACAGCTTTTCATTCTTCATACCGTTGTTTTGCAGTATCTAAACACCCCTTACACTATAGTCACCAGAAGACGTAAGGACACAGTCTGTCAAACACATAGATTTAAGATTGCCTTTACTAAGAGCCCGGCCACCGTAGGCGCTGGCTTGCGGACGGCGAGCTATGGGCAGCTTGCCGTCCGGTAAGGACCAGGTCCGGGTCGACGGCGCGTTGTGTTCCACGCGCGCCTCAAAGAGATATCAGCACGCACTGACGGGGTCCGCTAGGACAGGCGCCTGCCAGGGTTGCGGGTTTGTCCGAAAGGTATTGCGTGGCCCTGGCACACAGGCAATTGAAGGAACACGGGTGGGTTTAAGTCAGTAAAAGTCTGACACGCCCTCTCGCTTCGCCCAGAGCGGGCGAAGTTTTGATAATTTCCTGCACAAAATCAAAAAGACTACCGAAAATGTCCTCATCCCTTGATAAATTTTTGAAAAAAATCTCAGAACCTAAACTGAAGACTATCAAAATGAGGCCAATGTTATCTATGAATAAATAATACAAAAAGCGCAAATACCAGAGAACGGCCACCTTACGCAAGTCTTCAATTGTTAAAATGACGAAAGTGACAACTGACAGCTTGCTGTTTAGCAACTTTATCATTGTTATAAGTTGACTAGTTGAATGACGGCGCTTCGAGTTTAAAGGTCAGGTATTTATTGAGAATGGCATAAATTATATTCAAACTAACTGCTGTGTGCGGCTTCGCCCGCGCAGCTTTTTCTAAAATAAAAGTACCCTAACTTACTCTTTATAACATCAGCTATCTGCATGTGAAAGTCCCGTCAAAATCGTTTCGGAGATTAGCCGGACTAAACAGACAGACAATAAAAAAAAATGCTTTTTTGTTATTAGTACCGTATATATTTTCATATGTATTTATTAAAAAGTTGATAGTTTGGTATTATAAAGAAACACTTCAATTTTATTTATTTGTATATATAACGCCAATACTAACTGATATTATAATTATTTTAAAGTTAGTTTGTTTTAATAGTATTCGGCGTAAGTCTTAAACAAAATTCAGTTCTAGTCACCGTTAAGTATCATGTAGTTCCAGATTTTTGGGCCTAGGAAATTTGAGCCGGCATAGTAAAAATCATTGATGTTTGCTGCTACTTCTGAAGTTCTGATAGACTCAGTGTTGGGGCTGTGACCTCGTCCCGTTGTAATGCTTGAGGGAAGTGTGCGGAGATAACGAAAAGATGAATTTCAAACTTGCTTGTATTTAATGCAAAAAATATATAAAGATTTTATATGGACCGCGACGCGACAATATAAGGATCGCACATAATTTTATTATGATAGTTAACGTATCCGCTCTTAGCGGCTGCTGCGGTCGAACTGCCGCGCCGCGCCGGCCGGCCGGCGGCGCTGGCGCGCGTCTGCGAGACGCCGTGGCAGGATCGGCTACCCCTCTCCTCCCGCGTCCCGCTCCTGCATGGTTGGGGGGGCGCGTGTGCGCGCCAACAGGCTCCCCCCGTTGGAACTTGTTCCAAAGTCTGAAGTGGGCAGCAAACAGAGCCTATTGTAGGCTCGTCGAAGCACTCCCGATGCTGTCCTGACGTCAGCGACACGTGTGATGCCGTCGGATCCAGGGTGCAGCTTTATGATTCGGCCGAGTCGCCAATGGTTCGGTGGGAGGCGGTCATCTTTGACCACGACCAGGTCTCCCAGCTGCAGCAGCTCCTGTTCATGGCGCTGCCATTTTGCACGTTTCTGTAATTCTGAAAGATACTCTGTCTGATATCGGTTCCAAAAATGAGCCGTCAAGGCTTGTGCCCTTTTATATCGAGGCAAGGTACTGATTCGTGTCTCTCTTTCTGTGTCCACCTGAGTGGGCAACATCTTGATCGTTCGTCCGATTAGAAAATGAGATGGAGTCAGTGGAGTCATGTCGTTGGGATCAGAAGATAATGGAGTAAGAGGGCGTGAATTTAAAATCCCTTCAATTTGAATCAAAACTGTGTTTAACTCTTCGTAAGTTAAATGGGCTAGGGATAGAATCTTTTTAAGAAGGAGTTTAACGGACTTAACTGCGCCTTCAGCTAAGCCGTTGAAATGTGGGCTATAGGCAGGAGAGAATTTGAAATTAACTGCCTGCTCTGCTGCACTTAAACTAATGTCATTACACCTTGATTTTAGGAAGGTTGAGAGTTCATTGTAAGCTCCTACAAAGTTTGTACCGTTATCCGAGTATATGTTAGCAGGCCGACCTCTGCGAGCGATAAATCTATTTAATGCAGCTATAAATGCTTCAGTACTTAGATCAGTGACCAGCTCAACATGAACTGCCCTCACTGCCAAGCACACAAATATACAAATGTACGATTTTATAAGTTGGCTGCCCCTACCTTTTCTGTTGGCAATTAGAATAGGCCCAGCATAATCGACAGCTGTGTTACTGAATGGATGCTCACTATGAACGCGTTCTTTGGGCAGATCCGCCATGATTGGCTGAATCGTTCTGCCGGCGAATCTACAACACTTATGACACTCGTGTGTGATTTTTCTGGCAAGGCTGCGACCGCCCATTACCCAGAATCTTTGTCTCACTGTAGCGAGCAGTAATTGAGGTCCTGCATGCATTAACAGTGTATGATAATGTCTGAATAAAATTTGGGTAACATAATGAGAAGCATGAATTAAAATAGGATGTTTAACATCATAGGTATAATTTGAATTTGATAATCTGCCACCAACTCTTATTAGATTTTCATGTGACATGAATGGGTTAAGATTGAGTACCTGTGACCTTTTTAAAAACTGGCCTTTCTCTAATGTAGAGTATTCATCTGAAAACTTATCTAGTTGAATAAGTTTACATAAAAGTAATGTGGCTGAATTTAATTCAAAAATAGTCACGAATGTAGTAGATTTATTATGAGGATGCCTACAGTTATTTATGAAGCGTAATATGTAAGCGGTGACACGTTGCAATTTACTAAATCTTGCAAACTTATGAATAAATTTGTTTTCTTCACGAACAAGATTGCACAGCACTTTAGTTTCTGGTAGGTTAGTGGGTATGGTATGGGTTTGAGTAGGCCATTGTGGTTTTGGTTGTATTAAAAATTGTGGTCCAGTCCACCACAGTTTAGAGCCTTCCAGCTGAGTAGCATTGCAACCCCTAGATCCTATATCTGCTGGATTAAGCTTAGTGGGAATGTAATTCCAATCCTTTGCATTGGTAGCATCAGTTATTTCATTGATTCTATTACAAACAAATGCCTTTAAAGATGACTTTGGTGTTCGTATCCAACCTAAGACAACTGTGGAGTCACACCAGAATGTCCATGAATGTATATTTAATCTTAGAGCATTTTTAACCTTGATTGCTAAGCGAACTGCTATTAGAGCTCCACTAAGCTCTAATCTTGGTATAGTCATTCCCTTCAGAGGTGCTACCTTGCTTTTAGCCATGACGAGATGGACCATAACGTTGCCATCCTTTGAGACTGACCGAACATAAACACAAGCACTATATGCTTGCAAGGAAGCATCGCTAAAGGTATGAAGCTCATAGCGTACAGCTTGATCGCATAGAATGAGCCTGGGTATAATAATGTTATTTAATTGTAACAGTGATTTCAAAAATTTCAACCATCTTTCTGTAAATTCTACTGGCAATGTGTCATCCCACGCAATTTTTGAAGCCCACAATTCTTGCAAAATTACCTTGGCCTGTAAGATGCAGGGATTCACAAGAACTAATGGATCAAAAACCTGTCCCACCATTGACAATACAGATCGTTTGCTTATTTTATTCTTTAAAGGATCGCTAACTGTTGCAAAACTAAAAGTGTCAGCCATACAAGACCATCGTAAACCCAGTATTTTGGCATGGTCATCATTGACTAATTTGAGCAAATGATCATCAATGTTACCTTCGTTTATGCTGTTTAATATACACATGTTATTTGAACGCCATTTTCTTAAATGAAATTGACCCTTTTTCAATTCTTTAATAACTCCTTGACATATTTGTAGCAGCTCTGCTTCTGAATTGTGGCCTGATATAAAATCGTCGACATAGAAGTCGTGTAATATTGTTTCACGTATTAGAGGAGAAGAACACTCCTGACCTAGTTGCACTAGACAACGTGTGGCCATATATGGTGCGGCTGCGGTGCCATACGTTACAGTATTAAGCTTGTAAGTATCTATCCTGTGAGTGGCATCAAACCGCCACAAGATTTGTTGTAGGCAGCGTTGCTCTGGTTCTACCAGTACGCAACGGTACATTTTTTCGCAATCAGATGTAACAACATATTTGTGTTGCCTAAATCTTATTAATATATCTATTAGACTATCTTGGACTGTAGGTCCTACATACTGTATGTCAATAAATGACAACTGTGAAGTAGTCTTTGCTGACGCATCGAATACAACTCTAAGTTTAGTTGTTAAACTAGTATCTCTAATCACACCATGATGTGGCATGAAATATGACCATTTATCGGTACTATGGTTAGCTAACGACATATGACCGAGGTCAATGTACTCTTTAATGAAATTTGAGTATTTTTCTTTGTATAATGAGTCACGTTTGAATTTTCTTTCCAAAGACTGAAACCTAGATAAAGCTTGTTCGTATGAGTCACCTAATGTTTCGGGTGACTGTTTCAAAGGAATTTTCACAACAAAGTGGCCATCTTTCTCATGAGTGGTTGTTTTTATAAAGTTTTGTTCACACTCATTTTCCTCCTTAGTTGTTGTACGGGGTGATGAAACAGATTCTAATTCGAAAAATCTATCTAATTGTTGTTGAAGGTGGCCATCATTTATAAAATGACATTGTGCCATGTTTAAATAGGCGTCGTGCTTATTACTTTTATTTTCTTGTTTATGCATCACACCTGATACCAACCAGCCCACCCTTGTATCAATGAGAACTGGTTTATTCCTGCCTAAACATATGCGTTTTGTACCTAATATGTTCCAAAAGATTTCAGCATTCAACAATATGTCTATTTCTAAAGGAATGTTGAAACTAGGGTCAGCTAATTTTAAATTCTTTGGAATGTTCAGCTGTGAGATATCGAAACGTGTGGCAGGTAATAACTGAGTTATCCCTGGTACAATAAAACAATCAATGACGTTTATGTATGACTCGGTGCGTGAGGATATGGTCAAACTAGAACGTTTAGTTACATGTAATGATTGACTTAAACCTTCCACTGAAATGGAAGTAGACTTAACTGGTAAGTTGAGTCGGCGACATAGCTTTTCTGTAATAAAGTTAGATGTGCTACCGTTATCCAGTAAGGCACGGACAATATGTTTTTTACCATTACAATCAATAATGTCTATGAGTGCTGTAGACAGCAATACGCAACCATTATGTGCAGATGACAAGACAATGTCAGCTTGAATTGTTGAATCTACATTGGAGTGGCAATCCTCCTGTGAGGCTAATACAACACATTTGTCTTTAGACACAGTAGTATCGGACTGCTGTGAAAGTGCAGGTTCGTCTATGTGCAATACGGTATTATGTTGTTTGGTGCATACTCTGCATGGTCCAAATTTGCAATCCTGAAGTGCATGTCCCTGTCTTAAACAATTGTTGCACAGGTTGAGCCTTTTCGCCTCGGCAATTCGAGCCATCACAGACAATGACATGAACTGAGGACACATGTAGATAGGATGGTTTTGCTTGCACCGAGGACATGTGTATGAATCCATGGTTCGCCTTTTATTTTTATGATTAGCAATGAATGTTTTCGGTTTAGCATTTAAAGGTTCACTGTGCCTACGGGTGATCCTGTTGGTATGGTCTAATGTTTCTAAAAGTTCAGCACGCCTTTTAACAAAATCAATAAATTGTTCTAAAGTGGGTATTTTACATTTTTGAAGGTTCTGGTGTTCTTTCCATGTCCTGTTAGTTGTACTGTCTATTTTTTTACACATAATATGAATAATGATAAGATCCCAATTTTGAATGTTGACCTCTAACATTTTTAAAGACCTAAGGTTTTTATTTACAGTATCTATAAGGCTCCTCAATGCTGAGGAAGATTCCTTTGTAATGTTTTCAAAATCAAATAATGCATCAATATGATTGTTGATGAGCAAGTTGTTATTTTGATAACGTTCACATAACAATGACCATGCTGTATCATAGTTATTTTCTGAAAAATCTAAAGAAGTAATAACGTTCGCAGCCTTGTCTTTTAATGCCGACCGTAAATAATGAAATTTACTAATTTTAGGTATTTTACCATTAGCGTGAATGAGAGATACATAAGTGTCATGAAATTCTAACCAATTTTCATATTGACCAGAAAAGGTAGGCAAATGTATCGTAGGTAATTTTAAGTTTAAGCTTGGCCCACCTGCAGTGAGGACAGAACCTGTTACTGAAGACTCCAAGTCGTGCTCTGCCTCCGCAGAGACCGGCCTGCCAAGCACCTCTCGTGCCTTGCCGACTGCCGCGAAGTACTGCGTCTCGAATCGCTCGCGTTCACCATATTCATCTTGACACTCAGCATCTGTAATGTCCGGCAAACTTTCGATTTGAATCTGTATTGAATCATATTCACCATAGCACTCTTCAATCTTTTGCAATCTGGCCCCAAGCTCACTGAGTTGAACATTACTAGGCCTGTCACACGTGCACATGATTAACAGATATTTCTCAAACTGTGTAAGTTTAGCTTTATATGAAGCACGTTTCTTTCTTAATTCTTTTAGGTTAGGCATTGCGAAAAGTTAAATTACTTAAAATGATATTGAAAAAACCAAGCCGAGTAGCTAAATGCACAGAAAAAAATGAAACTCTCCAGGTAGGTAGGTGTAATGACAGCAGGTTATACTTAAATGCAAGCGTGCAGATACAGGCAGGAAACGGGTAGCGCACGCACGGACAGGCAAGCAGCCACCGTCCGACTTTAAAGCAAGGGCGTAGCCCCGGTGCCGGCGACGACGGCAAGCAACGCGCGACACGTGGCGTCGTCGTTGCTCTGCTCGGCTTCGGCGCAAATCCTGTTGTATTGCGATAAATAATGTTATTAAGGAAATAATGTTATAACGTAAAACGAGTTCCTAGATGGGGACGGGAAAATCACAGTTTTTAATGAATTACTAATGACTTATTGCTTTAATGAGAATGACATTAAATCACAATAGGGTAGGTACTGTGTTCATGAAACACAAAGATCAACTAATTAATGACTGTTGATAGTATTAGGGGATAATTAATGAGATATCCACAGAATGACTTTAACTTTGGGAAGATAATTGGAACGAACTCACAAGAATAATGCCCTCAGGCTACTAGAGCATTGCTCGTTGATCCTCGTCTATTGCGACGCCATTTTGTCGTGCCACCACGAGACACGGACGACGGACGGCACGCTCGACGGACTTGACACGACGCGATGTGACGACTCGAACCACGGGATGCTGCCTTGTGGAGGTTCTACGTGAATTTCCAATTTTCTTCAATATCAGGGCTTCGAAGGACCAATGTTGGGGCTGTGACCTCGTCCCGTTGTAATGCTTGAGGGAAGTGTGCGGAGATAACGAAAAGATGAATTTCAAACTTGCTTGTATTTAATGCAAAAAATATATAAAGATTTTATATGGACCGCGACGCGACAATATAAGGATCGCACATAATTTTATTATGATAGTTAACGTATCCGCTCTTAGCGGCTGCTGCGGTCGAACTGCCGCGCCGCGCCGGCCGGCCGGCGGCGCTGGCGCGCGTCTGCGAGACGCCGTGGCAGGATCGGCTACCCCTCTCCTCCCGCGTCCCGCTCCTGCATGGTTGGGGGGGCGCGTGTGCGCGCCAACACTCAGATTCTAATATTTGACGCGCATTAAAATAAAACTTATCTTTAAAAAAATCGCTATACTTTTAACGTGTAAATAACACCTATTTGCACCTATTAACTTTTATTCAACACGATAATTAACCATTCAAATATTACAAATCACTGACAAATAACATTACTTTTCTTCGTACAGTGGCCAGCACATCAAGTTACGACAAACTTTCAAATTTTCTCGTTCGATTTTGAGCTTAATCATCAACATTTTAAAGTTTAAAATCGTTTGGAGAAATTAGACAATTTCGTGTATCTTGATGTGCTGGCCACTGTACATCGCTCATCGCCTACGATGCCTAAGTGCTCAATCTAAATTTGTATAGTTACAACAGATTCATTTTTCTAAGTAATTCTCGCTTTGTTAAGGTCACATCAAACAATATGAATTTCGGATGTGTGCGCAATTGTTAAGAGTTCACAGTCACAGTTAAAATAACTGTAACATTGTGTAGAAGAACGTTAACAAAGAATAGACAACTATTGCTCTTCCTGTGGGTGACAAAAGATTTTTTGAAAGTTAGGTATTTTGATCTGTAGGGAAATTATTTATTACAGTCAATTAATTTTTAAGTTATTACTTAAGTTATTATTAATATAAAAAAGGGAGGGGAAAGAATCAAAGGGCATCAAAAAATCGTCCGCATCGCTGTCAACAAGAAAAGTGCCCAAAACACTGGCAGTATTGCCACGTTGTATGGCAATACTGATTTTTTGGCAAAAAAATAGGTCACGTGAAGAGTCGACCAACCGTTTGGCGATGTCTCGAAAAAATAAGTGGGCACTCGGACCCCATGGTCCTAAAGTTTCAATCCCAAACGGCTCAAACATATTATAGCTCCCAATAAGGTTGTTATATTTGCACCGTTTGAGGTTTTCTGCACCTGCAGCAGCCGACCCAGCACAGCCCGCCGTGCTAGGAAGATGGGATGGCGCAAGGGTGTCGACACATGCTGCATCCCATACCAAAGGCCGACCTAACTTCCAAGGCATTATGGTCATTCCGTCCGGTCTCTTCCCATCATCGCGTGCCAAGCCATTGGGTTCTAAAACAGCTGGTGCCGTGCAATCCGGCCTGCGCTCCTACTGCAGGATAGGTCATGATTTCCGAAACAGTTGACAACTTCACCATATTGGCAGCGATGCAGAGCCACGCAAGGAGCGCCCAGACGCAGACAAGTAAAAAAGTTTTTGATCTGTTGTCACATCTGAAGTCAGCATGAACCCAGCAGATTTAATTCAATCTACCTAGGATGCAGCTGAATACCAGTATTTTACATGGAGCTCCTTGCCCATTCTTCTCCATACGTAACTACCTTTTGGAAGGGACAACTAAAATAAATTTATTATTTTTGTAATTTTTGACGTTCACAAGTGCCTTTTATGTGCCTATCCCATCGATCTCTTGATCGATGGCCTATCCTAACTTCACTACATATTATAAAACAAAGTCCTCCGCTGCGTCTGTCTGTCTATTCGCGATAAACTCAAAAACTACTGCACCGATTTTCATGCTGTTTTCACCAATAGATAGCGTGGTTCTCGATGCAGGTTTTAGTATTATAATCAAGAATGATGACAGCTTTGTTTTATAATTCAATAATTATTATTAGATTTGTGCTGTCAATAATTTGTAATTGACAAGGCAGTCACGAAGCTATCTTACGCAACTCCAAATATACCGCTCGTGCCAAAACAAATATTTCTATTATTGTTACCGAGATGCGGAAGACGAAATAAACACATCGGTGGATTGATAAAACAAGAGATTTATGTCTCGTGCCATAGAGTTGGAAAATGCAGAAGGTTCAACTTAAGATTAGAATTAAAAAAAAATACGTTTTTTTTTATTGGTCATCACAAATAAACAGATGTGGTTATCGTGTGCACGGGATTTTGTCTGAATCAAGGTGGTTAGATTTCCGTCACCGCGATTTTATCTACCTACTACATATAAAGCTACAATTTAGCGAGTATGTCTTTCATTGAATTGAATATGCCCTGGCAGCTGAGAGTATGTCATGATCACTCAAATGTCTCGCTGGTGGTGGCGCGTGTGTTGGAGCATTAGATTCCGTTCAAAATGGTTGAGCTAAATGATGCTGATTCATGCGTCATGTTCGTGAACGGGCGCCGTCAGTAGGGACTGGTCATAAGCTGCCACGGCTTATTTTAATTTATGAATTGTTTTTTTGTTTTTATCTTTTTATTATGGTCGCTTCACATTATTCTCACACGTAAAATTTCAAAATGAATGATGTAAGCAATATTTTGTAAGAATATTATGTTGTAAAAGAGTATCCGTGGATTTTGTTGCCCGTTCTTTTCCATGGGAACCTACTAAGCTTTGGAATTGGCAACTAGTTTCATTTTTCTGACTGACCGACCCCATGACAGTTCAAAAGTACCTGTAATTGATTTATCCATACTTAATATTATGAATATGAAAGTAACTCTCGTCGTCTATCTGCCTGTCTGTTAAGTTTTTATGCCCATGAAATTTGGCAGAAATATAGCCTGGGATATGGGGAGGGACATAGGCGGAGTCGCGGGCAAAAGCTAATTTGGTATAAATGCTTTGATTTTTATTTTTGACTTTGGTGACCATTTGCCAACTGGTGGAGTGCTTGCATTGTGCATTGTAACAAGTTATCCTTCTGTCCTTTATAGCTCTGTTCTTTCGCTGTAAAGGTAAATCAGCGGTGGGTAGCGGGTTCGATGCCGACCCGTCACCCACGTGAAAGTTATGCTTAGTGCACAAAAGCGGAATTGTACCGGCTTTATGATTGGTCTGTTTGTTTCTTTATGTGATGTAATGGCGGAAAGATATCTGTTTATGGTATCTTTTGACTGATTTGCTGTAATTAGCTTTGTTAAAATATTATTATGTTACTGGTCTTTGACCAGTGCGTGTTGCCAGTGATGACCTATGGAACTGAAACGTGGTAGCTCACAATGGGTCTTATTAGAAGGCTAAAAGTCACCCAAAGGGCAATGGAGAGGGCTATGCTTGGAGTTTCCCTACGTGATCGAATCAGAAATGTAGAGATCCGCAGGAGAACCAAAGTAACCGACATAGCTCGAATAATTGCCAAACTTAAGTGGCAACGGGCAGGGCACATTGATCGCAGAACAGATGGCCGTTGGGGCCGAAAGGTTCTGGAGTGGCGACCGCGTACCGGAAGACGTAGCATTGGAAGGCCTCCCACAAGGTGGACTAATGACCTTGTGAAAAAACAGAAACTATAGAACGCCACCTGCTACGTTCCTTACGTATCTACTCCTTTTGCTTCGTTTACATTCATACCTCCATCATCTGGTCATTCACGCACGCCGGTTGCGAGTACTACGCCCTTGACCTTTCTGAAGAACATCACCAATTAGGTCGCTATATTATGTCCTCTTAGAGCGTAAATAAATACCTTTGGTTAGTCGCCTTTCATTCATCCTCTCAACTCATCCTCCTTTTCAATTTTAGTCACTACATCTTCTTTTAAACCGCATTGTTGCCTTATCTATACTTCTATACTAATATTATAAAGCTGAAGAGTTTGTTTGTTTGAACGCGCTAATCTCAGGAACTGCTGGTTGGAATTGAAAAATTCTTTTTGTGTTGGATAGTCCATTTATTGAGGAATAATATAGGCTATGTAACATCACGCTACGACTAATAGGAGTTGAGCATAAATGAAAAATGTTGCAAAAACGGGAAAAAATATTCCTTTTTGAGAGCTTCCGTTGCGTGCGCTGCGTAAACGGTTTAAGTTACGCAAATATCATGTATCATGAATTGTTCCTCTTTAAAAGTTCTAAAAAAAAGTCCACGACAGCATATGTCTATCTTTTAAGATTGACTCACTATAACCTTTTTTTATGGTAATCAAATTTGTTCGAAATTAATGCATTATTTGCGAAGGAGTTTTATCAACAAAATATTAATCCTTATCCAAAAAAATATGTTATTAATGACAAGTATTTAAATGTAAACAAAATTGTCCTTGACATCACTTGATTTCAATCAAAATCTTAGGAGATATCATAATTTTAAAATAACTGCGTAACAAAATAAGTAGAAAATTCATTACTTAAACCACTCTCCTCTCTTAGGTGACGCAGACGAAGTTGCGCGGGTCAGCTATATTATAAAGCTGAAGAGTTTGTTTGTTTGGTTGAACGCGCTAATCTCAGGAACTAGATACTGGTTCGAATGGAAAAAATATTTTAGTGTTGGATAGCCCATTTATCGAGGAAGGCTATAGGCTATATAACATCACGCTATGATCCTTAGGAGCCAAGCGAAAAGAACAAAAGTCAGAACGAACGCTAAGCGATAACGAAGTTACAGCGCGGGCGAGTGACGGGATGCGACGCGATGGGTGGACCGAAATTTCACGCGGACAAAGTCACGGGCAGAAGCTAGTCGCATATAAGAAATATTTCTTAGTAAACGAACTACCAGTATGTCTAGTTCTAAAATAATGACAGCACCAATAGTATTTTAGAGTTCCGTTAACCGTTTTGGGGCCTAAGGGCTTAATGGGTTCCGCGAAGGTACGGGTTCGATGTCCCGGCCAAACACTAAATTACACGGATGAGTCGTCGTCGTGAAATGTGTGTGTCATTTGTTTGAAAGTGGGGTCGGCAGAGCTTCAGGCGGTGAGAGGAAATAGGAGGTAGTGGAGGTCAGATGGCAGATGCTCAAAGTAGGTACTAATGATTAGATGCATCTGGCTGGAAATAGGAGGAAATGGGAGGTGGTTTGACAGGAAAAAACGTAAGATGAGAATCTCGAAGTAATTAGTCTGCTGTTTGTGTATGTGAGTTTAAATGTTTGTAAACGCACCCACAATACAGGAGTGTTCCTATATTGTTCTACTGTTCCTAGTGTGGGGCAACGTTTAAAAAAAAAAAAAAATCCTCATCCAAGATTTTGTTGACGAACTTCGTGAGATGTAATGAAGTTGATTATGAATAGAAATACCAAGGAATTTAGCAAACAGTTCAGTGCTAAATTTAACTACTCTCAATAGGTTGAAATGACTTCGACTCAATTTATCGGTTTGCTAGTCCTAAATTTATGGCAATTTTGTAATTAATATCGAAGTGACTAACAACTTTTTGTGTGTAATCATAATTATTATTATCTATCTACGCGTTATAGTCTAGGTCTACTGAACAGGGTGTAAAGTTCACTCATCCTTCGTAGAAAAGGGATCCTCCGACCAGACGGGTGTTGTGTCTGGTGGGCATCTACCCGACGGTTGATGTCGGAATGTTTTACGTTTATCAGTTGCGCGGTAAACTCTGTTTGCGCGATGCAGATTTATATGACGTCAGGTCCCTTTAAAAATTGTTGAGCTGAATGCAGCACCTTTCAGCTCAACCTTTAACCATCCATGCGTCATGTTCGTGAACGGGCGCCGCCATTTGAAAATATGCCGTGGTAGCTAAGGTATGACACCTTAGCTACCACGGCATATTTTTATTAAATTTATTTATGATTTTTTTTTTGTTTGTATTTGCTGTAGGTATTCTGGACGCTTTTAACGTATGTACGTCTTTTTTTACATCGTTCTCACATAATTATATTTATAAATTCAATATTAATGATGTAAGTAATTTTGTAACAATATAATTTAGAAGAGTGTCCATGGTGTTTCTTGTCCGTTTTTCTTCATAGGTACCTACTGTACTTTTGAACAGTAAATTAGCTTCATATTTCTAACTTCTAACGCCTTGACGGTTCGAAAGTGCCTGTAAACGGTTTGATGGCGATGGCCGTTTTGCGTGGATGTGACGCATATTTCTTTTCTTTGTAATTGAAATAAATGCTTTGAGTTTGAGTTTTGGTTGCATTAAAAAATCCTAAGTTAGTAAGTGTAAGTAATTTTTGCTACTTAGGTTTTGTTATGCGACCAAAGTCTTTCGATTTTGCGTTATGGTAATATAATATGGGGTAATTCTGTAGAACTTAACAGAGTGTTTCGAGCTCAAAAGAAATGCATCCGCTCAATATGTGGAGTGCACCCACTGGACAGCTGTGTTCCATTATTAAAAAAAAAAAATATATTACCACTCCCAGCTCTATATATTTTTGATATTTGTATACCAAAATAAGAATGAATTTCAATTGCATAATGATCTTGTATCCAAACCGAGCCGCAAAGTTCACATGCTTCGTGTACCTAGACGAAATAATCAACTATTTGCTAACAATGTATTCTGTATGGCGACCAAAGTTTATAATAAACTACCAGATTGTTTTAAAACTCTTGACTTTAGGATATTTAAACGTAAATTATTCAATTATCTCTTAACTAAATGCTACTCGACTGATGATTTTATGAATGAAAAGTTGACTTAAATACTTATTATCTCTATGACTTAATTTAATATTTTTGACATTTCCCTACCTAATATTTGACTAATTTGCAATTTGAATTTTATCCTATTTTATTTTATTCAATGTTATATCTAATAATCTAAACAAAATCCTGAAAATGTATTTGTACGCCGGAAACGGCAGAATATTATGAACTTTAAAAAAATGTATATAACAACTCTGTAACAATATTCTGACAAATAAATGGACTATTAATATTCGATTCCAGCACATTGAGTGGATGTCAATTTGGACATATTGTTAATCACCAATTTTCACCAACAGCTAAAGCTTGAAATAGTTGTTAGATTGGCAATACTTCCCGTCCATTGCCTTTATAATCGATGAGTTATATAACCACTTAAAAGCAATGTCAATCACCTTCCGATGACACATTAATGACTACGTTTGTGCCACTTCTCACGTATATAATGGCCGCCATATTTGGCAGCTTCGATTAGTATAATGAGTGATTCCGGACTTTCCTTGCAAATATGGTAGGAAATAATTATTGAGGAGTGTTTGATCTGCCTGTTTGGATATGTTTGAGGACTGGTCACTGATGATTTTTGGGAGGCCATGTAGGAGAGGATTTTATGGGTGTATCCCACTATTTCCATGGAAATACAAAATAGAAAAAGTGGGACCAGAGTTTTTTTACAAATATCCCATTATTTTTATTGCGACAAAAAAAAACGCAGTTATGTTATTTGAAAAGTTTACCACTTTTAATGAATAGATTAAAATTAAAACACGACTTATCAGTATTCAAAAAAAAAAAAAAAATGGAGACCAAATTTATAGTTTCTATGAGCACGCCGTCATATGAGGTGATGCAGCGTTTTTTTTTTGTCGCCGCCAGCAGCAATAGAAATAGTGGGACAATCAGTCTGAATCAGGCTCAGTATTTCTATCAATAGAAATAGTGGGATACACCCGATTTTATGACATGTTAAAATAAAATATGACCGTTTGACGTTTGTTAAAAAATAACGATTACAGTAACAGGTGTCATACCCACTGATTAACGTCATTTTATTCTTTGAACTTTGATGATCGGTTTTTATGCTGTGAAACATACGTATTTAACGAACGTTAAACGTCATATGTAATCATTATTATTTGACGTACGTATGTTACGTTAACGTACCGTTCGAAACAACCGGCCCTAAGTAGACAAGTAGCAATGACCCTGTCATATTAACCGCAGAAACGATGACACTAAGGCGCCATCTCCGAGAGTATCGCGGCGATATTCATGCTGTGCCTTCAAATAATCGCCGCGATGATATCGCCGTGTGGAGATTGTTTCATAGAGTTTCTATTGAATTTGATGGCACGTTGTGAATATCTTTACGATATTCGCACCCGTGGAGATGTCGCCAAAACCATAATCTGCCTTTTTTCAAAAAATGGGGTTGACTTTTCAGTCTAACTAGATTTATCATATTAATATTTTACATGGAGCGACTGCCTATCTGACCGCCACGACCCAGATACTGGGTAATGCGATACCCCTTGGTAAGACTGGTTGTCAGACTTTCGGGCTTCTGTCTACCAGTAAATAAAATAAAATAAAATGAAAATAGCCTTTATTTTACTATGTCCTTCTTAATACATAAACAAGTAATACATTAACTTAAAACTAATCGGCTACGAGGTCAGGCTGTCTTGCGACGTAGGCCTCCTCTATTTCCCTCCAATTATTCCTGTCCAGAGCAGTCGTCAAAGATCTTCAAATAGCAGCCGGGGCCAACGGCTTAACGTGCTATCTGTGGCACGATGACTAGACCACCGATGCAGTTTTATTTCTAAAACGGCAAATTAAATAAATCTATTCTATACAAATAAATAATTTTGAAGTGTCTGTTTGTAATACCAAAATAATAGCGTTTTACTAAATGCATAAATGAAAGTATATACGGTATTAGTAAAATATTTTTTTTTTAAAGAAAATAAAAAAAATATTAAAAAAAATATTGTCTTTTGTTTGTCTGTTTGTTCCGGGTAATCTCCGAAACGACGACACTTCCACTGGCAGATAGCTGATATTAAAAGAAGTGACTTAGGCTTATTTTCGACTAGCTGCAGCAAGCGGGATCACCCGCGTGGATTAAACAAAAATATATACATTACAAGCAGACATTTCAATTTTATTTATTTTGTATAGAAAAAGCCACGCGGGCGAGGCCGCGGGTAGCAGCTAGTCCTGAATAAAATGATATTTTCTGCGGCACACATAAGCACCATTTAGGAATCCTCACAATAATGAATAGCATAATAATGTTACGGTGTTTTAAACGAGCGTCTCATTTAGTTAATTTAGTTAATATTCCGCTTAAATATTAGTAACTGTTTCCGACAGTTAATGCCTAAGTTAAACGGAGATTTAAGCACTAACGGTAGATTAAGATTACGTTAAGATTCGCTGGTTATGTGTGACACCTTTTATGAGGTAATTTGTTGAATTCCTGCTGTTAGATTGCAAATTAAAACAAATTCGTTACGAAATATGTAATAGGTATGTGAGATTTATTGATTTTTTAGGGTTCCGTAACTCAAAAGGAGAAACCCTTATAGGATCACTCGTGTGTCTCTGTCTGGAATAGCCGATTTGCTCTATACAGGGTGATATTGAATTCATGGGCATTATGTTAAGGGGTCATTATACTCATCATTATGAACAACTTTCACTATGGGACCAAAACTGAAATCGCGAAAAAAGAATCAGCTGTTCCCTACATTTATGTTCGCATAGCTCGTCAAAATGTAGGGACCAGCTGATAATTTTTTCGAGATTTCAGGTTTGGTCCCATAGTGAAAGTTGTTCATAATGATGAGTATAATGACCCCTTAAGAGGATGCCCATGAATTCAATTTCACCCTGTATATTTGAATATATCGGACTGATCAAGTTGAAATTTTGTACACATAATTATGAACTTCTGTGACCCAAACAGGGACATGTAACAAACAGAAAAATAATAATATAAAAATAGTTTTTTTTGTTATAAATGCCGTATATATCATTTATGCATTTAGTAAAAAGCTGTTAAGGCTTCTAAAAACAGGCGCGACACGCGATAAAATCGCGCATGACACAAAGGCACCGCTCGTCGCGCGATACGCGGTGCCTTCGTGTCGCGTCGCGTGTCGCGCCTGTTTGTAGGAGCTTTTATTTTGACATTACAGACACTTTTCTTTTATTTATTTGTATAGATAAGTATGTGCCGTGTGGTGCCGGACGTAAAGAATAGCATCACCCTATTTCTTCCCGTGGGTGTTCGTAAAAGGCGACTAAGGGACTTACTAGAGAATGGGCAGCAGCGTTTTCTAGGCATTTTTAACACCATACTGCGATCGCCAATCCACCTGCCAAGCGTGGCGATTATGGCAAACCCCAATTGGGGGAGGCTTATGTCCAGCAGTGGATGTCTTTCGGCTGAAATGATGATAATGATAATTTATCAAAAGCGACAGTGCCTCTGTATTTTTGTATGTTTTCACGACGGAACCGCTGAACCGATTTTGATGACAAAAATAGCTCGAACCATGACAAAGAATATAAGAATAGTCATTGAAGTTTGTGTCAAATTAGAAATCCACGCGGACACAGTCGTGGGTAAACCGCTAGTCAGTAATTCATCAATAATCTCATCAATAAAAGTCTTCTCACGTTTAATTGTTGCACACCATATCGGGACAGAAACGATTTGATTACCGGTACCAGGACCGATCACCGTTATGTCATAACTTTATAAATGTATAATGGTGTTGGATAGCGTTTAGCAGTAGTGTGCATTGTATTAGTGGTTCAGCTTCAATATCATCAGGATTGTGTCGGAATCATTGACGTATAAAAAAGGAAGATAAGGCATCGTCCTAACGTCACTTATACATTACTGGACTAGAAACAATTACATGTAAACTCACCCACACAACTACATTTCCCGATGTCGTGCGTCATGCATCAACACACGATATGACGCGGGCTGTAGCGGGAACGAGATAGCAATAATTTTCACTGTTACGTACCCATAACAATTCAGAAACAAATGGCGACCTAGAAAGCAATATTATTCAGGAGAATTTTAAAGAAAATAATATAATTTTGATGTACGAGTGGACAGTAATCCCGTGGAACTTGTTTTTGGTTTCTGAATTATTTGTGCACATTTTGGAACCACAGGAAGGCATTGTTGATTTGTTGCTGCTTATTTGAAGCTTGCTTTTTTTTAGAGCTCCAAGGGATAAAGGGTCTTGACAGATTGACAGACGGACAACGAAGTGACCTATAAGGTTTCATTTTTTTCTTTTGAGGTACGTTACCCTAATATTGAACAAAAACTGAAGAGTCTAATATCGGCTCTAGGACTTTATTCTGCAAAACCTGTCACTTTTTAGAACGCTATTAACTATCTTCTGAGTCATCATTTCAGTCGAAAGACGTCCACTGCTGGACAGAGGCCTTCCAACGATACGTCTTCCGGTACGCGGGCGCGACTCCAGAACCTTTGGGCCCCATCGGCCATCTGTTCTGCGAGCAATGTGCCGTGCCCATTGTCACTTAAGTTTGGCAATTCTTCGAGCTAAGTCGGTTAAACCTTAGTTCCCTGCGAATCTCTTCATTTCTGATTCGATCACGTAGGGAAACTCCACGCTTAGCCCTCTTCATTGCTCTTTGGGTGAATTTTTGCCTTCTAATAAGGCCCATTGTGATCATTTGAGTATTCGGGGGTAATTTTAATGGTACTCAAGTTACAGTTAGTAGTAATAGTTTCCGACGCCGAGTACCATAATATTTACTATCTCGTACAAATTTGCTAGAAATTTATTATTACTTACATAAGTTCTTAAAATATTCAACAAATGTGCTAAATTAATGTAAATAATTGATTATACATTCAAATGTGAATTATATCTGGTCATAATAGCACGAACAGGTTTTTTTAAATAATTTACATAATTTAAGCCAGTTTTTAAGAAGTGTCGTCAAGAATAGTTTTTAGTCTTAATTTCAAATTATCTTTGGTATTCTAATTGGTTTGTATGATTGGATAAGAAGGTATATTGTTGAAATACATCTGCGGTGCATTGGACATTTCAACGGTTAAGTAAAAGATTTTGTAGGAAATCGAAAGTAATTTTAGCGTTAATCCGAAAGTAAGCAAAAGTAGACCAGTGTTTGAAATTTAACTAACAAGAATTTTCCCAATCATCCTTATAGTTTTTCTCCCACACAACCTTTCTCCTTGCCAATACAGTCAACCACCATCCATGGTAACAATTTAAAATTGACAGTACTTTAATATCGTCGCAATAAGGGCACTTTTCCGCGTTCAAGTGAAGAGCGGTTGAAGGTACAATCGGTAACATAAAACGATTACTTTTATTTTTATCTCCCGTCTCCAATATAACTCCGAACTTGTAACATGAGAACATGATTGCGTACAGTCGGGTACAGGTAGGTACATGTCAACTTGTCAAGGAAGGTGTGGAAAAAAACCACGAGATAGGGGTTAGGAGCGAGCTGGAGGAATGGAGAGGGACCCCATAATTGCACTTTTGGAAGGCTTATATTTGGTGTTAATAATAATAATAAAAGAACCGGAGTTACCGTCATAGCTTGCAGAGTAAGCGAGCTGAAGCGGCAGTGGGCTGGCCATGTTCGTCAAAGGACCGAGGGCCGGTGGAGCAGACGAGTCCTGGAGTGGAGACCGCGTATTGGCAAGCCTAGGGTAGGATGCCCCCCAGCTAGATGGACCGACGACCTAAAAAAAAGGTGGCTGGGACAGACTGGATGCGTAAGGCGGAGGACAGTGTTGTGGCGCACCCTGGGAGAGGCCTATGTCCAGCAGTGGACTGCAAGGGGCTAAGTTGATTGATTGAATAATAATAAGTACGTACGGTCTTATTATTCACAAGATGGATGGATGACCTTGTGAAAGCCGTAGGAATCCGCTGGATGCGAGAAACACAGAATCAGTCGAAGCCGCGGTGCTTGGGGGAGGCTTATGTCCAGCAGTGGACGTCTTTCGACTAAAATGATGATAGATTAGAATAATGAAATCGAATAATGGAAGAAAAATCTATTTTACAATATAAGGTAAGTATCGATGACTCTTCTGGCCGTGATCGATCTGGGGTTTACAAATGACATGATTAGAGATTACCTACGTGACCATCAACAGACAGTGTCACCGTTATGTTCAAAGAATTCTTCATATTCCATCTTAATAATATGCATCACCAATTTTGCGAAATCACTCTTCTGAAGTGTTTGCCAATATTTTACGCTGTTGTGTGATGCTGTTATATTTGATCATTGTGGGTCTGAGAGGATCAGTTTTTTTTCGGTCCAAGATTGGAGGAGTTTTATGAACTTTCCCAAATGTATATATTGCAAAGTTATTGTTGCATCATTATAAAAGTAGATGGTCTTATGTTTGACAAAAAGTGAAACCGATGAAAAAATAAACTGAACAGCCAAAAATTTAAATATATATTATTATATATATATATGCCTTATAGACTCGGACGTAAAGAATAGCACCACCCTGTTTCCTCCAGTGGGTGTCGTAAAAGGCAACTAAGGGACTTACTAGACAATGGGCAGCAGCGTTCTCTATGCATTTTTAACACCATACTGCGATCGGCAACCCGCTTGCCATGCGTGGCGGTTATTTATTTATTTATTTTAATCACAATTATAACACCTTTACAGAATAATCCAATGCGATGTTATATGTAACAATGTCTACACAGAAACACAAAAAATAAAATGACCTGTAAGCAGAATCACAAAGAATTGAATAGATACTAATGATTAAACCCCCCCAATTGCGGGAGGCCTATGTCCAGCAGAGAATGCCTTTCGGCTGAAATAATGATGATGATGAAGTATAATTATAGATGATTAATTAGTCAGACTTATCCAAATGGATTAATATCCCTATCTACGGAACCCTAAACCCTGTAACCTCTGTTTTATTGTTAAAGTTGCTCTAGCTTGTCTTATAATCGACGCCTGACTGATGAAGCGATGTAATATGTTAATGAAGACTTGTAATATTATATTGTAGTTATTTTCCTGGTAAATTGGTGAAGTGGACACTCATTACCCTGATAAAGATAACGGGGCTATAATGTAGTCAGACATGAAACACCAACGACGGCACGGTTGGCGCAGTGGTTAAGTGATTGAATGCTGCGCTGCGTGTCGCGGGTTCGATTCCCGCACGGAACAAAAATTTGTATGACCTATAAGTAAATGTTCCGGGTCTGGCTGTTTGTGTATGTGAGTTTAAATGTTTGTAAACGCACCCACAATTGTCAGCAACAACTTCAAATCGAAAATGGATTTTTCGAAGAGAACAGAGAATTCAAGAACTAGAGATTTCCCTATAAAAGGAGCCCGCAGAGGCAATTTTATCAGTTTACGTCTGGGTTCTGATAGTGAACCATCTCCACAGCGGAGGGTCTACTGCTTGATTCCTTGAGAACCATCAAGTTCACGATAAGTAACTGTAAAAGTGAACAGTATTTGAGTCGCCGACGCTCTGACGCATTCCTTCCTACACTTCTCGGAGTTTCCTCCTCGACACTGCGGACATCAGCGGCGTCAAGGCAGCTCCGAAGAAAATATGTCAGCGCAATACATCTTTTCTTCGGAGCTGCCTTGACGCCTGTTCCTCGGAGCTGCCCTGTCTACTTGATTGCGCAGATTTCCTGACGCGGAGTTGGGAGTGCTTTCCAAGTATTATAAATCTCATCTTCCTCCTTCTTGCCTCGAGAGTGCGTGTTAGGTAGGTCCTTCTAATTTGAAATCTAATTACTGTATTTTTATCTTCCCTATAAATTTATGAAATTGTTCAGTCTACTTTTACCTTTTTATTTGTTAATTAATTAGACGTGACACAATACAGGAGAAATTCCTAAGAGGGGAAAAGTTAAAAAAAAAAAAAAAAATTTGACCACTTTGCAGGACAGCTGTATAACTAACATCATAAACAACAACTTTTGTTCTATGACTTTTTTAAAAACGTAATACATTTACCAAAAACAATCCTTCAAGATTTCGTTGTTCTATCTATCAATTCTGTATTTTGTTGTACCTTCTACGCTGCCGCGCTAACGAAGAATGCATTAACTCGATTTTGGACGATTAAAATTTATATATTCGTTGAGTTTATTTATTTAACAATTTATGTACACACATATAAACAGACAAGAAGAAAGGAACAGAAAAATACGTACAAAGGTGATGCTTATTTCTAATGAAATCTCTTCCAGCATACCTGCGATAGGAAAGTAGATATTAGAGTTATTTAATTGAAGTCGGCGAATCGAAATCTATTAACTTCTCTCTATGCAACTATTTATTGACCCTTCAGGAACTCGGTTTTTCAGTAAGCAAGAATGCAATAACTAAAACTTCATAACAAATTCAATAATCAAAAATACAATTCTCGGAAGCGGCAAAATCGAGTTATTGCGGCAGTAGTTACGCCTCCCATGTACTAGACACGGCAGATTATTTTGCTACGCATAGAGTTCGATTAGAGCGTTGAATTTAAATATCTTTATTTTTGTATGAAAATATGATAAATTAAAATCATAAAAGCCGGCCAAATGCTTGTCGGACCACGCACAATGAAGGATTCCTTAGCTGCGATGAATTTATCTCAAGAACAAACTTAACATTCTAGTTGAGAAACATGCTACTATACAGATTGTATGGGGGAACATGTTTTTCAACTGCTTTAAGTTGGTCGACTATTACTCGTAAACTTGAAAAGCCTACTTAGCTGTGATAGTTTTCCTTTTAACTTCGTTATATATACTACTATCATGAATTTTTTCACCTATGTAAAACTAACCGTTTAGCTGGCAGGGGGGGGGACACTTGACTCTAACAAAAAATTGCATTTTAAAGGCTAATATTTCAGAAACGGATCCCTTAATCGAAAAATTGTTTTCACAAACCCGCAATATTTTTGAAAGACCCATCCAACAATACCCCACAACATAGGGTAGGCGAAAAAAAAAACATCCGCTACATGTACAGGAGGTCTCCTAAAAATTTTTTTCAAGATTTATTTTACCACTTTGTCGGCGTGATTAAAATGTATATCCATGCCAAATTATAGCTTTCTAGTACTAAGAGTCTCTGAGCTAAGCTGGGGACGGACAGATGGACAGACGGACAGACGGACGGACGGACGGTCATGGCGAAATAGTTTAAGAGAAAATTGGAAAATAACATAAAAACAAACAATACGCTGCACCGTTACATTCACAAAAATCGAGCTACTTATTTTCAAGCCGCAGAAGCTAAGGTGGTAATATAAAAAAATTGGTTGTCTGTAAAGTTGGTTTACGGACGATAGTTTAACGTGACAACGTCATAACAAAACATTGATGCGGCGCAAGTGTACAATGAGCGTAACGGGATAATGAGCGTCACGGGACAAAGAGTCATCCTTTTTCGCGCATGCAGCCGGCGTTCATCGATTTATTAGACGTTGTCACGTCAAAAAAATCAGCAACACTGAAACTAATTTCACTGCACAAGTATCCGTTACAAAAATATCATTCTGCCAATCAGATGTTCAAGTGAGCGAACAAAGTATGCTAAGAATCTCTCGCTCGAGAGAGAAGCCAAATAAACGTGATTAAATTAGTCTAGCAGACAAATGACTAGGTTTTTGTCTGGTAGGCCTAATTAATTACATGCTAGGCGCCTAGGTAATGAAAACTAGTGTTGTTGTTGTTGCTCTATCAGAATATCAGCGCTTTTTTTTTTGGTTGGGAAGTTATCAGATAACTTCTCCCTCTGTGGGCGGAGCGGGAGGGCGTGTCAGACTTTTACGGACTAAAACCCACCCGTGTTCCGTCAATTGCCTGTGTATCAGGGCCACGGCATCCCTTTTGTTTTTTCAAATATCGCAGCATCATGCTGAGATAGGAGCCTTTTTGGCCTCGCACATGTCTTCTTTTCTTTTTTGACGTGACAACGTCTAATAAATCGATGAACGCCGGCTGCATGCACGAAAATGTCCCGTTACGCTCATTGTCCCGTTACGCTCATTGTCCCTTTACGCTCATTGTCCCGTTACGCTCATAGTCCCTTTACACTTATTGTACGCTTGCGCCGCATCAATGTTTTGTTGTGACGTTGTCACGTTAAACTAGCGTCCGTAAACCAACTTTACAGACAACCAATTTTTTTTACTATGTTTAGAGTTCCGTACCTCAAAAGGAAAAAACGGAACCCTTATAGGATCACTCGTGTGTCTGTGTGTCTATCTGTCCGTCTGTCACAGTCAATTTGCTCAGAATCTACTGGTAATACTTTTAAAGTTATTTAAGAATATGGATGAAAATATACCAGTTCCCCTTCCTTAAAACCAAAACTTCTGAACCTAAAATTTTGACAAAATTACAGAAAATAGTTCTGTACTTTGAGAAGTCCACTAGCGCCACTCCTTTAAAAAAAATAGTATCTCGTGACTGAGAAGGAATTATGAATAACGGCTCAATCAGCTACCTCGGTAAGGCCCCTCGCCCACGGCGACTTTTTGTAGCGATGCAGTGGTGATGCTGTCGCGCGTCCGCATCGATACAGTCGCGAAGCGGTCGTTAGCTGTGTGCCCTCGCCCACGGGCCCAGATTCAGTCGCGATGTAAACGCAATGCTGTCGCGCTTCTGTCGCGATGCAAACGCGATTCAGTAACGGCACAAAAATGCCACAGTTGCACTGATGCTCGGTTCTCCACTCACGCGCCACCCTCCCTCCATTCTCTCCCCGATGTCGTCTGACACGGTCGCGCGTTTGCATCGATACAATCGCGATACTGTAGCGCGTTAGTAGCGCGTTGGCATCGCTTCTGTAGCGCGTTGCAAATGCGAATAACACGCGTTAGTAGCGATGCTGTTGCGCGTTTACGAAGCGCGCGACAGCATCGCTACAAAAATTCGTCGTGGGCGAGGGGCCTAAGTGTGTCTAGAATTTTCTAATACATTTTATAAAGTTTCATACTGAGTCACGAAGCAACAAAATTCGATCTAAAGAAAACCACATACCTTTAGATCGTATTTTGTTGCTTCGTGTCTCAATATGAAACTTTGTAAAATGTATTAGAAAATTATAGACACCGAGGCAGTTGATTGAGCCGTTTTTCATAATTCCTTGTCAGTCACGAGATAATATTTTTTTAATGGAGTGGCACGAGTGGACCCGACTTAATGTAACATGGTAAATCTCTCAATTTTGAACTACATTGTTAAGTTTATTCTTGGGATAAATTCCCAAATAATTATATATCATAATTATATTCTTGCGTAATAGTATGTTTTAGTGGATACCTACTTTATTTATTTATTTCTACACGCGCGGTGATGCCTGCGGATTATTTTGTTTTTTTTTTTTAAATCTAATAATATTTATTTATATATCTGGTTGTATAGTTAGATTATATTCTGAGTACTGTTTGTTTTATTTTATCTAGTTGCCTATTTATGTTAATTTCTTTAAACCTGACTTGGTTTCCGTATGTCTTTTCCGGGTAACCACTGAAAATCAGCGCTGTGCTGTGGGTCCCTCATAGCACAGCATCATGCTGAGTGGAAGTCTTCTTGTCACAGTCATGACGTGCAGCTGCCGACTATTTTGTTTTGTGCTCGTGATTGGAATGTAGATCTATTTTGTTTTATTTTTTATTTTTCTGTATACCATCTACTCAAGTTAATTATCTTTTTGTATGCACGTGTTTCTGTGACAAATAAACCAATTTTTCTTCTTTTCTTCTTTCTTTCAAATACGAAACCCTTAATTGGGCGTTGCTGGTTTTTTTTATACACGCTGTATAGACAGCAATGCATCGGAAAATCCCTAAGCGTTGCAGGTGTCCACAGACAATGGTAACCATTTCCATTTGTTTGCCAAGAAATAGATTTATATCTATTTTCTACTTGTTTAGAATAATAATAAGCTTCAGATAATGTTATCATCTGCCTAGCCTTTTCCCATCTATGTTGGGGTCGGCTACCAGTCATGAAACAGTCGCTTCATGACTGGAAACCGACCCCAGACGAACAGTCAGGACGTCAGATAGGCAGTTGCCTATCTGACGTCCTGACTGGTTGTCAGACTTTCGGGCTTCTGACGACCTGTAACGACTGTCAAAGATCCACGAATGGCAGCCGGGACCAACGGCTTAACGTGCTTTCCAAAGTACGGAGAGCTCTGGGTAGTACGGAGAGCTCTGGGTATGTAAAGATGGTCACCCATCCACGAAAAAATTGTCTATCCGTCGGTCAGTCTGTCTGTCTTTTTTTTTTCAGAAAAAGCCACGCGGGCGAAGCCGGGGAAAGCAGCTAGTTTCATATAAAATGTTATAAGTATCTGCTACTATTATAACTTATAAGTTACCTTATATGTATAATAATGATATGCATAAAAATGTGTGCTGTCATGTCTAATTTAACATGCATTCCCTTTTATAGCACACTCACACACCACACCATAATGTTAATGTTGGCATAAAATCGAATGGTGTGTGTCTGTACATGGAAGATAGATATTATTGGGAACAATGTGCTCTGTTTACCTTTTGGTAAGACATTTATGCCCGATTTTACATTTGATTATTGCATAGTTAAAGTCCGGTGAAGAATACCTGGGCCTCAAGTCTGCTATTACAATAGTGTCAGAATGGTCTATCATTGATTTCATAATTGTTGATTTTGACAAGTTTGGTAATCCAATGGTCAGCCACTGACACTCCATTGAAAGAATAGGTAATCTCGTACATAATGACAAATGAAACTTCCTACTAAACTTCCAACTTCCTACTACTTCAGATTGCTTATAACACTAATAAATAACATGTAAAAATATATATAAATGAAATCTGGCATGAATAAATGTTCAAAATGCCATTGTAATACAATTCTGTTACCACACCATTGACCGACCAATGATCGACCATTATGAATTTAGCAGATTACGAACTTTTAGCAAAATGACAATGGGATCGTGTTGGAGTGACGAATTTATAAAAATAGCAGACTTGTGCCCCTGAGATTATGAGCATAAGTCACCCTTTTTGTGTACAATAAAGTTCGATAAATAAAAAAATGTTAAAAAAATGTTCCACTGACCGACTCAGACTCTCCTCCAGGAGAGCAATAGGGAAACCAGTACAGCTCGTAAACATAAAACACAACCATCATTCTGACCTCGCCGCCGAGGCCCATCGCAAAATCCCCGACTAAGGTTTCGTTCACACGGCATTGTCCTGCACGTTTTTTTGTAATCGTTTTTTAACGTATAGTCAACCGGGTGTTCATATGGTAAATTTTCATTCGTGTAAAAACGAATAGCCGCAGTTTCCATACAGTTGTCACAGTGAGTAGACGTCACTGATGGATCCACGCTTGGTTGTACTTTTTTATTATTAATAATTTGTATTATTAACAATAAAAGATACATACAATTTTAATTATTAATTTAATTATTGTTAATTTTAATTATTATTAATTTAATTATTATTAATTTTAATTATTATTATTTTATTTATTATTAATTTAATTATACAATTTTTATTATTAATAATAAAAGATACACACCTATTGCCTTGTTTTTCCTTCCTTTGTTTCAAAATTAGGATCAATTATTACCATGATTCCCTTCCAAGCCGCTTGAGTTGCGACGCGATTTTTATAAAGTTCCAAATTTTTATCCCATAAAACGGGATTTTTTTCCACTAAAGAAATTAATAGTTCGTTATATATAGAAGATTCCTCAACTCAAAAAAAAAACTCAAAGTATTTATTTCAAATAAACCAATTACAGGCACTTTCGAATTGTCAAGGGGTCGGTCAGTCAGAAAGATGAAGCTAGTTGCCCATTCCAAAGCTTAGTAGGTTCCTATGGAGAAGAATGGACAAGAAACTCCATGGACACTCTTTTAAAACAAAATATTGTTACAAAATATGGGTTACATCATTCATGTTGTAGTTATACATGTGAGAACAATGTAGAAAGACGTGGACGTTAGAAGCGTCCGTAATAGAAACAATTCAAAAATTAAAATAAGCCGTGGCAGCTAAGAGATGACCAGTCCCAACTGACGGCGCCCGTTCACGAACATGACGCATGGATCAGCACCATTTAGCTCAACCATATTGAAAAGAACTAACAAGACATAGAACCAGCGAGACATTTGAGTGAGCATGACATACTCTCAGCCGCCAGGGCACATTCAAGTCAATAAAAGACATATTACCCGGTAAATGGTAGCTCTATAGTACATAGTACTCACACCTGTGCTATGCAATTATATAATTCCAACCATTTTGGATATCAAACCAAATAAAAAATAAAATACGTGCCACCCCTTCAAAAGACGCTTAGGTACTAAACGCTTCTTCGGTTGCTATTCAATAAAAAACGTATGACATCGTGTCGTGTGAAGGAGACAAAACTATACCATATGCCACTGCGAACCGAATACGTCAAAGTTCATTCGATTTGCTTGACAAGTCCGTTGAGTATGCGTTTAAACGTATAAGCGGTACACGTGTTTTTGCAGTACAATCGACGTGTGAATGGATCTATGTACGTTGTATGGTCACTATTTATACGTTACGTATACTGCAAAAAAACGTGCAGGACAATGCCGTGTGAACGAAGCCTAAATAGTCGTCTCCGACCCTTGCTCGACGAAGCGCCAGCCCGCGCCGTAGCTGAGCCTGTAGCTTTAAATTCCCCTGATAATAATCATAACCCTGATTTTATCCAACCACCGTCGGTCCCTTGTCGTTTTCCCTCTGACTCTGCCCTAAGCCGAGGTTCGTACGCCACAGAGGGTGCCCTTAGCGCGCAGTCGTTAAGTTTTTACGCCCTGGTTGGAGACTTTAAGTTTTTAGGAGCTTAAGGCAATCACAGGGAAGACCGGTTAAAGAGCCACGATCTCTAATGATCAACTCTGAGATGCAAAAGTTCAGTTTTGCCAGGATCAATAATTATAAATAAAAACATTAAAAAATAGGCAACAGGCTAAGAGCTAAAGTGGAATATATGAGTTGTATTTTATTTTTACCCTCAACGGGGCAGCTCTTGGCTTTCATCTCGTCTGATGGTAAGTGATGATAAGGCCGAAAGTAGAAGCGTGCTTCTCCCGGATTTCTCAACCGCAGAGGAACTGGTTATCTTACCTCTAAGTGCCGAAACACAACAAATGCTGTTAACATTGTTGTTATGGCGACAGACTTAGATAGTACTAGCTGCGCCCCGCGGTTTTACCTGCATAAGTCTCGATTCCGTGGGAATATCGGTAAAAGTATCGTATGTGTTAATCCAGATTATAAACTATCTGTGTGCCAAATTTCATCCAAATCCGTTCAGCTGTTTTATCGTGATTGAGTAACAAACATCCATCCATCCATCCTCAACTTTCGCGTTTATAACATTAAGTAGCTTTTGCCCGCGGCTTCGCTCGCGTTAATTTCGATTTAAAAAAAAACTCTTTACACACTACTAAATTTTCTATAATAATATAATTCAATCATGATTCGAAAGACACGTGGCGCCATCTATTATCATATGAACGTTATTGTTGTTTTTCTCGGGAACAGTACTTTTTTTCGGGATGAAAAGTACCTACCTTATGTCCGTTTCTGTACACCTGACAACGTATATGCAAAATTTCAGGATGATCGGTTCAGTGGATTAGGCGTGAAAAGGTAACAAACAAACAAACTTACTTTCGCATTTATAATATTAGTTACGATTATTAATTTTAATTATTAAATAGGATGGTGGTAGCCAGGCGGACTTAGAATAAGTCCTACCACCAACCAAACCAAGTAGAAAATTTGCCGCCGGTGGGAATTGAACACGGTACCTCTGGGTCTGAGAAAGGTGGTCTTACCACTAGACTACTTAACTTTGCGAAGCTGGAAGCCTGATCCCCTACAGAGAACCGGGCGAACCTAAAAGATATTTGGTCGTACGAGTATCGATGGCAGTTGCTCCATGCAAAATATTGATATTTCTATCTGGGTTGACTAGAAGCCCAGTAAGCCCATTTATTTACGTAAAAACATTATTCAATACGACCAAAATCACGGCTAAAAGCTAGTACATTTTATGACATCGCAATATACTAGTGATGGGAGCAGTCGATAAAATCCTATCGATATTTCACCGTCGACGTTAGAGGGGCTATAAAACGTACGTTACGAGTGTTACGACTTTATGTGGCTATAAAATTTTAATAGATATTAAATTTATAATGTCAGCTGTCTTTGTTATTATCTAAGTTAAATTATGGCTTAATAGGCGGTGGTTTTAAGTTAAGTGCCTTTTTTCTAACGATTTGAAGTTTTGATTGTCATTGTAAATTTTAAGTTTCATTAGGATATAAAATGGTAGGAAAGCTATTGCTTGCGACACATAATATATTTTTATGTTTAGTGGTTTTCTAACAACATGGTGTAGTTAAGTTTTTACTAGAGCAGAATGAAAGTGATTTTAATCTGAAAAATGTAAGTAGTATTGGAGATCAATCGCTCAGGCAGTGCCCAAACTGGCAACATGATTATTTATCGAATATTATAATTAATCAGACAACTCTAATAAACGTCATTCATAACGGATACACAATTCGAATTTTGGCCACAGTATAACAAATTTCGATCGCAAAGCCTAACTTCAAAATATTATCGATAGGTATTATCGCCCATCACTACGCATTAAGGCGAACATGTCAGTGACAACGTGATCTCGCCTACACAGATTCCTAGCGCTCTGTCATAGCCTAATAGCCTTGAGTCTTTGACCTGGATAGGCTAGACATTTAGACTTCAACTGTTTTGTAATCAGTACTTAGTATTACAAGGTACTCGTTTGTTTACTTGATTGGGATTCGAGGAATCTCTGTAATGAATTATTTATGCGTGGCCTAGCCTCCTTTAAGTGCATGGAGTTTTAGATTTTGTTTGTAGCTTCTTTCGTATTGGCTCAACGAAATCATAGCAGGCTGTTGAGAATGGTACTTTGACGACTAGCGGAAGGGCTGACTGCCGCGATTAATTTTTATGTTATCTAATAATATTTATTCATATAATAAGTTGTATAGTCGGATTATATTCTAAGTATTGTGTATTTTATTTTATTTAGTTGCCTATTTATGTAAATTTTTTCAACCTGTTGGTTTCCGTACGTCTTTTTCGGGTGACCACTTCAAATCAGCGCTGCGCTGTGGGTCCCTCATAGCACAGCATCATGCTGAGTGGAAGCCTTCTTGTCACAGTTATGACGTGCAGCTGCCGAGTATCTCGGTTTTGTGCTCGTGATTATAATGTAGATCTATTTTGTGGGAAAGAGATATTTTTTTCATAATTAGACTGGACGTTAATATTTTGTAGGGATTGACAGTCATATGGCTTAGGAATAGATCCTAAAGGCTGATCATCATCATCATCATCATCATTTCAGCCGAAAGACGTCCACTGCTGGACATAAGCCTCCCCCAATTGGGGGGGTTTGACATAATCGCCACGCTTGGCAGGCGGGTTGGCGATCGCAGTATGGTGTTAAAAATGCATAGAGAACGCTGCTGCCCATTCTCTAGTAAGTCCCTTAGTCGCCTTTTGCGACACCCACGGGAAGAAATGGGGTGGTGCTATTCTTTACGTCCGGCACCACACGCCAAAGGCTGATAGAAAGCAGAGAATAAGTACTAGGTCTATTGGTATTCTACGGACATAATGAATGTCAGACTTTCAGATTACGGCAGGCAAATGTTAAATAATAATATGCACAGAAGTCATGCATGCATTTACTCACGAATGCACGAGTCTCCGCTCATTATAATAATGTATGCCAAATATTAATAATTAATATTGACATTAATGTGATTTACTAATAGTCATTATTCTTCATCTTAGCATTTTCCTTATCGATTGCAAGATAAGTACTCGTAATGATTTAAGGTATTTGGTCGTGCGTGCGTTTATAAGCAAATGCATGACGAGATCCCTTCTCGAAGATATGATTGATTTCTATGATGATGCGTCGTGATTATGTATAACCTTTTGGTTAGTTAATTACCTGATATTAATGTCATAATATTACACCATCATTTCAGTCAATCTTGGGAAAACAGTGAAACTTGGAGGAAGTGAGCTGTCATTCCAAGTGATGCTTTGTATTAACACTTGCCAGCTCACTTAACTTAAGTTTTCACGTTGAGATTTTGACAGAATACACCGGCTAGAGTAATTTAATTTAGGTACAATTAGAAAAGTGCGTAAAGTTCCAAGATTGTCTCTTCAGATACTCTCTCTTTTCATCAAAAGTAATAACTTATTACTTGATACGAGCACCGTATCCTCTCTTTTGCTCATAAAGATAACGTAGCAAACTGTCACAGTGTTGAAAAATAAGACCACCTACATAGAAATTCTATTGAAACCCATAAAATCGAAAAGTTACTTTGTAAAAACTTCGATATTGACAATTTAAGTACAAAATTCTTGATAGCCATGTTCTTTAAGTAATATCAGATATTTTATGATGCTCTAATAGTACCAAATAGGCTTTTAAAAGTCGTAAAAATACTATATATTGAATCAACTTTTTATTGGTAGAATGCAATTTGCGACGTTCTATTTTTGAACGGACTTTTTTTGGTCTGTGGTGTATGAGCATACATTTTAAGGCAGAAATTAAAAATGGTTGACCAAAAAGAGAAAAAGATCTTGGCTATTTTATACTAATAGTTAAGTAAGCATCAATATATTTATGGAACGGCTGTTTTTTGAATGCAGGTATTTAGTATTCCCTCCATTTTTTGAGTTGCTCAATACATGGTCAAATTAATAAGCCAGCGAAACTCTGCAAACGTGGTGGGTATCGTAACACAATAAAATTAAAATTAAAAAGATTAGGTTATATTTTTTTTTTTTTGGGATCTACGACCGCTTGTAATGTTGTTACTTGAAGTATTTAGTTGAGAAAACCTGTTTTCTTTTGTTTTATCGTGTTTTTAAATAAAAATCAAAAGTCATTTATTCAAATTAGGCTGAGAATCAAAATTACATAAGAGAGTCCCCCTCAAACCCTTCACCACTTCCTAGTGCTTTCGCTGGGAAAAAGTGGCGGAATAAACTCTCCAGCAGCACCGCTGTCTGTTCAGATACAAAAACTTGATTCTATATAATAGTATGCAAAGTAATAAACATTACGAGATACAGCACAGTACATTTTTTTTTGCCCTATGTCAGCTAACACACTCCAATATACCAGAAAAATACAATGAAAACTATAATCAAGCGAAAAAACATTAAAAAAATAAAAAGTTAACAAAACTTAAAACCTAAATAAAAGTCTCCAGCATATAGGGTGTGCCCGCTAACATATGCAATGCTGGATTATGTTCATATAGCTTTTTTATGTTTATATATCGATACCCAAAATTTACACAAAAAAACTGATATTTCAAGTGACTACACAAACTGCGGTCCATGACCCCATAAAAAGTCATTATATTAATTTATTTTTTGTTTTATCATGTTTAGGTATTGATACATAACGTCTGCTTTTTTATTACTGTTTTTATTTAACTCTATATAAAGGCCTGAATAATTTACTTTTATATTTGCTCTGTTGTGATTTATTGATATAATGCAAAACCATTTATTACTCTACGATAGGGTTGCCATAGAAGCTTAAGTACTGACCGGGACATTAGCAGTAAGTGACTGAAAATATCCAAGTAAAAGAAAAAAAAAAACATATTTATTACCATTAAATTTTATTACCTTCATGTTCTTAACAAATTAGCAAAAAAATTATTAACAATACGATTCTACTAATCTAATTTACTGTCTTTACAACATCCTGCCACTGCGGTGGGGCAGCAAGATTCATCCATGAAAATATATCATATTTTGTGAGTGGCCAACTCCACTTTTGTAAACATTCCAAAGCCGTTTTGTAATAATTATCAATTTCTTCGTCAAATGGATTTTTTGCTATTTTGTCATATTTAGTTTTAGTTTGAATCACCAAAAATTTTGCTGCAGCACGTTCTAACAGTGGTTTTTTCAAGTGTTATTGTTGTGTTATAAGTTATAAGTTCTTTAACTTCAATAATGCTTATATTGGATTTTTGAATTAAAAAAAAATATATATCTCAAATAAAAACGATTGGCTCTATAAAAACAGAAAATAAACCGGGACGTATGGCAACCCTACTCTACGATAGGTAGACAATGATCTACATACATCGACCTTATTTCAATGAAACCTCCTTGCATAGACAAGTTTACGTAAGTTATGTCTTATAATTTCTCTATCGACAGTAACATAACTTGTTTTCTAGAAGTTCTGATACTAGTGTTGTCCTAGTATATTACGTCGCTAAGTATGGTAAAACTCATAGTAATTATTGGCGACATAACTGGCTACCAGGAAAGAGCGAAAGTTTTAATGAATGGTATTAGAGACTATATAATTATGAAAGATGTAATTTAAAAGTGCTAGTAATATTTTGTTATGTCGCTCATGTTTTTAATTATGGTAATTTGTTTTTAAAAGTATAGACAGTTTCATACAAAACGACATTACTTGTCAGGATGGTGATTTTTTATCGATGCATGCATCGACATGTGGTATGAACATCACTATTGCTATCTGTCATTGTGGACATCACTTAAGGGCTTTAGTTATAGTCTATTTAAAATTAAAATTACTAGTTCAAAATAAAACAAAAACCCTACAAATACTTAATAATTTTCCGTACCCAGTAAATGGTTGGACCAGTTATGAAATAACTTTACCAAACCGATAATTTAACTTTTACAGCGCATATTACCATAAATTATAGACGCTATTATTATTATAAATGGAAGGTGTTGCTTTATTTTTATTATGGTAAGCAGTAAAGGAGGTGTCATAGCAAATAGTTATGATTATTTAAAATTTTATCTTTATTTTCAGCCGGTGTTGTCGCACTGCGGGTCAAAAGATAAGTAATAGTAATCATATATAGTCATTTATTTAAGGGGGAAGCGAGGGTAGCCCGCGAAACTCAAATTTTCTTACGTGTTTTGCAATTTGCAGTTCAATGTCTGAGTTTATGTTGATTAAAGTATGGTTCCGTGTAGCGCCGGACGTAAAGAATAGCTCCATCCCATTTCCTACCGTGGGTGTCGTAAACGGCGACTAAGGGACTTACTAGAGAATGGGCAGCAGCGTTCTCTATGCATTTTTAACACCATATTGCGATCGCCAACCCGCCTGCCAAGCGTGGCGATTATGGCAAACCCCCCCCAATTGGGGGATGCCTATGTCCAGCAGTGGACGTCTTTCGGCTGTAAATGATGATGAATGATGAAAGTATGATTCGCGATCGTAATAAATATGTATGTACAGAATTATAATAATTACATACTGATTGCATTGTTGATACAACTTCATAAGTTAGTATAATCCTAAAAGTCATGATTTCATGAAATATCCTATAGAAGTCATTCTATAGGATTATAATAATTATGAACTTGGAGAGTTGTATTGATGATTTTTATTAACATACTAGTTTCTGCCCGCGACTTTTATATTAGTTATACTAGATTTTCAAAATACAAAACTAAATAAACGCCATGCGTTATTCTTTTGACTCTCATGTCTAAATAAAACATTTTGACGCGAAAACGTCTAATAAATCGATGATCGGCTGCATGCACGAAAAAAGTTGACTCATTGTCCCGTTACGCTGATTGTCCCGTTACGCTCATTGTACGCTTGCGCCGCATCAATGTTTAAGACGTTGTCACGTTAAACTATCGTCCGTAAACCAACTTTACAGATAACCAATTTTTTGACGTGAAAACGTCTAATAAATCAATGAACGCCGGCTGCATGCACGAAAAAGGATGACTCATTGTCTCGTTACGCTCATTGTCCCGTTACGCTCATTGTACGCTTGCGCCGCATCAATGTTTAAGACGTTGTCACGTTAAACTATCGTCCGTAAACCAACTTTATAGATAACCAATTTTTTGACGTGAAAACGTCTAATAAATCAATGAACGCCGGCTGCATGCACGAAAAAGGATGACTCATTGTCTCGTTACGCTCATTGTCCCGTTACGCTCATTGTACGCTTGCGCCGCATCAATGTTTTGTTATGTCGTTGTGACGTTAAACTATCGTCAGTAAACCAACTTTACAGACAACCAATTTTAAGCTATTGCATAGCTTCTATCGCGGGCCTTGAGCGCGGGGACCGAATCCAGAAATTCCGTAACGAAAAAACCTCACGCTATCGCTGTCTCGCTTTAACATCTATTCGACTCTATCGCACTACGCTACTCAGCCGCTATAGCTACCGGCCGCCATATTCTTGTCTTGTTTGTTGTCAAGAACTTTGTCAACAAAGCGCTGTTTTTGTTTTTTGTTTATACATTTTAAACAGCGGTGATATTTTTTTTTTTGGATTTTGTGGAACATAAATGTTTTGTTATTTTGGGAGGACTTGGAATATGGATTGCAGTGCAAAGCCCTCTGTCTTTTTATCCCGGTGGTGTATTCACAGAGCAGTGGTGGCCCAGTAGTAACAGCCCCGATTTACGAGTTGTAGGTCGTGGGTTCGAACCCAGCCAGACGTTTTACTTTGTGTAAATAATTTAATCACCACTGCTCTCAAAACGGTGAAGGAAAACATTGTGAGGAAACTGGCATGTCCTAGAACCAAAAATTCAAAAACCTGTGACATCTACTAACCCGGACTGGGCACGCGATATTAAAAAAAAAAAAAAAAAAAAAAAAAAAAAAAAAAAAAAAAACTGTTTTTGCTTACCTCTATTTACTCTGGCTGATTGAATATCCAAATCTGTAAGTAAAGAAAATTGTTATAAATACCTTTTATTGTTTTACTATCAACTAAATTACCTATGCTCGGAGTTTCTTTGAAGGATAAAATCAGGACTGAAATTATCCGGAAGAGAACCGGAGTTACCGACATAGCTTGCAGAGTAAGCAAGCTGAAGTGGCAGTGGGCTGGCCATGTTTGTCGAAGGACCGATGGCCGGTGGAGCAGACGAGTCCTGCAGTGGAGACCGCGTATCGGCAAGCGTAGTGTGGGACGCCCCCCAGCTAGATGGACCGACGACCTCAAAAAGGTGGCTGGGACAGACTGGATGCGGAAGGCGGAGGACAGGGTGTAGTGGCGCAGCATGGGAGAGGCCTATGTTCAGCAGTGGACTGCGATAGGCTGAATTGATTGATTGATAATAATTTACCTAATTGGTGTAGCTATTCTAGATCGAAGGGCAAATGCACCGTTGAATTTAACAGAAGGCACAATAATATTCTCAAGAAATTTTCAAAGTAGCCGACTAACAGCTATTAAAGCAATTTTTAGGATTCCGTGGTCATCAAGGAACCCTTATAGTTTCGCCATGTCCTTTTGTCTGTCCGCGGCTTAGCTCAGAGACGTTTTATAGAAACCTGTAATTTCGCATGGGTATACAATCATATTAATCACGCCAACAAAGTGGTAAAATAAAATCTCTAAATATGTTTTTAAGGGTACCTTCCCTAAACGTAAACTGGGGATGATATTGTTTTTATTTCGTCTCTTATGGTGTGGGGTAGGTATCGTTTGATAGGCCGTTCAAAAATATTGCAGGTTTGCGAGTACCATTTTTCGATTCAGGGATCCGTTTGCGTAATATTTAGGTTTATACTGCTAATTTTTGTTAGAGTCAAGTGTCTCCCCCCACCAGCGGTTGTTTTTAGGTATGTGAAAAAATCACCGTAGTAGTTAAGTTAAAAGGAAATCTGTCACAGCTAAGAAGGCTTAAAGTTACCGGGTAATGTCGATCAACTTAAATTTGGAATGTATGGGAGAACATATTTTTAAATAAAATATTTTGGGGGTTCCCATACAACAAACATGATTTTTGCCGTTTTTATAAGATAATGGTACGGAACCCTTCGTGCGCGAGTCCGACTCGCACTTGGCCGGTTTTATTGATAATGGTACGGAACATTCGTGCGCGAGTCCGACTCGCACTTGGCCGGTTTTTTTTTTGTCTTCAACCGGAAGCTCTTGGCCTTCATCTCACCTAATGGTAAGTGATGATAAGGCCGAAAGTGGAAGCGAGCTTCACCCGGAATCCCCAACTACAGAGGAACTGGCTATCATATCTCTAACTGTCGAAACACAACAATAATAATTTCTCTTTATTTGAATGTTGAATACTGGATCAATATCTGACCCTAAATTCAGTTGCTGACCGGATTAACACTTTGTATGTAAACTGTTCATGCTACCGGCATTAGGCACAGCCCATGTTCAGCAGTGTCCATCTCCGGGTACCCGTGAATCATTTCTATAATTTCCACAAATGTCATTAGCATTTCCTTTAGTTTATTGACCCACAAATTATATCAATCGCTCATATGTTTAGCTGTACTGAATAAAATGACGCTACGCTTCGGTTGGCACCCTAAGCAAAAACAATACAAGCATGATTGAAATCCGACCTTATTCACACCTTGATATAGTAGAAATTCCTTTGGAGGAATATAAGGATATGATAACTGAGGTGTCGACAAAGGAATTTGAATTTTATTTGCTGAAAACTGGAGTTGAAAATTGAATATGGCTGGCAGTTTGAAGGGTACTTAACCGTAACGAAATGCGGGTTTTAAAATGAGATGTCTTCGCAAAGAAAATGATAGACATATGGAGGAAATGTAATTTATAAATTGTAGTTCAGTTTAACGGGTGACAGACACTGATAAGTATTAAGGAAGGCTAAGTATCCCTTAGGAAAAGCGGTGCCCGTAGCTAAAGACCAGGCAGCAAAATTATATGTATGTAGTTGTTTATGATTTCAGTTGATGATGGAATTAATCAGCGCTTGACGTAAATTGACGTAATTTTAGTAGGCAAGTTTTTAATCACGTCTAAACGTGTATGGAGTAGTGACAGGCGCTGATGAATTTGACAGGACTAAACTAAAATTTATCTTCTGTCCTTTTCTCAATGGAATAGAAAGAAAAAGATGCACTGAACTTAAATTTAGTTTAGTTTGTGAACAAGGGAATCGGCACCATTGTGTTATTATCTGACTGACGGACGAAACGGATTTTTTTCTTACGCAGGAAACATTCATATTGCCTGTGGCATTTCATAAGCTGAAGCCATTTGTTGCTTCAATTTTATTGTTTGCCACAGCAAGAAGCATGCATGGTGTAAACTGCGCTTTAGCCACGCTTCCCAGTTGAGCCACCACTAGCCACGCGACTCTTAAATTCTTAATTTCTCCATTTTATAAAAATGTTGACTGCTTTAATATGCGCAGACGCATACGTGTATCCTTTTAAGGGTGGCGCACATTGCACGGATGTCCTGCCACTGTCTACCCATCGCACATATTAATAGCCTTATTGGAAAACTAGTATTGGTACCAGACTAATAGGGATAGGGGTGTGAGAAGGCAATTTTTTTTTTATCCCTTGTGCTCATCTGCCTTCCCTTTTCCCAACTATGTTGGCTTCCAGTCTAACTGGATACCGCTGAGTACCAGTTTTTAACATGGAGCAACTGTCTATCTTACTAGGTGACACGATAAGCCTTGGTAAGACTGATTGTCGGACTTTTAGGCAACCCGTAACGACTATTAAGGATATCTAGAAAAGACAGCTGGGACCGACGCATTTTTTTAGATTAAATATCGAAGTACCACATTTCGGATTAGTGAAGGTGCGTCCAGACCTGGCGAATGCGCCGCTCGTGAGCCGCTCGCGAGCCGCTTGCGAACTGCACGCGTGCATTTCATGTCCGTACGCAGCCCCTGCGCCGTCCGCGCAGCCTCTCGCGTGCCTCTCGCGCGCAAGCTACGACGCGCCGTACTCGAGCGGCGCAGGAGGTGCGCGAAGCAAATTCACAATTACTGAGGCTCATAGTTTACGCATACATATGTATGTGCGCACGAGCTGCGCGCGCGTCGAGTCTTGCTAGGGTTGAACTAGAGCGGCGCACTTGGTTCGCAAGCGGCTCGCGAGCGGCGCATTCACGGCGTATTCGCCAGGTCTGTACGCACCTTAATAGAGGACATAGTATGAAAGACATTTGTAAATAGCCGGTTTTTTAAGCTCCAAGTAGTATAGTCATTATCATCAGCCGAAAGATGTCCACTGCTGGACATAGGACTCCCCCAAGCACCACCACTTCAACCGGTTCTGTGCTTGCCGCATCCAGCGGAATCCTGCGGTCTTCACATGGGTATCTGTCAACCTTGTGGGGGGCCTTCCAACGCTACGTCTTCCAGTAAGCGGTCGCCGCTCCAGAACCTTTCGCCTCCATTGGCCATCTGTTCTGCGAGCAATGTGCCCTGCGAGAGCTTCGCTTGGAGTTTCCCTACGTGATCGAATCAGAAATGAAGCGATCGGCAGAAGAACCTAGGTAACCAACATAGCCCGATGAATTGCCAAATTTAAGACGCAGATTTATGCCAGTGACCTTGAGTGGTAAGATTGCGTGTTCTGTACTGAGCTCACGCAACGCGTCGTACGTCCAGCCAGTAATAGGACTCGCCCATCCAGGAACGCTGTCCCAAATAAGACGCATTATTAACTTATACATAAAACAAAAGGTATTTTAATAAAACACGTATACTGAAAGATTAATAATTAAATTATCTTTAAAAAGGTGAAGGTTTCAGAAAAATACGCTTGATAGATTTTGCGTGATTTTCAGTTTTTTATCCGAGTTAGACAAAACATTTCAAATTAATTTCACTATGTAATATATTATAAACATAATCTAAAATATTCATATATTAAGTTATTGAGAAAAAGAAAATGCACAAATTTACCTTTTTTTTAAAAGAGTTAAATTTGTAAAGAGTAGTGTAGGTACCTATTTAGGTACCTACACTACTCTTTTAGACTTGATCTTCAGTATAAAATCATTAAAAGTCGGTTATCGTCGCCTTTAGTGGTAGTATAGTAATTAATAGTAATCACTTCCTAGTTTATTGCCACAGTAACATTTGGAATACGTTTTACATAGTCACACGGTTAATACGTAATTTATATTAATTACCGTTCCTAATATTAACACGGTTTTTGGCAAATAACACGTTATTCTTGTTAATTATGTAGCGTGGGAAAAAAAATACACGTCACTTGAAGATGCTGTACGTAAATATATGCAATTAAACACATCTAATACATTTCTAGCTCGTGACTCCTCTCTCTGCGAGTGCAGGTTGTAGGAGGGCACTCTGGAACACATATTTTTTGAATGCTCTAAGAACACCCCACCTCTAGATCAAATTTAAAATTCCTCTTCCAATTAATTTTTCCTCCCTTTATCCCTCTTCTGAACTGCTTGTGGCGCTGATGATCTTCATCCGTCACAATAATATAAAATTTTGATTTATTTCCCGAAATATTCTGTGTGGGTGTGGTATACGTATTTTAATGTTTCAACAATTTTAATATTGTACGTAATTTTATCTTTTCGTCTGTTTCAGTCCCTCACAAGATCTACATTAAGTTCAACCGTATCGTCGTATAATAAAAAAAAAGACGTGTGGCACTCGGGGACTGCCGCGGTAAAGCTATTGCATAGCATTTTGTATCAACTTATGCAATTATAATTATTTATTTATTTTATTTATGCAGCATTTCTTTTTCTTTGATATTATTTTTTTTTTTTTTTTCGTTACGGAATTTCTGGATTCGGTCCCCGCGCTCAAGGCCCGCGATAGAAGCTATGCAATAGCTTAAAAACAAAATAAATAAGTGCTGAACGTCGTAAAAGTGTATAACTACGTAAACAAAGTCAAATACTATTCAAATATAAGCATAATAACAAATTTAAAATAGACGAAAGTGTTGAACCTAAAGTAATTTTAAATAAAAAAAGAGTGACAAACTGTTTTGACAGCGAAAAAATTCCATGTACATGAGTCATTTCCAACCGTCTAGTCAAGTTTAAAAATTGTTCAACTGGAATTTTATCAACTATTTGGCAAGCTTTAATTAAGTCATTGTAGCCTTGCGGTGCAACAGGGGAATTGAATGTACTCGTAATCGACTGGTCGTGAGTTCAAACCCCACTATCAACAATCACTTTTTGTGAAGATCATAATTTTATAAACTAATATTTATAAGAATAAAATACGCAGTACACAGAAAAAAGAACTGCCAGAAATTATTAGATCACTAGAGGGTACAGGGGCCTTATTATGAACTCTTATTTCCAGGCAGTTTACAGCGTAAACAGAACTGCCTTGCAATTTCGTATTATGAACACGTCAAACAAGCCAGTCAGCGGTCACGTGACACCCTGGCCGACTTCTGCCCGAATATTGCCTGGCAATACCGTATTACGAACGTTCGTTTGACATTTCTTTTCATACAACAACTTGTCAAACAGTAACCTCACAATCCATTCAGTTTACGCTACTTCAGAGGAGCTTTTATTGAATTGTTTTGGGTTTATTTGCCGAAGTTACTCGAGTAATAAATAAATAACAAAAGAAAATATTATGTGCGACGAATATGAACTGTTTGAGTTCCTGGAAAGTGACTTTTCTGATCAAAATAACGAATCTAGGAACAAAAGGAGACGACTTCGTGATCAAATTAAAGGCTCATACAAACAGGCGCGACACGCGACGCGAAGCTAAGGCACCGTTCGTCGCGCAACTAAGGCAGCGTTCGTCGCGCGACACGCGGTTCCTTTGTGTCGCGTCGCGTGTCGCGCCTGTATGTAAGAGACTTAATGCGTCCGACATGGATGATGTGCAATTCATTGAACGATATCAACTTAATCAAGTGAGGAGTTGGAGACGACTTCGTGATCAAATTAAAGGCTCCTTCAAACATGCGCGACACGCGACGCGAAACAAAGGCACCGCTCGTCGCGCGACTTGCGGTTCTTATGTCTCGCGTCGCGTGTCGCGCCTGTATGTAAGAGCCTTAATGCGTTCGACGTGGATGATGTGCAATTCATTGAACGATATCAACTTAATCAAATGAGGAGTTGAGACATGTCAGGGACTGTCATACAAAATTCACGGATTTATCGGATACAACTTTAAAATATCATATTTAAGAACTTTCTTACACTGAATAAGAAAATACTCAAAAACTGAATAGGAAAATACTCAATAACGAGCTTACGCCATATTTTGTTT
Source organism: Dryobota labecula (assembly GCA_947523025.1). Taxonomy (NCBI): domain Eukaryota; kingdom Metazoa; phylum Arthropoda; class Insecta; order Lepidoptera; family Noctuidae; genus Dryobota; species Dryobota labecula. The sequence continues at coordinate 19,764,667 of OX383307.1, read as the reverse complement.
ATACCCCGAAAATTCTTACGAATGGAAGTATTAAACAAACAATAAGATAGTGTTCATAGTAGTTTGTGACACAATGAAACAATACTCTTCCATGTGGTCGAATTCCCCGCTGACCTTCAAGTGGAGTTCGTTCGGAAACTTAATCTCGCGTTATAATTTACAAACTCAGAAAATTATAATATGAATGAATTATAAATAGGTAGCATAATATACAGTGCGTTCGTATTTTCACCTATTTTTATACTAAAGTAACTAGATTAATATAAATTGCTTATTTTTATCACAAAATATGTGATTATATAAAACCGTAACTTACCGATAAATATTTAATTGTGTTTCTGAACGTTACGGCAGAGAATTACAAGCCAGCCATAGACAAACTACCCAGCGTGAAGTCGGTTAGAATTAGGAATGTCGTAATACGAAATTTAACCAGCCAGTGAAATGAATTGCCTGGAACTTGCCTGGTTTTTTTAAAGTTCGTAATAGGCCCCCTGGTGTAGTAAAACCGTCGGAGTGGGGAGCGTGAGGTTTTTTCGTTACGGAATTTCTGGATTCGGTCCCCGCGCTCAAGGCCCGCGATAGAAGCTATGCAATAGCTTAAAATAGAATAGAATAGATTATTAAATTTCTAATAATATTGAATTGCTTGAATTGCTACTTAGCCCTCTTTCTATCTCCTAAGTTTGATGTGCCCGACAGGGTCCATATTGATCTACTTTGTTATACCATCTATGTAATACATATGGAATGCACTAAAGAATTGAGTATACAAAACAGACAGCCGTAACGTACATAATTGTTGGACAAAAAAATAAGTGAATTGCAAGTATTGATCAAATTCTGAAGATGTCGGTGCTAAGCAAAGGTGTACTTACTAAAAAAGGGTTTTGGAAACTCTACTCCAAAAAAGGGTCTAGCTTTTTTTTAACTATGGCTTCTCAGAGTTAACCATGAGAGTTTGAGACTCTTTAACCGGACTATCCTGCAGGGAGTAAAAACTTATGAACTAAACGACTGCACGTTAAAGGCACCCCCTGTGGGGTACGAACCTCGGCTTAGGGCAGCGTCGGAGGGAGGATGGCAAGGGACCGTCGGTGGCTGGATAAAATCAGGGTTATGATTATTATCAGGGGGATTTAAAGCTACAGGCTCAGCTATAGCGCGTGCTGGCGCTTCGCTTACGGGCAAGGGTCGGGGAGGACTATTTAGTCGGGGATTTCGCGCGGGGCCTCGGCGGCGAGGTCGGAATGATGATCGTGTAGTGTGTACTCTCTTACGAACTGTACTAGTTTCCCTATGAATCTCCTGGAGGAGAGTGATGGGGTCGTCTGGGTCGGTCAGTGCGCGTCTAGCAAGGACGTTGAAGTATTTAAACGAAGAAAGAAAGAAATGTGTTTATTGGCATTGTACCAAAAATAAATAGAAACTATATAAAACAGAGAGAAAACATAATGCCAAAAGGGCCTCAACTCTGCATAATGTCAGATGACAACGCAAGGTACACCATCTGAGTGCAATACGCTCGAATAATAAACACATAGGGAAGTACATGTGCTTGTCATGAACTAAACGGTGAGCAAAAGCTATCACATAAACATAGTTGTGTTCAATTTATAAACAATAGTTTTTGTTATTGTAACAGTAAAACCGACCAAAAACACTCAAGTGGCAACCTTATTACTGATCTATGTACGCGAAGGAAACGCAGCGTCAACACCGCGATTATAAATCCAACTGTGAGTCACCCTTAACTCGTTATTATAGACGATGCGTTTATAATGATCATGTGTGCGTTGTTTCTTATTTCAATTTTTTAGGGTTCCGTATCTAAAGACGAACGAGACCCAATTACCTAGCCTTCGCCCGTCTGTGTGTCAGTAACACGGCTGCATCTTTAGAAGCCTAATACCTAGGCAGATTAATTTTTCAAAAATTACCGTGTTACTGTGGAAGCTATCATGGCCAATAATAATAGAAACGAAACGTCCAATAGGGATCTCAATAGGGATATCCATAATAGAAACCTCGAAAAAAAAAAAAAAAAACATTCAACTTTTTAGTCCTGCTCACTCTTGAAGTAAATAAGCGTCAACTTAATTGTAGTGTTATGTTCTCTATTATATCAACAAAAAAATAAAAAGAAAGTGTACTGCAATACCATTTCAGACACCAATCGACATGGTCTCCACATGATTTGACCAAGATTATGTCCTGTATTACAAAACGTCACTCTGATTGGTTGAAACTAGTTTTAAGTGATGCTTGAGTATTGAGTGATATTCTGTAATACGGGCCTATGTCTGGACTTGAAAAGAAAATGTGACCTCTGAGTCTGTTTCGGCCTTTCTTCTCAGAGTAGTCAGGTACGAAAAGCCGATCTTATCTAGTTTTTGAAATATGATTGACGTGTAAAAGTGTTTGTAAAAACCTACTTAGAGAAATAAAATCATTTATTGATAGTTTTGGTGTTACGGAACTCTAGTGTCCTAGTCCGATTCGTATTTGGCCGTTTATTATGTTTATGTATGCGTAGTTACTTATTTCACTTTTTATTCAGTTTAACATGAACTTGGAATTAAATAAAACAGCTGCGTGTATTTTAAATTGTGTTTTTGTTTACATGACGGTCGTTTATTGAAATTGCTTTTACAAGCTCGAACTCATGGACAAGGGGAGTAATAAAACTTTTGAAATTGCACCTGGGATATGATTTATAAGACTAGCTATTAAACTGTTGTGACTTGATGGTCAAAATGTTAATTAAAATTAAGTTTTCCAAGAAGAAGAAGCAAGGAACATGGAAGGAAGAAGGAAGAACATAAAGAAAACTGGGAAAGTATGGGAGTGACCTATAGCCAGCAGAGGGATAAAATAGGTACTAAAATGCCTTGGCCGTGTCGATAAGGCGTGCATAATCTTTGTGCATTTTTTAAATTATATAAAAAACACTATCTCTCTCCTTAAACATAAATATATATATATTTGTTTTGTTCTTTGCAGTTGCTTAATGATTATTATTGTACTTAGGTATATATATTTGTACCGTGTGGCGCCGGACGTAAAGAATAGCACCACCCCATTTCCTCCCGTGGGTGTTGTAAAAGGCGACTAAGGGACTTACTAGAGAATGGGCAGCAGCGTTCTCTATGCATTTTCAACACCATATTGCGATCGTCAACCCGCCTGCCAAGCGTGGCGATTATGGCAACCCCCCCCCCCCCCAATTAGGGGAGGCGTATGTTCAGCAGTGGACGTCTTTCGGCTGAAATGCTGATATATATTTACATAGATAAGTGCAACTTTTTTAAGTGTTTATGTATTTATTGTATACATGTAAATGGTACACCACAGACTACCTGCAGTATTGTCTCTCCTTCCCCGTTAATCCATCCAAAGATTGTCTTTAAAAGATAGCTTTTAGCCATAAGACCGTCCATTGTCTCTCCTTGTAAAATTTCTACAGAATCTGTAATTTTTATGGTGTGCAATAAAGAGTATTCTCTCTATCTAAAAACAACAAAACCTTTTACACACATCTGTATACATAATGTATCTGAGCGTGACGGTTACGAGTACAGTGCTTTTTCACCATCCCAAAAGTCCCCAAGGAGTTTTCACTTCAAAAGAAAGTTTTGCAAGAAAATAATTTACGTAACTGAATTTTTGGCACCTAACCTTTCAGCTATGGACTATTTGATCAGAATATTTGACTATCTTAACCTACTTCATTGTCGTGTAAAACTGATAATTATACACGTTAAAAAAACACATGCTAAGAGGAGCACAAATCAAGTGTTCATCGCAGATCACTGAAAAAGAGCAATACGATTATTTCTCTCTTGTTAATTAAACGCAATTACAAAAAAACTATTGGACATAAAATGCTTTGTCCAAGTTGCATCACACATATCATCCGGTTCTCCACCTTCTTTTAGCAAGACTTCTTCGGTTCATTCAAGCAGCCCTCAAAGTATGTATACACCATTTGAAATAAAATTAGACATTTAAAAAAATACCTTTTTTACAGTCCGTTCAACCGATTTTGAGTTCTATTCCGTAGTCATAAGGCTGTGGCGGTATCAACAACGCCATATGCGAACTACGCATCAAAGACCTGACGTCACAAATCCTGCATCGCGCTATTAGAGTTTACCGCGCGACTAGCATATATACAATATCCCGACATCAACCGTTGGGCGGTTGCCCACCAGACACAACACCCGTCTGGTCGGAGGATCCTCCCTTTTCCATAGAGTATGAGTGAACTTTACACCCTGTTCCTCATACCTCTAAAAGGCTGGCATTAAAAGCAAAATACCAACTGTTTACTGCAGCTGCCATTGTCATGCCACCAACGCAATAGAAGTCAATATCGGTTGAACGGACTATAAACAATTAACCAAGTGCGTGTCGGACCACGCACAATGAAGGGTTCCGTAGTTGGTATGAATTTATCCCAAGAACAAACTTAACATCGTAGTTGAAAAACATATTCTTCCATACGAAATGTATGGGAGAACATGTTTTTCAACTGTAAATGTAAGTTGGTTGACTATTACTCGGTAACTTGTGATGCCTGCTTGGCTGTGATAGTTTTTCTTTTAACTTCGTTATATATACTACTGCTGTGTTTTTTTTTACATATTCAAGTACAACCGTTTAGCTGGCAAGGGGGACACTTAACTCTAGCAAAAATTAGCACTTTATAGCCTAATATTTCAGAAACGGATCCCGTAATCGAAAAATTGTTTTCGCAAACCCGCAATATTTTTGAACGACTCATCCAACAGTACCCCACACAATAGGGTAGGCGAAAAAAAAAAAAAACACCCCCACTACATACATGTATGTACCCTAAATAACAAAACAAAATATATGATTTTATCACCACTAAGTCGGCGTGACTAATATGTATATCCATGCCAAATTATAGCTTTCTAGTACTAAGAGTCTCTGAGCTAAGCTGGGGAAGGACAGACGGACGGACGGACGGACATGGCGAAACTATAAGGGTTCCTTGTTGACTACGGAACCCTAAAAATGTTTATTTAAATGTCTAATGTTATTTCAAATGGAGCATAGGCTCATTTTATGAATTCGGATGCTATTGCTTTCGAGACAAAAGACACTTTGGAAAGCCTTTTTACATCAATAATATGAGTATGCTGGGGTCGGCTTCTAGTCTGACCGGATGCAGCTGACGACATGGAGCGACTGCCTATCCCAGTTCACAACCCAGTCAATAAAAATTGGTAGATACATTTATTCCCTCTATTTTGGTAATGTCTCACTCCATATATGAAAGGTGACTTACACTCAAAGGCAATGTTTGCTCACAAGGTGAGGAATCCATTTAAACCTTGTTTAAACCGTAACGAATGTTTGTTTTCACGTCATTTTAGTACAAAAGGGCTTGTTTGAACATTCTTTAGTGTTTAGTGTGAATTAGAGGGCGTTTGTTTTAAACTCTGTTCATGGAAGCCTGGTACTTTTTACACCTTTCAATCTCTTAATTTGTAGTTTTTACCTTTCTTGGTTCCGGCATCAAGTTTGCTTTTACCCATATAAGAATATTATGAAATTTAAGGGTTTTTTTTACCATACTTTGTTTTGGATAACCATTTCCTTATTAAAATGCGAGCCTAGTTCTTTGAAGTTTGGAAAATTAACATCAAAAGAATGTAGAAGAACAAGAATGAAAGCAGATTTCGTGACAGTCCACTTCAGAAGATGGCCTAAAATACATGCGTCATGTTCGTGAACGGGCGCCGTCAGCTGGGACTGGTCATCTCTTAGCTGCCACGGGTTATTTTATTTTATTTTGTTTCTATTTGTTGTACCTACGCTTGACGCGTTTAACGTGTAAGTTTTAAGCTATTGCATAGCTTCTATCGCGGGCCTTGAGCGCGGGGACCGAATCCAGAAATTCCGTAACGAAAAAACCTCACGCTATCGCTGTCTCGCTTTAACATCTATTCGACTCTATCGCACTACGCTACTCAGCCGCCATAGCTACCGGCCGCCATATTCTTGTCTTGTTTGTTGTCAAGAACTTTGTCAACAAAGCGCTGTTTTTGTTTTTATTCCGTGTTTTGTGGATATTTATCGTAAATTAGAGTTATTGTTGTATTTATGTATGTACGTGTGACGTAATTTAAGTTGCAATGCATTACAAAACGAGTGAAATATGTGTTATAAGATCCGGCCGGTCAGATGGTCAAATGCGAATCTTCATAGCCAAATATCCTTTGAATGAAGATAGGTAAGCATATATTTTCAATTGTTATGTTAAAAAACATTGATAAGCTCTTACAGAAAATGAATTACTTGATTTAAAGTCCAAAATTTACAAAATTACAAAGTAACCTATCAATATGCTAGTGCTTGACGCATGTTACTTTTTTATCGACTGTCGATATTTTTATTATTATAATATTCCTATTTCATTTAATTTTCTCTGTTATTCTATTAATACTGCAAAACCAAAATAACAAAGATATAAGTTTAAATACACTACTATTATAATCATAATAATGTAATAAAATGTTCCAGCTAGATGTAAAAAATGGGTTAAAGTTACGGGAAAGAAGACTTGGTGTATGTACCCATTGAAAAGCTACATCAATTGGAACATATTTGTGGCAGTCATTTTCTACCAAAGGATTTCAATAAAAAGAAGACACAACTAAGAAAAAATGCTACTCCGTCTGTAGAACTTACTGCAGAACCAATGGCAGATGAGCTGTTCGTTGGATTTCCACTACACATGTTCAAAAGTGAGCAAACAGGTAAGACTTTATTTTCCAGTCGTAATTCATCCTAACTCACCCTTTCCGATTACTTTAGTAACTCATGTTCAATTATATTTTGCAGAGTTATCTTCTACTTCGACTACTGCGATTCTTGGACTGGTACATCTAGTAAGTTTTTTTTTTTTGGGTACTGTACGTCCGAATGAAAAAACGGAACCCTTATGTACCTTCATCTACTGGACCGACTAAGTTGCATTTTGGTACACATGCAAAATGTATCATGTGACATATGAAATGAAAGAACTTGACAAGAGAACTTTTTTTTAAATTATTTAAAAAAAATCCTCTTGACAAGTCCTTTCATTTCATTTTACATTTTTAATGAAAATTATTAAAGAAAATAGACGAAAATTTACCATTTCCCCCCTTATCTCCGAAACTGCTGATCCTAACATTAAAAAAAAAGAAAATAGATGAAAATTTACCATTTCCCCCCTTATCTCCGAAACTGCTGATCCTAACATTAAAAAAAATACAGTGTACAGTTCTATACTTAAAGATTACAGCAAAACCTTTAAGAAGTCTATGGTCTTAAAATAACATGGTAAATTACTCAATATTGTGTGTACTTACATTATTATTATGCAGTTGGAAAGTATGGGGAAACATGTTTTTCAACTACAATGTTAATTCGGTTCTTGGGATTAATTCATCCCAACTACGATACCCTTCATTGTTTTTGGAATTAGAAGTGAATGACTACATTTTGTTTTTATTGCAGTACCTTCAACATCAACTGCTGAACCATTGCCAGTAGAATGTTCAAAAGACAGGAAAATATGTTCTATTGCGGGTAAGGTTTATGTTTATTTTAAACTTATTAAATTCACTTTACTATTTGGTTAACTGTATTGAATGTATCAATTGTAAATATTACAGATACTTTTTTGTCTATTACAGACCTTTTTTCAAATGAAAATGTGATAAAAAGAATGAGACTAAGCCCAAGTAACTATTCAAGATTAGAATTAAATTTGAATTCACTTGTTCATGTGTCAGTTAATAAGCAACGTGTTTTCTACATTTCAGTACCTTCAACATCAACTGCTGAACCATTGCCAATTGAATGATCAATAGAAAGGAAAAGGTGTTCTAATTATTATAAAAAAACTTAAGTCCAAAGTTTTGTTTTATTTTATTATCATCACAGCAAATCTCATCTTATAGTCAAGTTTACCTCGGATTAGATCTAGACTATACAATGGGATTTGTCTCTGAACCCCGCTTACGCCAACGTGGAATCACAGCCGTAGCTGGTTTCTTTTTATAAGAAAATTACCACGTAACCTTAGTTCAAATCGAAAGTTACCGTTGGCCTAAGTGACCTTTGCCTTAAATTTATTAAGAATGAAACCGTAAAAATGTCAGGATCCTAAAACCCGAAATTTTTTACAGCAACATATCGATAAAAATTACGAGTGAGTAGTAGTACATCCCTATCTTGTTATTATGTTGGCAGCTTTATGTCATGTCTGCAGTCCGTGTCATTTCTGTTATGTTGGTATTCATTATTAGCTCACGTTTCATACAAGCGACGTTTTTCATTTTTATCTATGGGACTCCCGTCTCTTAATATTATATACTCTTTGTTTATTTAATAAAAGAAAAATTTGTTTTCTTATCGGTCACCACGCTCAAAAAGTGTAACTTGAATTAATATCAAAGAAAAAGAAATACTGCATAAATAAAATAAATAAATAAATAATTATAATTGCATAAGTTGATACAAAATGCTATGCAATAGCTTTACCGCGGCAGTCCCCGAGTGCCACACGTCTTTTTTTATTTTTTTTATTTTTACATCGTTCTCACTTTTAGTTATAAATGCAACATTATAGATGTAACCGAATACTTTTGTAACAATTTAATTTAAAAGAGTGTCCATGGAGTTTCTTGCCCGTTCTTCTCCATAGGTACCTACGCTTTGGAATGGGAATGTAGCTTAATTTTTCTTACTGACCGACTGCTTGACAATTCAAAAGTGCCTGTAAATGGTTTAATTGAAATAAATGATTTGGGTTTTGAGTTTTTTGAGTTTTACAGGAAACTTGTAATTTTGTAATAACCACCTTGAAAATGTTTGGATGCTCAGGGTGGGTAGGTACTTACGTATATTCTAAAGAATCTCCAAAGGATGCTACTACTCGTACTCATAGAACAAAATACGTACAAAATTGTAACTTCACACCCCGAAAGACACTGCTGTTTATTTTGCCACGAAATGAAACGTCTTTATTCCCTCATAAAACGATGTATTCATTAAAATGACCTGTGGACATATAAATAGCCAATTTGACCAAGGAAAAAGGAAGCCAAGAGTCCTACCATAACCTTTTGTTACAACTTCCTATGACATCATGGGAACACAGCCCTTTCTTTGCAGGAATTACTATCTCCTTATTAATATGCGAGCCTAGTACTTCCAACAATGGGCTAGCACTCAATATGCGCAAGCACGGCGTAAAGCGCCATCTAGCGGCGACGTGGGCGAAATCTTGATTTCACTATGGCGGCCTCTTGTCAGGAATAATAAGGATATCAGCTGATAGGGTCATAAGACAGGGTTTATTAATATTATCATGCATTTAGTGCAAAAGCTGTAATTTTGACATAACAAACAGATACTTCAATTTCATTTATTTGTATAGATTGTACTTAATTGTGTCATCTCTCCCGGATAAAATTACTCACACCAACTAGGAAAAACCCAACTTAAAATCCTCTCATAATTCCAAACAGTTTCTCGTTACCCTAAAGAGCAGTACATACCTACTATCGTTCAAAAGTTATGTTATGTTATATGACACATAGCACGCGTGTTTCAAACCTCATCAAAACGTCGTTAACCAAAGTTTAACGTTATAATTTAAATTCTCTGTAACTCATTTTTCATTTTAAATACCGCATTTTATGCGAGGAGACTTAGTGTTAGGTTAGGGTTGTGCGCATCCACAGAACTTTCCTTCGGATATTTTTGATGAACTCTGTTTTCGTAGTGTTTCAAGTCCGTTCCTAATAACGACCATGGGTAATTGATCAGAAATAATATTAGGTTTAAATGTTGCAGATCACATCACATCGAAATGTTTCACGAAAACATAGGATAATTATTTCACTATTATAATAGGAACAGTAGCAAGAGTTATATAATTGTAGTAGTGTGTTAAATAAATGTCAGTCCTCAAACTAAAAGATTGATTTATTATTTTTTTGTGGACGAGGACGTAGCAATTCCTCAAGTTTTCAGGTTTTGCTTGGAATAAACATGAGAAAGCAGGAAAAATCACCCAAATTCTAAAAAAGTTTCCACCCATTGTGAATTCGGATATTTTCGGATAAATATCCGCCACACAAGATAAATGTACATCACTAATAAATTCTCTAAGGCAGTATTAAGTTGGTATAATGCTCACAATTTACATGTCACGGATAGCATGAAGATGTAAGGAATTGACGGTTACCTCGGATATTTTTTCTATGCGAATACTTGGGTGCGTTAAGTGATAGTAATTTTCAATCTCGTCCGGTGTGAATATCAGTGGAGTGTAAAGAAGAAATAAAAACATCTTCGTTTGGGGAATGAGTCCAGATTGCTAGTTGTCTTTGAAGAATTTGGACCCGTATGGTAGCTTAAGTTGGTCTGAATTCCTTATTTGAAACAAGCTTAACTGCGATCAGAGGAGCAATTCCCATAATTATAGTCTCAGTCTCAATCTGTCAAATAAAAAAATATCGCCCAAGTGTACGTCGGACCACGCAAAATGAAGGGTTCCGTAGTTCGGATGAGTTTATCCCAAGAACAAACTTACCATTGCAGTTCAAAACATGCTCTCCAATACATTCGAACTGCTAATGTAAGTTGGTTGACTATTACTCGTTTAATATCTTGTAAAGTCTACTTTTCTGTGATAGTTTTCCTTTTACCTTCTTTTTATTATACTACTACCGTGAATTTTTTCACATAAACAAGAACGACCATTTTGCTGGCAGCTAGGGGGAATTAGTATTTTAAAGCTTAATATTACGCAAACGGATCTTTCAATCAAAAATGGTTTTCACAAACCCGCAGTATTTTTGAACGCCCTATCTAACGATGACCCACACTATGGGATAAACGAGAAAAAAATACAGGGTGTTTGGCAGAACGTTGAACATACGAAAATGGTGGATAGGTGGGGTCATCTGCTACTTACTCAGCCCTAATTTATTTGGCCCTGGGCCCCTGGATATTTAAAAAAAAAAAATTGTGCTTTCTTCTAGTTTCACCACTTTCTTAACTTTAAAGTGTAATTTGTATTAAAAATGGGTAAAACAGGCAATATTTTTATTTATTACATCTTTCTGTAAGTTTGAGGAGTCATAACTTTTTTTCTAGCTAACATCTGAATAAAGCAATTATTTTATAAGAATCTGCCAACATTAAAGATAAAAAAAATAAAGTAAAATATTGCCTGTTTTACCCATTTTTAATAAAAATTACACTTTAAAGTTAAGAAAGTGGTGAAACTAAAAGAAAGCAAAAAAAAAATTTTTTTATATCCAGGGGGCCAGGGCCAAATAAATTAGGGCTGAGTAAGTAGCAGATGACCCCACCTATCCACCATTTTCGTATGTTCAACGTTCTGCCAAACACCCTGTATATCATCCCCACTACGTGCAAGGGAGGTTACCCATGCCAAACAATGCAATCATGTCATTAATATTTTATATACTTAAATTATTTTATATTTTGTGAATGTGAGAACGTTGTAGGCCTAGTAGAGTGTAGATTTGTTGGCGGTTTTCTATTTTGTTAAGTACCTGGTAATTGTTGAGAGGCCTACACTGTCCTCCCATACCTATTATCACTGTTATTTAATAATATTGTAAAGCCAATTATTTTTAAAAGAGTAACCGTGGAGTTTCTTGCCGGCTCTTCTCCATAGGAAACGACTAACTCGAACCGTGCACCTAGCTTCTGACGTTTCATAAGTGCCCATGTAGGTTTATGTGAAATAAAATATTTTGATTTTGAAACTACAGCTATCTAGTACTAACACCTATATTCTAAGACGTTTCCTCGAAACTTCCTCGACTCCACTCAACCTCATTCAAGGAAATCGGTATTCACAGTTGCAAAAAATCTCCTCCACTTGGCGTCACTCGATATTTTCCCTCACTCGAGGTAAGGAATCAACTGTCGAACTCAAGGTACGTCGCGATGTACCTTAAGGAACACTGAAGGAAGATTTACGACATTATTCGCATTTTTTACTCTACTCTTTCACCCCCGCTTGATAAACAAAGCTTATTATTATCTATCGTTTTAGGAAAGAAACTGTGTTGAATATGTTGTTACCACTATTGTGTTCAATAACAGAGCTATGTCCCAGAGTAACAGAGAACTACTCATGCCGCCTTTCATTCAGTTGTTAATAGCGTTAAGTAAAATCTTAAAAAAATAAATGTATCTATGATTCAATGACGTTTTACCTTCGACTCAACCTTACTCGAGGATCCTCAAGATTACCTCACGACAAGACCGAGTTTAAACTAAGAATACCGATTTCGAGAATTAGTTGAGGTGATCCTTAAGGTAACCTCAGTTGAGTCGAGGTCGAGGAGTTTTCCAGTCAACTGCTTAGACTATAGGTGTAAGAGTCTTTGAGCTAAGACAGAGAAAAGTAAGTATGGACAGACGGATATGGCGAAACTATGGGTTCCTTGTTGACTACGGAACCCTAAAAGGATATTTTTGACATTGATGTTCGCTGAGACGAGATTACGGCTAGATTTTCAACGTTTTTAATTACGAGAATTAGCCTCCAGGTAAAAGACAGACAGATGAGATAAAAGTAGTCAACTTACTCCATGCAAGGATAAGCGGGTTGAAAGGAATTTGTTTACAAAAAGAACGGGAAGTGTCATCATCTTCACACTTTAAAAGTGAGTTAGAGATCAAGCTATAATTTGTCAGTATAAGCTGACCTCGCATTGTACAGGATTTCCGTACAATGAGAGGTTAGCTTATACTGGAGCTATAGTTTGATATTAAGCCGTGTGTACTAACCACCTTGTACCGTTGACACGTTTGAATTTAACCATAGGTCACTTAAATTATAACAAACTATCATAAAATAATACATACTAGCTACTTATCCTTCAACTGTGGCATACAAATTGTGGAATTCACAGAAAGGATGGTATTTTGTGGTTCCGTCATGACATTTATAAAACGTTTGTCATCTGTCATTCTTCTCTTCAAGCAAGGAACTATGTGAGAATAGTTCATGCGGGGGGTGAAAATGTTTAGCACATTCAATGGGAATAAAAACTGCCACTTGCTCACTTCAGATGTCGCTACTATCATTGGTCCTAGAATTTGACAGTTAGATGTCACTATCCACACATTTTTAGTAAAGCGACTTCTTTAACGCATAATTAATTATTATTCCCGTTCGTCAGCTGTTGGCTCCAAAATTACGGGGACCCATGTATAATTGGGGAGAGAGTATAATAATATTAGCAAGCTGCTACTGCAGGGCAAAGACCTATTCACATACGGAGAAGGAAGAACATTGATCCACAACGCTTGCTAAAAGTGTTGGTGATTTCAGATTTAGTCTTTTAGAGGTATGAGGAACAGGGTGTAAAGTTCACTCATACTCTATGGAAAAGGGAGGATCCTCCGACCAGGCGGGTGTTGTGTCTGGTGGGCAACTGCCCAACGACGGTTGATATCGGGATGTAGTATACATGTCAGTCGCGCGGTAAACTCTGCTTGCGCGTTTGCAGGGTTTATGTGACGTCAGGTCTTTGATGCGTACTTCCTCGTACTTCGCATGTGGGATTGTATATGTATCACACATGTATTTTCCAAAGCTGTTAAAGTACGAAAACTGTGGAGGAATGCTCTCCGAAGGAAAAATGGAAACCCGATAATTCGTTGAGACTATGTGCGTTACTACTATCCATTTTAAATCAGAAGACTTTTATGGGAGAAATTCGTAAACATGTTTTGCTCCTTTTCATAAAACAGAGAACCATGTCCGTTTTTATTACAATCACCAAGTATCACCATTTGTGAAGACTATTGTCATTTGTCACCTATCCAATTAATAGGTTCATCTACATAGGAAGCCATCGATGTCGGCTAATAATGTGAACATGGAGCTTGTTTAGCCGGCGTGGGAAATCAGGCCATTTGACGCTTTGTCATGCAGTGGACATACGATGTGGATGAAATTTCAATTACTTATGTTATGTCACGTGGTTTGGTTCCTCATTAAATATAGAGTTTCTAGATTTCCATAAAGTATTGTTTGTTCGTAAGTCTGTTTTGACCAAGCGCGGAGACCAATTCTCATGTCTTCTCAGTATGAGATGTACTGGGCCTATTTTGCGCAGGCGTGAGGCACACAATAGTGTTTTAAGTTTTTTAGTGTGAAAATTGTGTGCCTTAATCTGGGTCAAATAAATTTATTTTCTTTCTTTCTTTCTTTATGAGAGATATCCCTTTTATCCTTTGCCATGCAGTGGGAAAATAATAGTCCTTTTTTTTTCATATTATTGTTTGTCTTAAAGTCAGAAGCATTTTCTTATTCGGTAATGGATAAGCAATTACACTCTATTTCTTCTAATTAAATTGCTCATGTTACTTGGTGTTGGCGTAAAAGAATTTTTATTTCGATTTTGCAACTGAAATATTGAGCATACACTTGACACTCGATATTTCCCTTTTCTTCGCAAAATATGCATGTTAAGTTTATGTCATGAACTAGCATTATGTCAATAATGGTAAATCATGGATGGTGGTGGGTGGTGGATGGTGATGGTGGTGATAAATGGTTGTTGGATGGTGTGTAATGGTAGAATGTACCAAGAACGAAACATTATTTTGCAAAAACTCACCTGTATACATTCTATGCAAAAGAACATTTTATATTCTATAATGAAACATACGGAACCCCACCACAAAATTCTAAAGTTCAAACATTTTATTCCGATGTTTTCACGGTTCGTTTACGAAGGATGCTGTGTGAAGGAATGTGGAGGGCTGATGTATTCTTAATGATGATTAATATCCTTCATAGTCAGAGTGGGTGGGCAGAGATGTACATCGAGATCGTGCCATGACTGTGGAGAAAAAAGGTTGTATATATTTTTGGTGTTTAATTTTTTTGTTTTGTGTGCAGATTTTCTTTATTTATTGAATAAGGTCATGGTGGCTTGTTTTCTGCTTCGTAAGCATCAGGTCATACTCGTAGGTTCAGTACCTGGTCTGTAGTGTTATTAAATGTTAACTTTGTAGATTAACAAACATACCTACTTAGCATTAATTCTATCTATGTTGTTAGGCAAAATTATCTAATAACCGGCAAGTTTCCTACGAAATATAAATTGGTTTATGTAGGTGAGTAGAGATGGGATAATCGGATACATATTTACCTAAAGTTAATTATTAGCTATGAAAGTATAGAAGCAGCTTCTAATTGTTTTTTTTTTTTTTGTAAGAATGTCTCCCGTGATGCCAGGAATACCAGAAATACATAACCTAGTCGGCTGTATAGTATGGAAGCGACTTCTAAAATATTATTGATTAAAAATAAAAATAAAATGCCCGGGATTCTTGGATTGCATAACTATTCAGATGCATATTTATTTAAAATAATTTTAACCCCCTATGCAAATATGTGTATGTAGGGTGTAAGAGAAGGGGTGGTGTGTGTTAGTTAAAATAAAAAGAAAACACCTGAACCGCGGGATTTATTCGATACCAAAGCGCTTCCCATAATAGCAAACATCTCAACTTTAGGTGAATATGCATCCGAATATCCGATCTCTATTAATAAGTTATATACATGTACTTCTAAATTACTTCACTTAGAATATAATTGGAGTTAACTATAATTTATGTTGCTGTTTAATAAAATCAAGCGAAATCTTTGCCTAAATGTACTCACAATAATAATCGCTTTCTGTTTATTTATTTTACTTCGATGTCCTAGTTTATCATTTGTATTACAGCTATAGGAACATAATCCAGCATTGCATAATTATGTAAGCGGGCACGCCCTTCTTTATGCCCGGAGACTTTTATTTTGGTATTAAGTTTTGTTTAAATTTTTATTGTTTTGCTTGAGTATAGTTTTCGTTGTATTTGCTGGTACACACATCAAAAAAAGTTTGCGATCACTAGCATAAGCTGATATAATAAAAAAAAGTTTAAATTGAACTTTATCAAGAAAAATTCTTTGTTGTGGGTGTTCTTTAAATAGAAATACCCTGTTTGCAATTAAAAATAAAACAATTTTTAATTTTTTATAAAAAAAAATGAGTAATTAATCATAATGTAATTGTAACAGAAATTTGATAGAAAGAAATCTTTTTCTGTTTAACCAAACTTAAACAACAATTTATTAATTAATAAAAGGTTTATATTAAATATAATATAACTCCTCCCCTGGCTCGAACACATGCGGTGATCCTTCTGGGCATGCTGAGAATAAAGTTGTCCAGCATTTCTTGGAGTAACCTGTCCCATTCTTGAATAGCGGCTTCCCTGAGCTCTGGCACTGTCTGGGGACGTGGCTGATGGTTCCAAACAGCTCGCTTAAGAGCATCCGACGTGTGCTCTATTGGTTTTAAGTCAGGCGAGCCGAATCATAATATAATCTACCGTACCTAACAAAAAGGATTAAGAAAGAAGAAACTTTTTTTGATGTGTGTACTCGTATGTCTGACACACAAGACACAAGTACGAGACACAAGTCTCGTAATATTGATTACTTTGCGTACCTACTAATCAAGTATAGAATCAAGTTTTTCTAACTGAACAGACAGCTGTGCCGCTGGAGAGTTTGTTGCGCTACTTCTTCCTCCAAGCTAAAGCACTAGGAAGTGGTGAAGGGCGTTTTTGGGGGAATGTCATATGTAATTTTGACGTTAGAAAAGTTCTTATTCTCAGCCTAATTTGAATAAATGACTTAGGATTTTTTAATTTGACATTTCAACAATATAATTCATTGCGTTATAAGTTGTTTCCGAACAGATGATTGTTTCTCATATAGAAGCAATTCATTATAAATTCCCTTCAAAATCAAGAGGATTGTCACCAGAATACCAGCGCTGCGACACTTATTTTTAAATGTCTCAGCATCATGCTGAGATAAGAGCCTTTTGGCATCGTACGAGTGCTTCCTGTTTTTGTTATAATTTAACATTTTTTTTCTGTTTAATTTGTGATCCCCAATAAATACGTGTTCTTTTCTTTCTTTCTGTTAGATATCGAAATGAATAAAAACAGCACTCCAACTTGTTTTTATTCATTTCGATTTCTCAAAATATTTGTCGTCATCTTTTAACCAAGATTGGTGTCAGCAATCTTCTAAGTAAAAACAAATCATGATTGGCTTGACCTCCACAAGCGTTTGATGACAAGTCATGTTTACGAGTGATGTAATCTTCTCATAGGTCAATGTTGCTGATGTGTCTAGTTGATTTGATCTTAAAAACATTATTTTTTAATCATCATAATTATCATATCTACTCCCACATTTTGGCCAGTTATGTTTAAGTGTAATGTAATAAGAGGCGATCCTATTGCCATCTGGTCCTAATCCAGACTGTTTCTAAGACTTGCACGCTTCTAGGACTTCAAGAACGGACTTTCGACTCTTCGCAAGCGGGACTCAGAAGCAGTCTGGATAAAAGGGGCAGAGTTTATTGCCAACAAGCGGCCACTAATCCAGACTCAATACTACTTTGCCTGACGTAGGAATCGAGCTCATGGATTAGTATCTATATGCTTTATGTATCTATTTTATATGTAAATGGCACACCACTGACTGCCTGCAGTATTGTCTCTCCTTCTACTTTTGATCCCTCCAAAGGTTGTCTGTAAAAGATCGCTTTTAGCGATAAAAACGCCCATTGTGACACCCTATGTAACAGTTCTACGTTTTATCTGTAATTTTTATGGTGTACATGATAAAGAGATTTTATCTATCTATTTCATGCCCTGGCTTAAGGCCTTTTCATAAGGCTACCAGGATAGGATACCGCAGGATCCAGTAGATCGGGGAGAATGGAGAAAGAAAAGGTGATGCTGACCCCAAGTAATATGGGACAGGGGCACGAAGACAGTGATGATAGAATACCGCAGGATAGCCCAATTAAGCAGCCGACAACCTCCTTGGTTGATCAGCGAGATGGCTTTCCTTAATAAATAGAGGAATAGAACTCAGAACCTCAGAATGCAAGGGTTTATAGACACCATTGCACTTGAGACACTACCTATTTAAAACACTGAATAGTGACAAGCGCATAGCAGAAGGCCCAGCATGGGTATGTCCAGGCCCCACAACTTGGACCAATGACCTGGTGAAGGTCGCGGGAATCCGATGGATGCGAGAAGCACAGGAGAGGTTGATAAGGCGACGCTTGGAGGAAGCCTATGTCCAGCAGTGGACGTCTTTTGGCCGAATGCTGGTGATGATGAGGAGACACTATTTAATTATTTATCTTTCTTTTAAGTAGACGGGGAGGTCTTCCTATCTTCTGGATGTATCCCCGGAGGCGTCTTTGCCTACAGATTTGAAACCAAGGTATGTCTTTATACATTTTTCCTGGTCCACATGTTTTAAAGTGCGAAAACAGCTAAAGAATTCCACATTTCCGTTTGCTTAATTTGCCCTTAAAAATATTTCAACTTTGAATCACCCAATACAAAGCCAGAATCGCATTGAATAAACAAAATAACGTTTACCATCACTTGAACTGATAGTGAACTCTATTATTTGCGAAATAAGGTTGAAATTCCAACGGTAATTGGTTTTTAGATAATATTTATATGCTTACGGTATTCGATTCGCCGAATCACATCCGAATAACAAATAACTTGGGATTGTAAAACGTGAGACGAAAGTTAAGGATCATGTGTCTTTATGAGAGTGGGTTCCGTATAATAAGGCTGGGCCGCAAAATGGGGCTATTTGAAACTAAGGGCCGTATAGGAATTCAGAATTCGTAGAAGTTCAATTAAGGTTATTATATCGTATCCTGTTTGCTGTCCTCAGGACAGCTATTTGTACTGTTCTTCTTAATAGAAACCTACTACGCTTTGGACTGGGCAAATAACTTCAACTTTCTGTCTGACCGATTCCTTGGCGATTCGAAAATGCCCGTAAATTGTTTAATTCAAATAAATGCTTTGAGTTTGAGTTATAATGCCCATCTTCCTAATATTATCATCATCGGCCCAGCGTTTTCCCAACTATGTCGTCGGCTGTAAGTCTAACTGGGTGCAGTTGAATACCAGTATTTTACATGGAGCGAATGCCTATCTGACCTCCACAAACCAGTGACCGGGCAACACGATCCCCTTGGTAAGACTGGTTGTTAGAATTTTGGGTTTCTGACTATCTGTTATTTTTATCTTCCTGATGTACCAACTTCTTTTCAATGCATAAAGCCTTCCAAAACGGGGACTATCTTTACTTCTCTTTATGAGGAGAGGCCTTTGCCCTGAAGTAGGATAATAATAGGCAGATTTTCTAAACGTTCGTAGCCATATATATATATATATATTTATATATATATACTAGCTGACCCGACAGACTTCGTTCTGTCAAAAGCTATAGTATAAACTCCACTACTCTACCCTACCATACCTACCCTACCTACCTACCTACCTACCCTACCCTACCCTACCCTACCTACCTACCTACCTTCCTACCTACCTACCCTACCCTACCTACCTACCTAAAACTAAAAAAAAAAAATAGTAGCCGATTCTCAGACCTACTAAATATGCATATAAAATTTCATAAAAATCGGTCAAGCCGTTTCGGAGGAGTATGGTAACTGACATTGTGACACGAGAATTTTATATATAAAATGTATATATTTTATCCACAGCGGGGAAGCTCTTGGTCTTCATCTCACTTGATGATAAGGCCGAAGGTGGAAGCGTGCTTCACCTGGAATCTTCAACCACAGAGGAATGTGACGACAGACTTAGATAAGAAGGTGGTAGCTAGCCAGGCGGACTTAGAACAAGCGTTACCACCAACCAAAACGAGCAGAAAATGTTGCCCCAGCTGGGAATCGAACCTGGGACCTCTGGGTCTGAGACAGGTGGTCTTATAACTAGCCCACAGAGGCGGTTATATTCCCAAGAAAAGCATTTACATCCACAATCAGCATAAAGAAAATAATTTTATGAGAACATAACAGTTAACCGTTCATTTTAACTGCGGGTCCCTAAATTTTAAACCCAACGGTCAAATAATAACGGCTTGGTCATTGATAAGCCGATTCGATAAAACCTTGACAAGAGATTTTTCCGTAGCACGTACGTTGAAAATTAATGAGATGATTCAGGCTTTGGTTTTGGGGCAAATCATGTGTATTTCATGTAGCTGGGTAAAATTTCGTCATTATTTTCTGTGATATTTACTACCTGCCTCAGATTTGCTAGGGTTATGAAATATCAATTTATTCTTGTTCTGAAACTTCCTCAAGGAATTTTCTGAACTGTAGAGTAACCCGTACCAAAATCTACCGAGTAGTTTCAAATTCTATGCCAATTCTAACCAACGCGATCGTCGCGCGATATTTGCACACCCGAAACCCTAGGGTAAAACCATATCCTACCTAAACAGGTGTGCAAATATCGCGCGACGGTCGTGTTGGTTCGTCTTTTTGGTTAGGACCCGGGGATGGACTCAGGTCGCGTCCTAACTAAAATAGATCGTTGCCCGAGTACGCGATTGGCGCCCTCTTATAATATACTAGCTTCTGCCCGCGACTTCGTCCACGTGAAATTTCAGCCCACCCATCGCGTCGCATCCCGTCGCTTAGCGTTCTTTCTGACTTTTGTCCTTTTCGCTTGGCTCCTAAGGATCATAGCGTGATGTTATATAGCCTATAGCCTTCTTCGATAAATGGGCTATCCAACGCTAAAATAATTTTTCTATTCGAACCAGTATCTAGTTTCTGAGATTAGCACGTTCAAACAAACAAAAAAAACTCTTCAGCTTTATAATATAGCTGACCCGCGCAACTTCGTCTGCGTCACCTAAGAGAGGAGAGTGGTTTAAGTAATGAATTTTCTACTTATTTTGTTACGGAGTTATTTTAAAATTATGATATCTCCTAAGATGTTGATTGAGATCAAGTGATGTCAAGGACAATTTTGTATACATTTAAATACTTGTGATTAATAATATATTTATTTGGATAAGGATTAATATTTTGTTGATAAAACTCCTTCGTAAATAATGCATTAATTTCGAACAAATTTGATTACCATAAAAAAAGGTTATAGTGAGAATCTTCAAAGATAGACATATGCTGTCGTGGACTTTTTTTTTTGAACTTTTAAAGAGGAACAATTCCATCATACATGCTATTCCCTTAACCCTTTTTACTTAACCCGTTTACGCAGCGCACGCAACGGAAGCTCTCAAAACGGAATAATTTTGCCCGTTTTTGCAACATTTTCATTTATGCTCCGCTCTTATTAGTCGTAGCGTGATGTTATATAGCCTATAATATTCCTCGATAAATGGACTATGCAACACAAAAATAATTTTTCAATTCCAGCCCGTAGTTCCTGAGATTAGCACGTTCAAACAAACAAACAAACTCTTCAGCTTTATAATATTAGTATATATATAGATAATATAGTCGCTTGATCAATTAAGTTGCGTATGTATGTACATCATCTTTCAGGTAAATGATCGCGTAATCGCGTATTCGCATGACGTTCACTTTCTGTTAGGACGCAGGGTTACGCGAACGCGCGATTTTGTACAATTTTATGTGATAAGGTTAACAAACAGATCAGGTGTAGGATGGAAAGTGGCTGTCAAAAACACCAAGGATTTTGTATTAGTATTCAGTAGGAAAGAAATGACACGCAACCATTGATATAAATAGATATATATTTCATTGCACGCAACACAGGTTTTACTGTTTGGCAACGTTGCACAGCAGTTTGCGATGTTGCCAGATGGAGTACAACATGGGTATCTATCTATACAACATGTCCCGGAATTAACGCACACCAAACAACCGAAAAAGAATACATACACAATTTTTTTACTATTATCGCACTGCTCGCTATAATCCTCAATGACATACAATGCAAAAATAAAACATTTAGTACAGAAATGTTCCTTAAATAATAAAGAGATTTCTCTTTTGGAACAAAGACTTTAACAGGAAAAACAGCGTGTAGAAAATTGTTTACAAATAAAGTCACCAGAAACAGCTACTTATCACTAATACTACAGCTAACAGTTATGCCTATACACAGCAGTTTTCTCTATCTAAGACAATAAGCTAGAAAGTGACGGCCTACTTACGAACAGAAGCTGAAAGTGCAGCGATTATTGTGATTAAACGCTTTCAAACACCCCCGCTTCGCTTAGAAGATGTGGTCGGGGAGATAAGAGTAGTACAAACTTACCTACAAGCACTACATTGTAGCTAATATCTTGGGAGATGGTGTAAGAGAGAACTAATCTATACAAATAAATGAAATTGAAGTGTCTGTTTTTAAAGTCAAAATGACAGCTTTTTCTAAATGCATATATGAAAAAATATACGGTACTTACGAGAACAAAACGCCCAAGTGCGTATCGCACCGCGCACAATGAAGGGTTCCGTAGTTGGGATGAATTTATCCCAAGAACAAACTTAACATTGTAGTTGAAAAACATGTTCTCCCATAACATGTTTTACTACTGCAAATGTAAGATGGTCGACTATTACTCGGTAACTTGTAAAGCCTACTTAGCTGTGATAGTTTTCCTATTTACTTCGATTATATACTACTGCTATTATTTACGTCCGGTGCCACACGGAACATCCCATTTCCTCCCGTGGGTGTCGTAAAAGGCGACTAAAGGATTTACTAGAGAATGGGCAGCAGCGTTCTCTATGCATTTTTAACACCATACTGCGATCGCCAACCCGCCTGCCAAGCGTGGCGATTATGGCAAACCCCCCCAATTGGGGGAGGCCAATGACCAGCACTGAACGTCTTTGGGCTGAAATGATGATGATGATGATAGTAGTATATCATCATCATCATCATTTCAGCCCAAAGACTGTGAATTTTTTCACATATTATCCAAATAAGATAAAGAGTCAAGTGTCCTCCCTCTACCAGCTAAATGGTTGTCATTTAGCTGGCAGAGGACACTTGACTCTAACAAAAATTTGAAAAAAAATATTGTAGGCTCCTAGGGACCTCTTTGGTTGTATACATCTCATTTTTGACCATAATGTGGACTGACGGCTGAGTCTTTTCTGCTAAACTACGTCCAATTGATCTTGGCACTTCACAATGATATACATACCAACAATCTAAATGTGCTACAGGCAACAGAGGGGGGTAATACAGGGCTATAAGCAGTAGCAATTTTAAAACTCCATGTCCTTGCCTTCTCTTATATATCCAATAATCAATAACACAATCATAATCAGATCAAAAGATCAAAGATAAGTATGAAAGATAATAAGATAATTATAATTACCGACATACCAATGCACAATTTTAAACTCCTAACACTCTAAATTTCGAACTAATTATATCATACAACAACAATAGTATCAGGAATGAATTAGTTTCTAACAATAGTGTTAGAACAATGAGATATGGTTTAGATAATTTTAGTACTGAGCACTGACCTGAGCTAAGAATTTGAGTTAGTTACGCAAGTTGATTAGTTGCGAGTGGTGCAAGTGATGCGCGATTGGTGAGTTTGAGGTGTGGTATAAGAGTGGCGGTAGGTACATGAGTAGATTATCTAACAGATACCAAGATTCACTTAATAGCGCTGTCTTGATGGCCGCCTCACGAAACAGGTTCTCCGACTACTCCGGCCATTTGTAACTGGCCACGGGTTATTTAATAAACACCTTTTTTGCCAAAGGAGTCACATACAGTCCGCTGTGCAGGGCCTGCATGGAGGACAACGAGACAGCAGCTCAAGTGGTACTATACTGTCTGGTGCTCGCCACATATAGGGGAAATCACTTCGGTAACCCAGGTGCCTTACGTGAGATCGTCAGTAACACCAATTCGTTGCTGGCCTTCTTTGAAGAGCTGGGGGGGATTGAATAATATGTGCCAGTGAACAAACTTTTGGAACACTACCAGATGAATACCAATGCCGCTGTAATAAATAGCTGCCGATCAAGCAAAGTAATCTGTAGGAAGAATGAAAAGTACAGATGGGGAAGAGCGTACTTATTTCTACAAGTATACTAAAGCACCTTTCATCATCTATGTTCTCTTCATTGTGAGTTTTTGACAGATTTGCCATACAAACACTGTCAAATACTCACAATGGCGAGACCATTCTGACACTATTGTAATAGCAGACTTGAGGCCCAGGAGTTACGTTATAATAGTTTGCTGTGAACATAAATCGATGCTTGAAAGGCAATATTGACCAAACAACATGTTGGCAACTTTACACTAGAGCATTTTAAGGTATTTAAAAAAAAAAAAAAAAAAACTTTAGAATGGAGTTTTTTTATATTTTTAGTGTATATTCTAGTAGAGTATACACAAAAAAAAAGCAATTTAAAGGTTTTTATATTGGAAATAAAATCTTTAAAATGCTCAGTGTCAGAAGCCCGAAAGTCTGACAACCTGGCTTACAAAGAGGTATCGTATTACCCAGTTACTGGGTAACACGACACCTCTTTACGACCCGTAACCACTGTCAAAAATCTACAAATCGACACTTGAAAGGCAATATTGACTAAACGACATGTTGGCAACGTTACACTAGAGCAATTAAAAGATTTTCCAAAAAAAATAATACTTGAAATGCTCTAGTGTAAGTATACCTACTCTACGAGAGTATACTCCACAAAAAAATATAAAATACCTACTCCATTTTAAAGTTTTCTTTTTTTTTTTTGGAAAAAAATGAATTAAAATGCTATAGTGTAAAGTTTCCAACATGTCGTTTGGTCAATATTGCCTTTCAAGCGTCGAAATGACAGCCGTGACCAACAGCTTAACGTGTTTTCCGACGCACGGAGGGGTCTTGGTACGTAAAGATGAACGAGTTAGTTCCGATGATTAATAAAATAAATCACTGTACCGACAACAAAATCCATTCCGCTTATAAATTGCACCACTCACAACAAATTGTTGTTTTCCATTGATGTCGACACAGTGACATGCTGTGGACACCTTGACCCGCTCGGATTGTCATTTTGTGTCGATTCATTTCCACGCTTCCTTTTATTGTGGTTAATAAATCATAATTTTTGAATTAGCGGTGACTAATCGAAGTGGTACTGTGGGATTAGAACCTTGAGTTATTCTTTGAGCAAATCGTTGGCAGATGACGTTAGTTGCATGTAATTGTCATTTACTGGTTACTATAAAATCAGTCTCAGAATATCATTTTTTATTTGCACAATGTACTCTAAGTTACAGGCTCCGGATAACTTGTTACTAATAATAATAGCAATGAGTAATCCTTATACAATTTCTTACTAATGTTTTTGTTATGTAAATCACTTTTAAGTTAGGTATACATTTTGGCGAGATGAGTTGATTCATCTAGATGTCTCATAAAAAACTGATTAGCATATAAATTATTTGTTTTGTCTATATTAGTATGTGCGGATTCTCAACGTTTCAAGTTCATTATGGATTTACAGATTATAATGTTTTGATATTTCTCTTTGATTTTGACCGCTGTGTGTAACTAGATCTATAGTTTTGGAAAGACTTATTTGGAAAACTGGTAGATGTTGCTGCGAGTTTTCTAAATAAGTCCTTCCACCTAGGCAAAATAATTTAATTAAGCTTTTTATTGCATAGGTAAGGCTATTGATGGGAATTGTGTTGATTCTATTCGATGAACTGTGTTTAATTGTTAAGCTATTATGTTTGATAGACTGAAAATGCACCTAATTAGATCGATACACTTAAGTAAGTTACTTTTCGTTTTATTTTGGTTTAGTAGATATTGCTGTTTAATCATAATTTATATATTTCGTTTTATATATATTTGATATAAACAATATTCATAATAGTTGAAAGCCATACTATCGAATAAGGTTTAGGTAATCTTTGGTTAAGATAGTTGTAAGGGGTAAAAATAAATACATATTCTCTACGAGTTTCTGGGGTAGTCCGATTATCCCATAAATGTTGTAATTTAATGGTTCAAGAAACCCATGTTTTTTTAGAAGAAATCTTACATGCTTGAAAATTATAGATGGAAGCAGTTGTTTCTTCAACAAGGCTTTTCATTTCGGCACCGTTTTTCCAGATGTTACGAGGCGATGTGATCAAAAATTGCGAATAGAAGATTCATTAATATTATAATAATTAATTAATTAATAATAATAATAATAATAATTAATTATTATTATTATAAAATAAATAAATATATATATATATATTACGGACGCTTCTAACGTGCACGTCTTTCTACATTGTTCTCACATGTATAACTTCAACATGAATGATGTAACCCATATTTTGTAACAATATTTTGTTTTAAAAGTGTGTCCGTGGAGTTTTTTGTCCGTTCTTCTCCATAGGAACCTACTACGCTTTGGAATGGGCAAGTAGCTTCATCTTTCTGACTGACCGACCCCTTGACAATTCAAAAGTGCCTGTAATTGGTATTTGAAATAAATGCTTTGAGTTTGAGTTTGATAAAAAAATAAATAAAAATAAACACTGTCTTTATTAAGACGAGTCCCTAGCATTCTTAGCTAAGACTAAAATACCCAAGACTTCGAAAACAGCTCAAAGCAGATTTTCTTCTACGTCATTAGGCTAATCCTCACACTCTCTATAGATTTTTTGTTTGTCACCAATTGGCACGTTGCCCAATGGTTTCGACACGGGGTTGTTACTTACACAGTCAGAAATAAAGATAAAATGACAAAACGAAGCAATTTACATGAAATGAGGCAGTATTAGGTGCTTTTTCTTATTGTTCCTTGTGTAGTGATTTGGGATTTGTGCCAAGAATTTTGTATTAGTACTATTTAGTTTCTGTGTAAGTTTTTTTTTGGGACAAAATTGCAAAGAATGCTGGCTACCAATATGCTTTTTCGTTCTATTATCGTTTGTTTTGCCTCTATATTAAAATTGTTTTGCTTTGACAAACAAATCATTATGCTTAGCTATTTCTCTTGCTTAATGGCCTAAACTTGGACTCTAAGCAGAGTTGTCAGGATTTTTGGTAAAAGCTTTCAAGTTGAGACTACATAAGATTCATCTCCCATACTAAGTCTGATCGAAAAAACCGGCCAAGTGCGTGTCGGACCACACATAATGAAGAGTTCCGTAGTTAGGATGAATTTATTCCAAGAACAAACTTAACAGTAGTTAAAAAACAAGTTCTCCCATACATGCCAACTGCAAATGTAAGTTTGTACGCACAATTTTGAGGGATTTACCATGTTGTTTTAAGACCATAGACTTCTTATAGGTGTTTCTGTAATCTATAAGTAAAGAACTATACTGTATTGAAAAAAAAAATGGCTCAGTAGTTTCGGAGATAGTGTGGTCAGTTTTCATTCATTTTCTTAAATAACTCTAAAAGTATTTATTTAAAAATTATTAAAAAAAAAAAAATTACCATCTGAAATCTTCCTTTCATTTGATATGTCAAACGGTACAGTGTGCAAAACTTTTATTTTTTATTTTCTAATATGCCACTCAAAAGTGACCCCCATATTCAAAATTCATTTATTTACGTTACACGTTCAACTTCTTTTAGTCGGTCTTTTTTTTTTAATCGGTCCAGTTGATTCGGAGCAAATTGGCAGTGATAGACGGACAGACACACGACTGATCCTATAAGGATTTCTTCTCAGGGGTAGTCAGATAGGAAATGTCGACTTCATCTAGCTTATTTTTTTTTCTATGACTTGTAAAAGTGATTCCGATATCTTATTTACAGAATAAACGATTTCATTTCATTTCCATTTTTCTTTTTGAGGTACGGAACTATTAAAATAAAAATACTTCGGTGACTTCACTAACCTTACAAATCTCGTGAGGGATGACAATCACATACAGCACCATAATTCTCTCTAATTACCATTTCTAACCAGTAATAACCGCTTACAGCCAGTAATAATAAGTAATAACTAGTTGGCTAGCCTTCAACTGTGACTTTGCTTACATTAAGTTTGGATTATTGGCTAACAATGCCAGGTGACCTTATTGACTGCTTTTGTTATTATTAGTGCGGAAAGAATGTGTGTGTCGTGTTGTTTTGTTGCTAGGGAAGCAAACAAAGGTCATAATACGTATGTACCTATAACCAGTTAGGTACTAAAAAAGAAAACGGATCGTTAAAATTACCAATTTGGTAATATTTCTAATCCAAGATCTCAAAATTACCAGACTTTAGGTAACCTTTACTGTATGATGAAAAGATATCAATTTATTATACCGGTAGAACGGGGCTATTCGGATTTTCGGGGGTTATTTGGAATAAACTAATTGTAAGATTTGAGTTGACATAAATTCTACCAAAACACCATAGACAGCTTATATTTTATTTCTGGTCTTGTTTACTTTTATAATTTTTCGTACGATCACAATTCGAATTTAGGTCAACTCAAATCTTACAACTGCTTTGTTCCAAATAACCCCCGAAAATCCGAATAGCCCCGTTCTACGGTACCCAGTTTCTTATAGTTTAAAAAAAAAAATCGCTTAACTTACCAATCGACAAGTTTAAAAAACATATGTGGAGGCAAGTTTACCTGTAACAAAAAACAATTGTTAAGTAAAAAAGGATCAGACAAGAAACAGTCATAAGGGGAAGCGCTATGGTATTTATTTATTTATTTATATATAATTTATTGTACACCACAAAAATACATAACAAAAACTAAATCAAACTGTTTCTAACTGATTTATTTTTTGACCTGCAAATTACAAAAAACGTAAGAATATTTGAATTTCGCGGGCTACCCTTACGCTTTCGCCTTAAGGCCCAGATATATGCCAATGACCTTGAGTGATTACCTTGCGTGTTCTGTACTGAGCTCACGTAACGCGTCGTACGTCCAGCCAGTAATAGGACTCGCCCATCCGGGAGCGCTGTCCCAAATAAGACGCATTATTAATTTATTATGCATAAAGCAAAAGGTATTTTAATAAAACACGTATACGAAAAGATCAATAATTAAATTATCTTTAAAAAGGCGAAGGTTTCAGAAAAATACGCTTGATAGATTTTGCGTGATTCTCTGTTTTTTCTCCGCGTTAGACATAACTTTACAAATTAATTTCACTATGAAATATGTACATAATCTAAAATATTCATACATTCAGTTATTAAGAAAATGCTCTAATTTGACATATATTTTTTTCAAATCATTAACACTACTCGTTTAGACGTGATCTTCAGTTTAAAATCATTTAAAGTCGGTTATGAAATACAGTTCTATAACTTTCCTAAGAAGAAAAGAAGAGAGAAGAGGAGAAGTTTTTTTTTAAGGTGGTTCCTGAATCTCGTGACTGTCAAACATAATTATTATTATGGTTATAGCAAGTGGCATTCTGTAGGTTATGACTACCGATAAAAAAGGATTAGATCGAATTATGTGTTCAGTAAAATTATCTCATAACTTACTACATTTAGTTCAAAATATCTATCTGTCAACAGGTCCTGCAGCTAGTCCGCATTCCCAATGATTCATAGCAATGCATTTAGCTCCAAAATATTTTATTGTTTGCAACACAATAGTGACGTTGTTTAATTTAGATAACAGTTAAATTGTTGTTATGTTTCTTTGGCTTGTTTATTAGATGTTTACATTGTTTCGAAAGTCGTGGGCTAATTGAAGTTGTTTTGGGTTTATTATATTCACAATATGGATGTGCACAATCAGTCAGATCTATAAATAAAACAGATTTCGCATGACGTTTTTGAAAAGTGTTTTTTTTTTTCAGATGTGGACTAAATGACTACTATTTTTGAGCGTTTTGACGTAGACTGTTCAAGACGGGGCGAGAAAATTTTACAAAAAATACAAAGCTCGTTCGCGTTTTGCCTATTACTCGTTATTTTGTAAAGCATACTTTTTTGTGATAGTTTTCCTTTTAACTTCGTTATCAAGTGTGTCGCTTAACTTCGAACTCGGGTAAATCCAATTTTGAGAATTTTTAAGATTTTGGTACCAAATTAAAGGCCAAAAACAGACTTTTAAAACAATT
Organism: Dryobota labecula; assembly: GCA_947523025.1. Lineage (NCBI taxonomy): Eukaryota > Metazoa > Arthropoda > Insecta > Lepidoptera > Noctuidae > Dryobota > Dryobota labecula. The sequence continues at coordinate 19,734,634 of OX383307.1, read as the reverse complement.
TTATCAGTTATATATAAATCCGCATAGTTCTTGAAAAAAATACTGTTAAAATCACAAAATTTTATCTAATTCCGATAGATCCATGAGACAGTTTTATTCAAACGCAGTTAAGTCCATGAGAGCCAATCAGCTAACCGCGTTTGTTCAACATGGCGGTCAGTCGACATCAACTCTGCGACATTAACACCGTACGCACCCGTTTTTTATTGTTTATTTTTAATCATAGACAGTTCCCATGGATAATGCCATTAAAATAGTTACACCGAGCACTGCCCGCAAGCGGCCTAATATAAAAATCCACACTGAGTTTTTTCAAAGGTAGATAAATTGCATTCCATTAGATCAAATGAAGGTAAATCCAATCTTAATTTTACATTTTTGAAAGAATGTATGGTTATAATACAAAATTTGCTTTATAGGATCGTTACCTTCAGTATTGTTGACATAATAAATAAAAAACCGCCTTTTAATTCATGGAATTAAGACTGATATCACTTTTTTTTAAATATCTCTCAAGAGGGTAAAGTGGATTTACCCGGGTTTGAAGTTAAGCGACTCAAGTATACTACACACTATACACATATTACATACTAAATATCCAAAAACAACCATTTAACTGGCGGGGGAGGCACTCTACTATAACAAAAATTAGCACATTAAAGCTTACTATTACTAAAACTGATCCCTGAATCGAAAAATGGTTTTCACAGACCCACAATATTTTTGAATGGGCCTATCCAACGATACCCCATACCATGGGATAGACGAGAAAAAAAAAATCATCCCCTCTTTACGTGTAGGGGAGGTTAAACCCCACTAAAAAACACGTAAAGTGGGGATCAGTACTAAGAGTGTGAGCTAAGCCGCGGACAGACAGACAGACGGACATGGCGAAACTATAAGGCTTCCTTGTTGACTACGGAACCCTAAAAATGTAAAATTTTCGAATGTAACAAAAGTGTTAGAAGAATAAGAATGATTTATTTGTGAAACATAGGTAAATTACATACAAAGATCTTAAAAAATTTGGTAGAGCGCTGTTTTGCCAATAGTGCCATACAAATGATCAACATTATTAACAATTATGATTTTATTACAATTTAAATACTTAATATGTGTGTATCCGATTGTAATTTTATTACAATTCAAAGGTAATTCAGTTCAAAGTATTATGTGCGCCAAGGAACTTCTTTTCAAAAATCAGATCATCCGAATCCCAAAAACCAAAATAGAAACATCGCATCATCACCAAACACAAAAACAAGTTCAAATCTGCAATAACAATAACACTTCAACAATTTTATATTATTTTTTACATCGATATCCATCGGTTAGAGTAAAAAACTCGCCCGTAACATATACTAACATCGTATGATGTAATAAGCGTCTATTTCGATAGTAATAATAGGTACTATGGTGAATGCGATTAAGTCATAATGGCTGGTAAAATTTGAAATATGCTGTGAAGTTTTGGTCTAATTGGTAGATGATAAATTATAACAGATACAGTATTTAGTGCCAAAATTGATAGAACATTAGACTTATGGTTTCGTATCGGAACGAGCTTCGTGGTAAAACAGATTAACCGTTCTGGGGCCTAAGTCTGCTAATTTACAAACGTTGCAATGGTCTCGCCATTGTGAGTATTTGACAGTGTTTGTATGGCAAATCTGTCAAAAACTCACAATGATGAGACCATTGCAACGTTTGTACATTAGTAGATTTGGCCCCCAGATAGATGGATAGATAGAATACTCTTTATTGCACACTATAAATATTACAGATGTATATGTAGAAATTTTACAGGGGGTGACACAATGACCGGTCTTGTCTTTGGATGGATTAAGGGGGAGGGAGAGACAATACTGCAGGTAGTCTGTGGTGTACCATACTAAATATGCAATAAATACATTCATGTACAAAACATGTTATACTGTCTTTATAAATATATACAATTATAATCATACACAAAAAAAGCGACCAAGTGCGAGTCGGACTCGCCCATGAAGGGTTCCGTAGCAGCAAGCGCGGTTTAAAATTTATGACGTATTAAAAAAAAAACTACTTACTAGATCTCGTTCAAACCAATTTTCGGTGGAAGTTTACATGGTAATGTACATCATATTTTTATTTTAGTTTTATCATTCTCTTATTTTAGAAGTTACACAGGGGGGGGGGGGGGAAACACATTTTACCACTTTGGAAGTGTCTCTCGCGCAAACTATTCAGTTTGGAAAAAAATTATATAAGAAACCTCAATATCATTTTTGAAGACCTATCCATAGATACCCCACACGTATGGGATTTATAATATTTTTGTTGTAAGTATGGGGAACCCCCAAAAATTGTTTTTTTTTTCTATTTTTGTGTGAAAATCTTAATGCGGTTCACAGAATACATCTACTTACCAAGTTTTAACAGTATAGTTCTTATAGTTTCGGAAAAAGTGCCTGTGACATACGGACGGACAGACAGACAGACATGACGAATCCATAAGGGTTCCATGTTCACTACGGAACACTAAAAAGAATAAAAAAATCTTTAGTTGCTTTTTACTCCGTAACAATACCCACATCCCATATTCCGTGAATCATAAAACATGTTTCATTCTGAACAAGGGGTAAGTTAACGACTTCTGAATTATCTCTTTTTATTCATATTTTATGACTTTATTCGATTAAAGGAAATAATAAGATAGAACTGCCTCGTCGCGTCGGTCTAGTGGCCGTGTGGCGGTATCAACAACGCCACATGCGATCTACGCATCAAAGACCTGACGTCACAAATCCTGCATCGCGCTAACAAAGTTTACCGCGCCACTAGCATATATACAACATCCCGACATCAACCGTTGGGCAGTTCCCTACAGACACAACACCCGTCTGGTGGGAGGATCCTCCCTTTACTATAGAGTATGAGTGAACTTTACACCCTGTTCCTCATACCTCTAAAGCCGCAAGCGCTGTGGAGCATGAGGTCGATTCCCAGGGCGGGCAGTGTTATTGGGTTTTCCCTGGAGTTTTTATTTGTGCCCGGTTGATGGCATGGACTCTCCCCCTGTTACATGGCAGTTAAACTTATCTGGCAAAAAGACAGCTTACTATAGGCTCCCTTTCAGGAATAGATGCGACATGTTCTGCCATGTATAAGATGGCAAGCATCCTATACAAAGGTGTAGTAGATTTTAATTCAGTTTTGATTTGCCTATACTCCATTTGAAATAATATTAGACGTTTAAGTAAACCTTTTTTACAGTCCGTTGAACCGATTTTGCCTTCTATTGCGTTGGTGGCATGACAAATGGCAGCTGCAGTAAACTGTTAGTATTGTAACCACTTTTTTGCTTTTAATGCCATTCTTATGTTTATGGAATAAAAGTCAAAATCGGTTGAACGGACTGTAACAAAGGTTTTTTTTAAATGTCTAATCTTATTTCAAATGGAGAATAGACTATACCCAAAGTCTCAAATTCAGATAATATATGTAAACAAAGGGGATAACATAGCAAAAAAATATCTTCATAATGGTAATTCACATAAAATGCCGAAAAAAGAGGTTTAATTTTCTTTTAAGTACTGATTTTAAGAAATAATAATAAAAAAATAATCATACCGTAATTATTTTTATAAATTTTCGGTTTTAAACATAGTTATTAAAAAAAGGAGTTTTTCTGGTACAAAATATTTTATGACTAGCTTTTGCCCGCGGCTCCGCCCGCGTGGATGTCGGTTATCGCGTAAAAAAGTAGCCTATGTCCTTCTCCATATTCCAGGCTATATCTCTGCCAAATTTCATGATGATCGGTTCAGCGGTTTAGGCGTGAAAACGTAACATACAGACAGACAGACAGAAAGACAGACAGAGTTACTTTCACATTTATAATATTATAGTATATAGTATGGATAGTGGTAACAATGCAGGAGATCTAAACAACACTAATATTACAACTCTCATTCATAGATTCATATTATAAGTAGCATATCTAGACACATTTTGGATGAAAACGGCTGTAAACTGTTACGAGTGGAAATCGATTTTGGGAGGCCTACGTCTAGCACTGGACTTAAAAGGGCTGATTATGACGATCATAGGCCGTGTCTCCGACATACTACACAAAACATTGATTGGCAACGGTATTTTGTTTGCATAGTTCTTATAATTAATTCATTTTAATTTTATCGATTGTGATAAAATGTTTTGTACCACTGTCCTGTCATTTTGACAGTGACATTTCTTGACATTAGTTTGTTTACATAAATTATCTGAATTAGAGACTTTGGGAATAGTAGATTTCATCTATACAAATACAAATATATGGCTGGACCGATTTCGACGGAACTTTCACTAACAGATAGCTGATGTTATAAGAAGTAACTTAGACTAACTTTATTTAAGAAAAAAGCCACGCGGGCGAAGTTGCGGGCAGCAGTTAGTCAACAATATTTATCGTCAATATCTTATCAATCTCGATAATTGGAAAAAAATAAAAATTGTCTCAAAATTATGTCCGTTATACAGCTTATACCAGCGACAGGATTGTAAAAGTGGCAGTTACAAAGTCATTATTTATTGACCTCTAAAACATTCGTCCAGCTATTCCAAAAACATATCCATAGCGTTAGCAAACATATCTTGTTCCTATTGCAACCGCGCTAACAGGATTACACCATAAATTATTGTGTGATCACATAAAAACTTAGCCATTTACAATACGTCTTTAAGAGCAGCATTTTCTATATAAAGTTCTAGGGCCGTTAAAATGTTATTTTGAGACGCACAGCTTAGCACGTTGACATTGGTGCCGATTCCCTTGTTCACAAACTAAACTAAATTGAAGTTCAGTGCATCTTTTTCTTTCTATTTCATTAAGAAAAGGACAGAAGATAAATTTTAGTTTAGTCCTGTCAAATAAATCAGCGCTTGACGTAAATTGACGTAATTTTAGTAGGCAAGTTTTAATCACGTCTAAACTTGTATGGAGTAGTGACAGGCGCTGATTAATTTGACAGGACTAAACTAAAATTTATCTTCTGTCCTTTTCTTAATGAAATAGAAAGAAAAAGATGCACTGAACTTAAATTTAGTTTAGTTTGTGAACATGGGAATCAGCTCCATTGTCTAGCAGATTGCAATAATAAATGGTATGGCGGTAATGATCATCATGATTAAAGAAGATCCGATCGAGGAGCTCGTGGCTAAGTAATAACCAGAGATCGGAATAGGCAGAGTTAATTTACCTAAACTTCGAGGAAGGACGTAGCATAGAGTGGATAATACCTCTTTAAGAATCCCGGGATTTAAATACCACGAATTATTTATTGGACTTTATGTATAGCTACAAGTTATTGATTTGAAAAAACATATAAAAAAATTTAAGGTTATGTACTAAAATTTCTAAAAAAGCTCTTTAATTTAATAGTTTTAGTACGTAACCCTAAAAAATGTTACATGATTTTTCAAATCAATAATTTGTATTTGATGCAGATGAGGATGGATGAAATGGCGGCAGGTCCCGAAACAATCTGCGACTCCCGCATTCCCCGAAAGGGGGAGATTTATAAAACAATGATTATACCTGCTGTCTTGTATGGATCGGAATGCATCAGAATGTTGGGCCACAAAAGGGATGAATGAAAGATAATTGTATGCAGCTGAGATAAGAATGCTAAGAGGGATACGTGGTGTTACACACATGGATAGAAGAAGAAATAAGTTTATAAGAGAAAGTCACAAAGTGGCATCGGTGACTGAAAAGTTGTGTGGAAATCGGTTGTCATGGTATGGGCATGTGATGGGGAGGAATGAGGAAAATGGCGTCAGGAAAGTTTTAAGTTTGAATGTGGATAATTATACGAGTAGGAGAAGATCAAATAAACGATGGATCATGGACTGTGTGAGAGATGATATCATGGCTAGATAGGGAATTACTAGCGAGATGTCGACTAATAGAGAAATGTGGAAGAAAAATACATGTTGCGTCGACCCCAAATAAATTGCGATAAGGGCAAGAGAATGATGATAATGATGAGTAGTAAATAAAATTACTGCGTCAACTAGCATCATTTTAGCGCTCCCATACGAGTCAATCGCGTGTCTCAGCGCACGCAACGTGATACACGATCATAACCAAGTATCTAACTTTAAATTCTTGTTTACTTTTAGTTTGGCTTAATTTTAGATCGGGCAGATACAGGGTTCTAGTTTAGGTTGGATATAGAACGATTAGTACATTTTGCAAATTATATTCGTTCAAGAAAATTTACAGGATAGTATGGATTCATAAACTATGTGCATATACCAGGCGCCCAAGTCTGCTATTTTTATAAATTCGTCACTCCAACACGATCCCATTGTCATTTTGCTAAAAGTTCGTAATCTGCTAAATTCATGAAGGTCGATCATTGGTCGGTCAATGGTCTCGTAATAGAATTGTATTACAATGGCGTTTTGAACATTTATTCATGCCAGATTTCATTTATATATATTTTTACATATTATTTATTAGTGTTACATGCAATCTGAAGTAGTAGGAAGTTGGAAGTTTAGTAGGAAGTTTAATTTGTCATTATGTACGAGATTACCATTTCTTTCAATGGAGTGTCAGTGGCTGACCATTGGAAAGTCATAATGACGCCATTATAAATTAGTATATTACCAAACTTGTCAAAATCAACAATTATGAAATTAATGATACACCATTCTGACACTATTGTAATAGCAGACTTGAGGCCCTGATAACTTGTTGTGATTCTTTAAGCAAGATAGGAATTTTGTAGGTATGCATTGTAGTCAACACAATTTAATCATTGTTTTAATAATTACCTTGTAATATTAGGTATTTATGGCTGAGTACTACTTAAAACAGCAATTGGGCTTAGTGAAGTACGTATTGTAGAATTACTTTCACGAAAGAAGTTTTGAAAAAAAAAAAAAAAAAAATTATATAATAATAATAATAACAGCCAAGTGCGTGTCAAACCACGCACAATGGAGGGTTCCGTAGTTGAGATGAATTTATCCCAAGAACAAACTTAACATTGTATTATTGTATTTGAAAAACATGCACCTATACTCCATTTACGCATTTATAGCATTAGACAAATAACGGCTAAATAACGACAGTTATTGTGTAATATTTGTAAATGGTATTATAGTGTTTTGTATTTATCGTGAAATAACGGAGTTTATTAAACGTTTAAATCGAAATAACGAAAGGGTGAGAACAGTTATTTGTCAAAAAAACAAATAATAATAATTTAGTATAGGTACATACATTCGTACTGCAATATGTTAGTTTGTACGCACAATAATGAGTGTTTTACCATGTTATTTGAAGACCATAGACTTCTTATAGGTGTTTCTGTAATCTATAAATAAAATATAGAACTATTTTATTTCTGTATTTTTTCCAAGATTTTAATTCCTGGGTACTCGTAGAAGCTAGTATTCTTATAAACTAGATGAGGTCGATGTTATCTATCCGACTATTCTGAGAAGAAACTCCGAAACAAACTCCTCTTCACAGTCTCTTCTAAAGTCCAGACATAATCTTGCCCATTATTTCATGCCTTTACTTAATCTCGAGTAGTACGTATAAGGACTGATGTAACTAATAAATGAATGATATGTAAAAACTGACAGTATCTCATATCCAACAGAAAGCCGTGAACTGTATACACATCTTCTGATTAACACTTGGTGCATGTTGACTTGTTAAGGTGCAGTACTTGCGCAAAACGAGATTAAAAATTAGTTGCAAAGTGTACTCGATACTCGATGATCGATGTATCGAGTATACATTTAAAAAAAGATAAGACAATTATTTACGTACTTGATTTCTTTATTACTTTTTTTTTTATTTGATTTTAAATAATTAAAGTACCATTTTAATGGCCCATAGTGTCTGTTTGTAATGGCAAAATAAAAGCTTTTTAATAAATGCATAGGAAAGCATATACGGAACTTAGAATAAAAAAAAAACCATTTCTAAAATTTTTGTCTACCTGTCTGTCTGTTTGTTCCGGCTAATCTCCGAAACGGCTGGACAGATTTTGACGGGACTTTCACTAGCAGATAGCTGATGTTATAAGGAGTAACTTAGCGGGCGAAGCCAAGGGCAGCAGCTAGTTCAGAAATAAAAGGTTGAAGGATCTAACCAAAAAAAAATAACAACTTTTGTTCTCATCTTTTATTGTTCTTAAGCAACTTGTTTAAAAAAACTAAGTCGTTTTTTGCTAAAGAATTCTCTTTTTTTTTTTCATAAACTAAATGTACCTAACCATATCATTAAAGGTTGGTTATCATATACATAGATGTGCCAGTAACACAAAAAAGTAATATTTAATACAGAGTAAGATCAGCCTCTTAAACAGGATGATAATAATTATACGCCGTAGTAATTTTTTTACTGACGCTACTATACTCGTTTGTGCCGCGACTTCGTTCGAGTTTTGTCTTCTTTTTTTCTACATATGATTACGCGGGCAGGGTTGCCAGCCATGCAAGTATTTTTGTCCTGGATATGTCCTAGATTAAAAGGCATCCGGGGAAGTAAATGAACTAGTACTTGAGAGGCAAGCTTCTCAGGGTAGCACGCGAAATCCAAATTTTCAAATTTCATAAAAAAAAAAAAATCGGGGGCTACCCTGACGCTTCCCCTTTAAGAAAAAAGATGGATTAATTTTAAAAATTAGACCTTGAGACTTTTAAATCCGAATAGTACCGATTTTAAATATAAAGTCTCTTTTTAGGATTCCGTACCAAAATGGTAAAAAGGAACCCTTACGGTGCGACGCAGTCTGTCTGTCCGTCTGTCACAGCTGGATATCTCATGACCTACTCAACCTGAAACCTCAACTTGAAATTTCGAATAGTTTTAGAGGATGTTTGCCAAACTATTTTGCAAATAAGACAAAAAAAAAAATTTTTTTTTTGCAACAGGGACTGAACCCGTCTTAAAAATTCAAAGTGGCTAGTGGTGGTACTCGGGCATGTGGGTCTGATAGAAGTTATTGTAAATATTACAGGAAAAATAAAACGATGTCTGTTAGCGCCATCTCTTGACCGCTAGTGGAACTATTGTATTTTTTTAAATATTTTTGATGGTACAGAACCCTCTGTGCGCAAGTCCGACTCGCTAAAATAAATGACTCTTTCGGTTGGTATCATAAAATACAGAAGGTTTTTTTTTTCACATTTCACTGGTTCTATTCCCGGCTCAAGCAGGTGATTTTTCAAAAATCTTTAAATGCAGTTTTAATTATTTTTGAAAATAAAGGAATGTTTCCTTTCAGTAAAATTTGCCATCATCAATATTGAGGGTACTTTTCCTCCAACCACGGTCTTTTTTTTCCACCCTGTATATAAGCCCTTTCATTTGATATGTCACACGGTACAGTTGGCAAAACTTTTTTTTTTTAATTTTTTTGTTTGCCCCCAAAACTGACCCCAATATTCTAAATTCATTTATTTTCGGTTCACGTCCGCGTTTGGGTCACTCAAATTGATATGTATACCAAATTTCAACTTAATCGGTCCATTACATGCGGAGCAAATTGGCTGTGACAGACGAACAGACAGACAGACAGACAGACACACGAGTGATCCTATAAGGGTTCCGTTTTTTCCTTTTGAGGTACGGAACCCTAAAAAAAATAATAGAGAGACTTAGGTATGCCCAGCTGGGCAGTCTTTCTAATCGTGCGCTTTTAAAACTGTCCTTGGCTAATTTCATCCAGCTGCTACCAGACAACCTACGATGATCGTCACTCCATTTAGCCTGAGAGTGCTCTACCCTAGTATGTGATTATGTTGATATTACTGCTGGATTTGCTCTTGACTCTAGTCTAGGTCTGAGTGACAGAGACAAAGTCTACGATGGAGTGAGCTTACCCAGAAGAAGCCTGTTCACTCTCACTTTGTATAGATTAGGGTTGTATGCGTTCGGAAACACAGACGCAGGCAGAGCGTTCCACTCCTTTGCTGTGCGCATTATAAAAGACGTTTGAAAACGCTTAGTGCGAGTTGGTGGAATATCAACTAGGTAGGGGTGCTAACTTGCAGTGCGTCTAGATGTCCGATGGTAGAAGGGGGCCGGTGGAATGAGGTCGTGGAGTTCATGGGCACACTCGCCGAATTAATCTGTAGAAGACCGACAAGCAGGCAACCTTGATTTAAATAATAATTTAAAAATGTATTTATTTTAATTTCAACTCTTAATTTGAACTTGTTTTTCTTGCCTTTTTCTTTAGCATTTTCCTTTTTCTATTTTATTAGTGCTGTTATACGTAGTATCTCTAAGTAGTCTGTGGTGCTGTTACTTTATACTTTGGCAGCATATTTTGACATATACTTTAGTGTTGCCAGTTCTCAAAGTCGAATCCAAACTCTTTTATTGATTCAAAAATTTTAAAAGCCAATCCTAAACAGGCTATAGAATCTGTAATTCAGTACATAAACTAACAGGAAATAAACTCAAGGAACGGTACATCGATCCAGCACACATACCCTATTGTTATATCCCGGGTCCATTCTACACGACTCTTAAATCGATATTACCGATACACCGCGATTACGTATGCAGAACCGCACTTAAGATAATCGAGTAATAAGCTATATCGATATAATGACTCGATCCAGCTCCCGCTTAATTGCAGCTGTATTTGCATTACAAGAATGATGTAGTTGCTTTTTTGTGATGGACCGGATTGCTTGATGCATGGTTGATGTTATTATGGATTCTACACGGTTTTGCTTGTAGTCGTCAAGGGTATCAGTTTGCTTAGCAATTAATTTCCCTATTAACCTTCTGACCGCCACAGTCATGTATAGATGACAAACCAAAATCCCTCGTTAGCAAGTCACCAGATTCTCAACTCGCCAGATTCTCAATTAACCAGATTCGCAACTTACCAGATTCGCAACTCATCAGATAATGTTCTATCCAACACATAAATTATTAAACTATAATTTTATATTAAATTAAATTATATATATTAAACGTAACTTCAAAGAAAGTTGATGAGCTATAAAACAATATTTAATTTTATAACTGACTACTAATAGTTAAGGAGAAATTGCAATTTTAAAAGTGTGGTACTAAGTTTTGAAGGCATACATACATAAGTAATAAGGCGTACCTACATCAAGAATTCCGTGTTTTTACATATTTGTATGAAGTATCTACTTATTCTGTTATTTGTTGTGACTTTGTGATTCATTGTACATTTGGTGAGTTGAGAATCTAGTGAATTCCGAATCTGGTTAGTTGAGAATCTGGTGACTTGCTAACGAGGGACCAAAATGTGCCCAACACGCTACGGTCACGACTACATGACAGACTTTTATACGTAAATAAAGCTCATAAAACAACATTGCTTTTTTTATTTCTTTTGCTAATTATGTTCCTTGACTCATCCTAATTAATATTAGTAGAACTTATTTCATCTATTAGCATAAAATGACAAAAACTCGAAAGGATGAATTCGTATCTTGGCGGCGAGGGCACGTTTTTGTTTTTTGACGTGTCGGTCAAAAGGTTAATTGTTAGGCAAACTGACACCCGACAGCCATGTTTTTTTATCCTCAACGGGGAATATCTTGGCCTCCATCTCATCTGTTAGTAAGTGATGATAAGGCTGAAGGAGGAAGCGAGCTTCACCCGAAATCCTCAACCACAGAAGAACTGACTATCTTACCTCTAACTACCGAAACGTAACAAATGCTGTTAAGATGGTGGTAGCTAGCCCGGCGAACCAGAAAATAATAGTTATTTATGCAACTGTTGTATAATAAGGGGTATCATTCGCCTCGTGTGATAATAGTATCACATGAGTGTTTTAATACCTAATTATGTACAGTTGCATACAAGACTTTATCTACACCCATGTTATCTACTCTTTGATATTTTCCAATTCATGAAATCTTGGTACGCCTTTTCATATTGTGTTCTCGACTTTTCTGGTAATAATTGGTTAGAAATGTCCTTTGCTGCAATAGAAATATCTGGTGGGGTGTTATCAAAGCTTGTATCACTATTTTTTGTAAACAACAAGCTTATAAATTTTTGTAATACTAATATCGAACAAAAATGGCGGGATGCGACGTGAACTCGAACAACCTACAAGTTTATTATTTTTTTAATTAATAAAATGCGCGTGCATGACAATGTTCTTTTTTTGAAATTCATAAATGTGGCTGTTTGATGAGTAAGGAAGGGATCGAAAACGCAAAGGAGTTGCATAATGAAATTTAGTACAACATTATAACACTCGTTTGGATGATATTCTGGTTACTATGACACCGGTTGTTTTAATGTAGGCAATAAGCTAACTGTTTCAGAAACTTTTATAGAGGATTTATAGCATGGGTGTAGATAAAAATATGTAAAATTTGCATTTTTGAATTATCTACTCGGTCTGGTTGGTTCTGCTACCACCATCGTAATTCAGTCTGTCGCCATAACAACAATGTCAACAGCATTTGTTGTGTTTCGAATGCATTACACACAACTGCTCCCTCTTGGGAGCCTTTTGACCCCCGTACAGGATTTTGTTTTCATTTTACTTTTGTTTTTTATGTTTATTTTTTATTAGTGTTACTATGAGCGTGTTTAGTTTAAAATGTGATCTTCGTGTATAAAAACATAACATCACGCCTTGTTTCCCCGAAAGGTTAGGCAGAGGTACGCCTCTGCCTAACCTTTCGGGGTTTTAACCTTTTGTATGTGGCACATTTGGCCAGTTATGTTTAAGTCCCATGTAATTGGGGGCGAGCCTATTGCCATCAACCGGGCACAAATCCAGACTCCGGGCTGCTACCCCAATAACACTTTGCCCGACCCGGGAATCGAACCCAGGACCCCATGCTCAGCAGTCGTGCTTGCGACCACTAGACCAACGAGGTATCTTCGTGTATGAGTCCTAACAAATACTTTTTCTTTCCTTCTTTAACTGTCAAAGAATAACAGTTATGATTTTATATATGCGGACAGTAAAATTTAAGTTAGTATTATCAGCCAATAATGTTCCCACTGCTGGGACACAGGCCTCCTCTCTTCGAGAAGGAGTGGGCTATAATCCACTACACGAGCCCAGTGCGGGTTGGTAGATGTCGCATGTCTTACAAAGTCTGGTTCTAGGAGATGCCGGTTTCCTCACGATGTTTTCCTTCACCGTTTTGAGAGCAGTGGCGATTCAATAATTTACACTAAGTAAAGCGCCTGTCTGGGTTCGAACCTACGACCTACAACTCGTTAATCGCGGCTGTTACCACGGAGCTACCACTACTCTCGCAATTTAAGTTGAAATGAAATGAAATCGTTTATTCTGTAAATAGGATATCGGAATCACTTTTACACGTCATATAAATAATATAAAAACAAGCTTGAGGAAGTCGACATTTCCTATCTGACTATCCCTGAGAAGAAATGGCGAAACAAACTCAGGATAATACTTGTTGATTGATACTTGTTAATTAATTTCTCTAGCTGTACAATCGCCAGAACTGTCTTTCTCTAAAAGATATTAAACTTTAAAATGTTGATGGTTAAGTTTAAAATAAAATGTACCGTGTGGGACGTAAAGAATAGCACCACCCCATTTCCTCCCGTGGGCGTCGTAAAAGGCGACTAAGTTACTTACTAGAGAATGGGCTTCAACGTTCTCTATGCATTTTTGACACCATACTGCGATCGCCAACCCGCCTGCCAAGCGTGGCGATTATGGCAACTTGCCCCCCTTTCAGGGGAGGCCTATGTCCAGCAGTGGACGTCTTTCGGCTGAAATGATGAATGATGAAGTTTAAAATCGAATGAGAAAATATGACAGTTTGTGGTATCTTGATGTACTGGCGACTGTACACTGTTGGGTGATGTTATGTATTCGATCAGTTACTGTTAGATAATCGAATGATTTTGCTTTTGTTCGTTTGCTTGAAATAATTGCACTTTCATAAAAGAAAAATAAGTTAGTTGTAATTGACTTTCAAATAATTCGGTAATGTATGAGAATGGAGAATTTAGAATGCAGTTTCTTTAATAATATGTTACTTGATACAAAGACAGTGGCGATTAGGTTATTACATTAATCAGTACAAATTGTTATCAGTCTGTTAAAATACAAAAAACTAAATAAATTTACAAAAAATACAAAACTGATTTTTTCACACAAAATGAATAGCGTAAAATTAGCACAAAATAAACCACCCTTGATAATGAGGGACCAGACACGCGCGGGGCGATGGTATCAACAATTAAACATATTTAAACTTTATGGTATGGTTACCAAATAATCACAAATTAAATTAATTTTTGTTAAATACATTTATGATTTATGAAAATAGCTCATGCTGTTGTAAACTTAATATTAGCCAGCCAGCAAGATGGCGGATCTGACCGTCTAGGGTGCACCGGACGTACATTTCAGTATAAATAGTATAACCAGTCGTAGAAGTTATTTCAATGCAATGTCTTACTAATAAAACTTATAATGAACTCAACACGACTCATACGATCGTTCCCGACCATAATTATTTATTCTGGCCACACCTCCGGGCGGTCATTGCCTTGCGTATGACAGCATTTTTTTTTATTTAGAGAAAAAAAATCAATCTGTCAAATGATTGACATCGACAAATTCGAAGTTCGAATGCCTTGACATTTCTATTTGAGATTTCGAAATGAATTGTATTAGTTTTGAGATTTTTTTGTTCGACTTTCTAAAAAGGAAGGAGTGTAATAATTTAGTTTTAATTTAAATCTTATTCGGCATCTATTTTGAACTGTGCGACTTTATGCAAATATGATTATTTACAATTTCAAATACAGTCATTTGGATGACGTTGCTATGCGACGTTTTACGGGTTCGGTTCCCGCACAAAACAAATATTAATTTGTCCGTGTCTGGCTGTTTGTTTAAATGAGATGTGTGTTTATAAATGCACCCACGGGCCATAATACGAAAGAAATTCTTAATGAGGGTAAATACTGCCAGCCTTTTGAGCAATTTTCCTGTTGACAGCGATGTTGACGAATTTTTTGATGCCGAAAAGGAAAAAACGGAACCCTCATAGGATTACTCGTGTGTCTGTCTGTCTGTCCGTCTGTCACATCCAATTTGCTCTGAATCTGAACCGATTATGTCAAAATTTGGTACTCATAATTATAATGAACTTTTGTGACCCAAACACGGACGTGTAACGAAAATATTGTAATATAACGTTTTCTTTTTAAAATAATATTAAATATATTATACTTTTAAAACTATTTAAGAAAATAAATAAAAATTGACCATTCCCCCCTTATCTCCGAAACTACTGAGTCTAAAATTTGGAGAAAAAAAACACAGAAAATAGTTCTTTACTTATAGATTACAGGAAAATCTATAAGAAGTCTAGGTCTTAAAATAACATGGTAAATCTCTCAATATTGTGCGCACAAACTCACATTTGTATTTGGAATGTATGGGAGAATTTGTTTCTCAACTACAATGTTAAGCTGTGCCGTGTGGTGCCGGACGTAAAGAATAGCACCATCCCATCTCCCGTGGGTGTCGTAAAGGCGATTAAGGGACATACTAGAGAATGGGCTGCAGCTTTCTCTATGCATTTTTAACACCATACTGCAATCAAACTCAAACTCAAAGCATTTATTTCAAATAAACCAATTACAGGTACTTTTGAATTGTCAAGGGGTCGGCCAGTCAGAAAGATGAAGCTAGTTGCCCATTCTAAAGCGTAGTAGGTTCCTATGGAGAAGAACGGGCAAGAAACTCCACGGACACTCTTTTAAAAATATTGTTATAAAATATGGGTTACATCATTCATGTTGAAGTTATACATATGAGAACAATGTAGAAAGACGTGCACGTTTGAATCGCCAACCCGCCTACCAAGCGTGGCGATTATGGCACAACCCGTCAAATGGGGGAGGCCTATGTCCAGCAGTGGACGTCTATCAGCTGAAATGTTGATGATGAATGTTAAGTTTGTTCTCGGGATAAATTCATCCCAACTACGGAACCGTAGTCAGACAAACAGACAAAAATTCTAAAAACGATATTTTCGTCATTTGAATCGTTCCAAGACCTCGTGGCAATTACTTTTTTCAAAAATATTATATTCAATGTACAGTTTTGACTTCGCTACAATTTTATTATATGTATAGATTAGTTATACTGATTGTGGGAGAAAAATTGTGGTCACATTACAAATCTAGGCACGCATACAGTCGCACACGTTAAGGCTGAGGCTACAGTAGGCAGCGATTTGCGATGCGACTGGAAGAGCGAAACGAGATAAACATGGTATGGCTACATTATAAGCGAAAATGCGGCGTATATTCGGCGATGACATGGCTATAGTACACAAGCTACAGAACGAATTAGCAAGAGCGATTCATGCGGCTACACTATAAAAAGGATAGTGTAGCCACATGAATCGCTACGCATAATGTAGCCACACGCATATTTTAGTAGCACTATTGAACTAGTCATGCAAGTGAGAAATTTTCAAAAAAAAATCGCTTCTATATCGCTGATATATTGATGTAGCCGATGCCGTGATTACAGTAATGTTGATTCCATCGCATAAAGAAATCAAAAATCGCTAGTAATATTTGATGTACGGTGTAGCCATATATGTGAACATTCATTTATTTGTTTTAATCGCTCACGTGTCGCAGGTCGCTCGCGGCCTTATGTATCTTCAGCCTAAGGCTTGTACAGACTCGCGCGATATCGCGGGCGCGACAGACAGCGACAAAGAAATTGTGCTACTACTGACGCGTCGCGCCCGCGATGTCGCACTAGTCTGTACGAGCTTTTAAGGGTCAAGCGTAGTAGGTACTTCCTCCATTTTGGTTTGTTCTGACTGTACAGTGGAAGTGTGACTGTAATATTATCGCGATAAAAAACTACGTATATTAAAAATGACAGAAATTCAGTAAACGATTCTGAACAAACTACTTTTATAATATGCATTAATTCTGTTACTCATTGTATAATTCAACGCGCAACCATCAAACCCAGGTGTTCCTGCACCACTCTTACTCTCAAACAATATAGTTTTAAATGTCATACTTTCTCCGTAACATTCGCACCACGCCCCCTTGGCGTGAATAAAGACAATGGTATTAGCGATCATTGTATGCCAGCTTAATATTATGTTGTAGTCATGTGGAGGGATTTGGCGTTGTGGGCAATGCCTATTTTTTTTTGTTGCGTTTTATTTTTTGTATTTTTGTCAAGTTTTTTTTAAGTTTAAATATTTAGTACTGATAAAAAGTATTTCCAGAGGAAAGCTAGTTCACTTCAAAATATCATAATTCAGATTTCTTTATCTATTTCACTGTGAAAACCTACAATTCGGATAAGAAGAGAGAGATTGGAGAGAAGCTACATCTAAGTTCAAAATTTATTTACCTTCGTATTTTTAGTAAGTACCTCAGTGAATCAGTCTCCGTAGACTGATTTACCAGTTACCAGAAATGGTACAAATTCTCTTAAGGCTTGCACTTCCCTTTTCAACTAAATAAAATTACTGAAAATAAATCTAAGTGACCGACCAAGCTTTTAGTTCTATTTAATTTAAGTAGAAGGAAAGCAAGATTTCACAGAAAGATATACTATCCGATGACCTAATGGTGACCTGATCTGAGAGACTAATTAAGTAACATAAAATGAAAGTGAAACGTATAGATTTATTAAATAAACATTTCTATTTTTTGACTATCTCGTTTCTCTAGTAGTCGTAAACACAACTGCTCAGCTTTGGGCCCTGGGTTTTATACCTAAGCCGGGCAAAGTTTTATTGGGTGTTTGCATAAGAAATTTCTCGATAAAGTCTAAATCTAAGCACGGCTAATGCAGTAGAGTTATTTTTTTGTTGTGGCTAATTACAGTTTTGAATAATCTTTTTGATAATCTAGCCAGGAACTTATGACTTAATAATTTACACAAAAATTATATAACTGTAATTATGTAATTCATATTCTATAACATACCTTATCTAATTCAATCAATGCATTTGAATGATATTATTTAATTATAGCAAAGCGTTCTATTGAGTAATCTACACTTACACTAATATTATAAAGAGGAAAGATTTGTACCTATTTTTGTATGTTTGTATGTTTGTAATGAATAGGCTCAAAAAGTACTGGGCCGATTTAAAAAAATCTTTCACCAATAGAATGCTACATTCTTCCAATTTGACATAGGCTACATTTTATTTTGAAAAAAATTAGGGATCCTTGGTAAAATTTGAACAATGTAACCGAAGGTGTAGAAAAATGAGTCTTAAAATGATAATTGTCTACCCCGTGCGAAGCCGGGACGGGCTGCTAGTGATTGATAAATCAATTGATTATTTGAGAGGTGTGAATGATTAGTTTTTGTTCTTATTTCAATTATTATAAGTTGTGAGTTACTGTTGCTTTTAATAACACTTTTTTAATTATTACTAGCCGAGTTCGTGGTTCCGCTTGCGATTAACGTTTTTTAGGTTGATTTGAATCTTTTCTTTTAAAAGTACCTGAGGGCCTGGACAAGTGGCACATTCAAAATTTAAAGCGTATCGTATTTCTACAACGACTTTTAACGGGATTGCCATAAGCTTTTACGCAGCTTATGTCAGTTCTATACATTTTTGACCTTTACATCTTCGTTATCGCTGATAGAATTTCACTTTTTTTAAACCCTTTTATAACCACTTGCAGACGATAACATTAAATATGGAGGAAAAATTGCAGGGGAATAAGATGAGTGCATTGCTTAAGGAAAAAACAATTCAAAGGACTTGTATTATTATTCCATTCACATTGTAAAGGGCTAAATTTATTACATAGCTTGTTTCATATTGCACAATGTTCATGGTTTTATTCCTTTCATGTAATAAGTTTTATTGTACATTGCTACCGCACATTCTGCAATTCAGCAGTTTACGCCACACATTCATTTCAACTCATAATAATTAATTCAGTTCGCGATGAGCTATCAATTCAGCCAGGCGTTCTCGTTACAACCAACAAGGGTCGCGTCACTCACTTCATTTTTATTTATTATACGTATTTTGGTACTTGGGTTTCATTTCATTCAACCCTCATCTAAAAGTAATATATGGTCAAGCAAGGGATCACACATTCATAATTCACATGCATCTTCGAAAACATGGGGACATGTTTGAAGAGTATCCTAGCTAAAATATATCTGACATTGTAGCTAGATTATGAGATGACATTGTAAATAGTAATGCATAGAAAAAAACCAAGACTTTTTTTTTTTTTTGTTTTTTTATATGGCAACTCAGAGTGTAACCACGAGGGGCTCGGACTCTTTAACCGGTCTATCCTGTGGTGCCTTAAGCTCCTAACGGATTTTAAGGCCTCCAGCCAGGGGCATACTTAAAGCTAAATTAATTTTCCGTCTGCTCGCTAAGGGCACCCCCTGCGGGGTACGGACCTCGGCTTAGGGCAGAGTCGGAGGAGGGGGGAGGGTAACAAGGGACCGTCGGTGGCTGGATAAAATCAAGGTTTTGATTATTATCAGGGGGATTTAAAGCTACAAGCTGCTCAGCTAAAGCGCGTGCTGGTGCTTCGTTTGAAAGCAAGGGTCGGGGAGGACTGATTAGTCGAGGATTTCGCGTTGGGCCTCGGCGGCGAGGTCGGAATGATGATCTTGTAGTGTGTACTCTTTTGCAAACTGTACTAGTAGACCTATGACTCTCCTGGAGGAGAGTGATGGGGTCGTCTGGGTCGGTCAGTGCATGCCGTGGGCGGCGGGTCCTGCTAATAGTAGAGGGGGTATAATTGGCGGCCTGAACAACCAACGGGTTGCGGTGAGTGGCGGCAGAGTCTAGGAAGCGCTTTGAAGCGCGTTTCATAAATTGGGCTATGGTGGGGATTTTTAGCTCCACGTGGAGGCTAGTGTTCCGAACGAACCAGGGGGCTCCCGTGATTTTACGGAGGAATCGGTTTTGGAGGGTCTGCATCTTATGGATGATATAGGGTTTGGCGTGGGCAAATACTGGACTCGCATAGGTCATGATGGGGCGGATACACGCGGTATAGATACGCAACTTGCATCTAAGTGACAATTTGCTTTTACTATTTAATATTGAGTGAAGCCTATTGAGAGCAAAAGCGGCGCGCGAGCGCACCTTCTTTACATGCTCTGAAAAGGAGAGATGATGGTCTAGGACCACACCAAGATACTTGGCTCGCTTCTCCCAAGGGATAGGCTTGCCTAGCATGGTGATCGGTCGGTAACCAAGACGATGAAGAAACTAGAAGGTATACATACATACGGGTGTACACGTAGCGGGATCAGTGCGCAATAACATGGTAAATGAGTTGCATTGCACGCAGTTACATAAAATTATGAGTAGGTGTACAGGCAACTAACTTGCAACCACTTTTAATCTTTATTGTGTATGTGCTGAGTAGACAAGTCTTTGAGATAGTTTTTCTGAGTGTATCTTAAGTCAAAAGAGTTAAATTTCATATTTGAACAACAGATATTAACAGCGTAGTAAGGTGTAATTTTTTGCATACTCGCTCTTCTTCTTTTCATTTAAATAAACAGATTCATGTCTTTCCGATCGGTTTATATAATGTAGCGACTAAAACATCTGTCGTTTGCCTTGTTTAAAACCTGAAGGGATTTGGGCCTTATTAAATATAACTGACAATGCAACACATTTGTCAAAATATGACATAATGGTCACATTTTCACGACAGGTGCTGTTTAATAAATCAGAAATCTAACAAAAATGTAGGACTGGCGCCTGTTGGTTTTATTAAATATAAATAGCCCAGATGGTTGTGCATGACTGGCAGGAAAGAAGGTGTGATTTATGATGTCAAGTTAATCTAATGATTATTCTGTCTGTATACCCAGCTCCTTTGTTGACTGTACCTATGGAGCTATATTAAATAGTTTATAGTAGGAAATCGTTATGGAATTGGTAGGCGTTGCCCCATTACGCGCTGTGTGGGATACCAATAAACTGTTCCAACATCCCGTCAATTTTGTAAGAGGTAAATTAAAAATTACATTGGTAGAACATCGACCTTAGTAAGGTAATAATGGTGTATTCAGACTTAAAAGTTACACTGAGAGGAAGTAGATTAGTTTCAGTTATTTGATTTTGTTCTCGCTTTTTTGCTGATAATTATGAAAACATTTTACGTTTCCTTATAATTCTGTTTCGCAGTAACTCATCTGCCTAGCCTCCCAACTATGTTGAGGTTGGTTTCCAGTCTAACCAGATGTAGCTAAATATCAGTAAGTATTTAACTTCTTTATATAATAGAGTAACGAATTAATTAATTTATTATTATTTTTATAAATAAGTAAAATATTTACTATAAAAAATTGACACCCATGCAAAATGACATTCATCCAATAGATGAATAGAACTACAAGTCCTTATTTTAGTATTTTTTTTAATAAATTTGCCCCCACACTAGGAATTTCTCCTGTATTGTGGGTGTGTTTACAAACATTTAAAGTCACATTCACAAACAGCCAAACCCGGAACAACTACTTGTAGGCCATACAAATATTGGTTCCGTGGGAGAATCGAACCCGCGACACGCAGCGCAGCAGTCAATCGCTTAATCACTGCGCCAATCGAGCCGTGACTTTATACCCGACGACGTTAAAGCCAAAGGAGGGTTATGATTTTTAAGCTATTGCATAGCTTCTATCGCGGGCCTTGAGCGCGGGGACCGAATCCAGAAATTCCGTAACGAAAAAATTTTACTACACCAGTACCCTCTAGTGATCTAATAATTTCTGGCAGTTCCTTTTTCTGTGTACTGCGTATTTTATTCTTATAAATATTAGTTTACAAAATTGTGATCTTCACAAAAAGTGATTGATGATAGTGGGTTTTGAACTCACAACCTGTCGATTACGGGTACATTCAGTTCCCCTGTTGCACCGCAAGGCTACAATGACTTAATTAAAGCTTGCCAAATAGTTGATACCATTCCAGTTGAACAATTTTTAAACTTGACTAGACGGTTGCAAATGACTCATGTACATGGAATTTTTTCGCTGTCAAAACAGTTTGTCACTCTTTTTTTATTTAAAATTACTTTAGGTTCAACACTTTCGTCTATTTTAAAGTTGTTATTATGCTTATATTTGAATAGTATTTGACTTTGTTTACGTAGTTATACACTTTTACGACGTTCAGCACTTATTTATTTTGTTTTTAAGCTATTGCATAGCTTCTATCGCGGGCCTTGAGCGCGGGGACCGAATCCAGAAATTCCGTAACGAAAAAACCTCGCGCTCCCCACTCCGACGGGCACGGAGGTGTGGCTTGAAGGCCGTGCATCGTCTAACGTCGTTTCAGTTCGGCAGTCTTCGACACGGCGTTGTGTGCGTGCGATTAGATGTATTGTACGACTCTACGAAACTCTGTGGTGGATTTACCGCGCAACGCAACGCCATCTAGTAATCGCAGGTAGAACTAACTAAATAGAGGTGACATTGGCGTGGCTTGTGATTCGTAATCGAGACAAGCGTTGCTCTGTTGGTGGTCTCAGTTGTGTTTTGTTGTCGGTTTTATCCACTAGATGGCAGGCATCGTAATTCAAAAGTTTTTGAAAGGTTGTTGAGGTATGTGAGCAATTTATTTATAAATCTAGCTAAAATTAACATTAAACATTAACGTTCTTCATAGCTTATAAAAACCACTTTTAAACGGTTCTCCAAAGTTCTGGGCCGATTATGGATTGACTTTACTTTCTTATCGGTCACCACGCTCAGAAAGTGTAACTTGAATTAATATCAAAGAAAAAGAAATACTGCATAAATAAAATAAATAAATAATTATAATTGCATAAGTTGATACAAAATGCTATGCAATAGCTTTACCGCGGCAGTCCCCGAGTGCCACACGTCTTTTTTTTATACTGTTGCCAACTAAGCAAATCAAGCCAGACATCACACTAATAATCCTACATCCGAACCTGCACCGCGACATAAGCTATAATAATTGCGCGGCACATCAAACCGCATCTTAGAACGACATTTAGACACCCATTGTGTTGTAACTTGTAACGTACTGATTCTATGTTCACGCCCGCTTTATATTATGACATGTGCAGACGTATTGTCTCGATCAACGTCTAGATACACTGAGAGCATTAGAATTTAATAATGGTACACCACAGACTACCTGCAGTATTGTCTCTCCTTCTCCCTTTAAATCTATCCAAACGTAACTTTGCGGCCGGCCGCTGAAAACCTTAAGCGGCGAAAGTATAGTAACCTTATCGGTAACTATATGATCGAGCCGTTTGGGGTTGAAACCCTCGGGCCGTGTGGTCCCAGTGCTCAACCCTATGTTGGGGTCGGCTTCGAGTCTAACCGGATGCAGCTGAATACCAGTATTTTACATGGAGCGACTGCCTATTTGTTCAGTGAAATCTCCAAAAGGCTCGTTAACAATTCCCGTGACCCAAGGGTTGGCGTTTATCTTGGCCACAGGCTAAGCATTGCCATACAACGTGGCAACGCTGCCAGTCTCTTGGGTACATTATCAGTCGACAGCGATGCGGAGGAATTTTTCAACACCATATTTTAGTTTATTTTGTTATTAGTTTTATTTAGATTATTAACTCTTTCCAAAGGTTGTCTTTATAAGATCGTTTTAGCGATACGACTGCTCAGTGTGTCTCCATATAATATGTAAAATTTCACCCTATGTAATTTTAGAGCAATAAAAATCTGCCTAGCCTTTTCCCAACTATGTTGGGGTCGGCTTCCAGTCTAACCGGATGCAGCTGAATACCAGTATTTTACATGGAGCGACTGCCTATCTGACCTTTCGAAAATTTTATAAGCACACTTTGTAAACAAGCATATTACAAATTAGAGGATTATATCCAAGATAAGAATGCTTGGAAACATGCTGGTCCTGCTCCATAGCACAATTTAGAGTCTAGACAAAATCAAACTGGTTGCTAATTTAACTGTATAATTTAGAATTTTTATGACATTAATTTTATTTTCTGTGATTAATATAATTTAACCCACACTCTGACTTATTATATGTTTATTTTTTTTTGGAAAATCATATACAATGTTTGTAAATATGTGAGCACCATGTACCTATCGCATTTATTAATTTTTCTGTCATTACTTCACTTTTCATTCTTTTTACCAATTGTGGTAAGTAATTTTTATTTTTATTCTAGATACATCGTCTTCACCTATAAATATTAATTAATGTATACAAACTATTGTTAACATTTTAAAAGAGTAAGTATGGAGTTTCTTGCCCATTCTTCTCCATACATAACTACCTTTTGGAAGGCGCAACTAGAATCAATTAACTATTCATGTAATTTTTGACGTTCAAAAGTGCATCTTCGTGCCTATTTGAAATAAATGATTTGACTTTGACTTTGACTTTGACCTCCACAACCCAGTAACTGGGTAACACGATACCCCTTGGTAAGACTGGTTGTCAGACTTTTTGGGCTTCTGACGACCCTTAACGACTGTCAAAGATCCACGAATGACAGCCGGGACCAACGGCTTAACGTGCTTTCCGAGGCACGGAGGAGTCTTGGTATGTAAAGATGGTCACCCATCCACTGACCAACCCTGGCAAGCGCAGCTTAACCTGATGGATCGACCCGTGCGGCTGTTATTACTTAGCCACGAGCTCCTCAAAAGAATAATAAATAATAATAATATTTTCTTCTCTATTTTAGAGCATGCTCTAAAATTACATGGGGTGAAATTTTACAGTGATGGCCCAGTGATATCGGCCCCGACTTACGAGTTTGTAGGTCATAATTTCGAACCTAGGCTTGCACTTTGCTTTGTGTATATAATTTCATCACCACTGCTCTTAAGAGCGTTGTCACCGGTCGACTAGCGCCACTCCTTAAAAAACATATTATCTCGTGACTGAGAAGGAATTATGAAAAACGGCTAATTATCTATATCGGTAAGTGTGTCTTGAGTTTTCTAATACCTTATACAGGGTGTTTGGCAGAACGTTGAACATACGAAAATGGTGGATAGGTGGGGTCATCTGCTACTTACTCAGCCCTAATTTATTTGGCCCTGGCCCCCTGAATATAAAAAAAAAATTTGTTTGCTTTCTTTTAGTTTCACCACTTTCTTAACTTTAAAGTGTATTTTTTTATTAAAAATGGGTAAAACAGGCAATATTTTAGTTTATTTTTTTATCTTTAATATTGGCAGATTCTTATAAAATTATTGCTTTATTCAGATGTTAGCTAGAAAAAAAGTTATGACTCCTCAAACTTACAGAAAGATGTAATAAATAAAAATATTGCCTGTTTTACCCATTTTTAATACAAATTACACTTTAAAGTTAAGAAAGTGGTGAAACTAGAAGAAAGCAAAAACATTTTTTTTTAATATCCAGGGGGCCAGGGCCAAATAAATTAGGCCTGAGTAAGTAGCAGATCACCCCACCTATCCACCATTTTCGTATGTTCAACGTTCTGCCAAACACCCTGTATAAAGTCTCATATTGAGACACGAAGCAAAAAAATACGATCTAGAGGAATGTGGCCGATTTTATGTAGATCGATTTTTGTTGCATAATAAAAAGACTATTATATTCTATTCTAATCTATACAAGGCCTGATTTTAATAAAATCCAAGTATCCATTCCATACCGAGACACCTCGGTGCCTCGCAAAGGGGGCCAAAGGCCCTAGTGTGAGTTTATTTTAACCATCTCGAATTTACGCATCGAGCGCGTTCAGAACTCCGATTGGTGAAGGGCCAATCGGAGCGCCGAATGCACTCGATGCGTAAAATCGAGATGGTTAAAAGAAACTCACACTAGGGCTTCTGCACATCAAGTAACTACAACCTGTTAAATTTTCAACTCGTTTGGAGTTTGAAAGTGTCGTGTAGCTAGATGTGCTGGCCACTGTACGTTAAGCTTTCGGTCCTGGCTGTCATTCGTAGACCTTTGTCAAACGTTACAGATAATCAGAAGCCCGAAAGTCTCAGGGTGTAGTATAATAGTGTTATCCAGTAACTGTGTTATGGAGTTCAGATAGGCAGTCGCTTCATGTAATTGTACTGGCATTCATCTGGTTTACAATGGAAGCCAACTTCAATATATTTGGGAAAAGGCTAGGTAGATGATGAATGACATAAGATTCTGTTTTTTTTTCTTCTTGTCTTCTTTTCTGATTTCTGTTTTTATTTTTTCTTTCTTTCTTTTTTTTTCTTTCTTTTTTTTCTTTCTTTCTTTTCATTCTTTTTGTTTTTTTTTTCCTTAATAACATAAGTCTATTCACAGTAAAACTCAAAGATTTAAATCGATCGTTTTGTCTTCACAGTTCTTACGATCGCGCGAAAAAGTCTCAACACTGACAATAATGAGTTCACACATCCTGCATGAAAATAAAAAATCAAAACCAAAAGTCAAATAAGGCTGAGAATCAACACTTTTCGAACGTCAAAATTACATAAAACAGTCCCCCAAAAACGCCCGCCGTTCACCACTTCCTAGGGCTTTAGCTGGGAAGAAGAAGTGGTGAAGGACATGGAACGATAGATACGACTGAGTATGAGTGAGCGAGACATCTATTCAAATGTCACTGTCACCGAAACAGAAACGTGGTCATCTTTAGACGCGTCGGCGAATCCTACGATTTAAATCTTTGGGTAAAAATAAGTCTTTTATAAAATAGGATCTATTTATTTATGCACACACATGCACATAGCCGGACTTAATGCCATAGGCATGTTCTACCAGTCAACCTTTGGGTGATGCAGGATTCAATCAATTTTAGAGGTCATTTTAATCTCTACCTACTATGATTCCTTGTAGGATAATCGAAGTCACCTTAAAAACCTTCAAATCTTAACCTTTTCGGAACACCAAACTGCAACATTGAACTAATTTAGTAACGCCAGGATTTTCTTAGGAACTATTTAGCCGAAGATCGAAATCGTTTTTTGTTTCCACCCGTGCGAAACGAACCCTCTTTCTGCGCAGTCGAGTAAAAACAAAAGGTTGTTAAAGATTGGTTACAAAATAATAACAAAATTATACCTTATCAAGCTGAGGGACGATGTTGATGTATTCTGAAACAAAAAAGATTATTTGGTTAAAAAAAAGAATTAATTGTCTTATTAGCGGTTGGTTTGTTGCAGTTTTCCGTGTTGTTGGGTAATAAAAGTTCAATGACAAATGCAATTATAGTATCTACTAGCTTTTGCCCGCGACTCCGCCTGCGTGGATGTCGGTTATCGCGTAAAAAGTAGCCTATGTCCTTCTCCATATCCCAGGCTATATCTCTGCCAAATTTCATGACGATCGGTTCAGCGGTTTAGGCGTGAAAACGTAACATATAGACAGACAGACAAGAGTTACTTTCACATTTATGATATTAGTATGGATATTCTGTAGTAATTTTTAGGGTTCTGTAGTCAACATGTCCCTTATAGTTTCGCCATGTCTGTCTGTCTGTCTGTCCGCGGCTTAGCTCATTGACTCTTAATACTAAAGAGCTGTAATTTGGTATGGGTATACATATCAATCACGCCGACGAAGTGGTATCTTTCTTCTTTTCGTTTCGACGGTACATCTATACTGTTTGGGCCCAGTAGGTGACCACTGTGGGTGGTAACAATTGGGACACGCCAGCAGATGGGACATAGTCTGTTCAGGAGTATCGCACTCGCATTGAGTGTTAAGTGAATCGACTATGCCCCACTTCGCCAGGTTATGTTTGCAGCGGCCTACTTGAGACGCAGTCGATTGAGAGCTTTCCAAATAGGCCACTGCAGTTCGCAACCGAGAGGTAGGTGCTCCTGGGGCTTTACACTTGACAAAGTGGCAAAACAAAATCTTGAAAAAAAAAAAAAAAAAAAAACAATGTCGGTACACCCACATTTCGCCAGTTATGTTTAAGTCCCGTGTAATAGGGGGCGAGCCTATTGCCATCAACCGGGCGCAAATCCAGACTCCTACTGAGAAATTCCTGATGGAAAAAGCCCAATAACACTTTGGCCCCATGGGTTTCAAACCCGGAATTCGGATAATAATATATTTTCATTATAAAATCAAGATAAATGTAATGTACCTCGTTGGTAATATATACAAATCTATACAAATAAATAAAATTGAAGTGTCTGTTTGTAATAATGTCAAAATAAGAGCTTTTTACGAAATGCATATGAAAGTATACAGGGTTATCGGTAAAACACTATAAATAAATATTTTTTGTGATAGCAATCTAAAGGGAAAGTATACACTATACAATGTACATACTATATGTAATACTTAGTATTACATAACTTGCCCAAATAACAGGTTACAATATCAAATTATTTTAATAACTTAATTTTGTTCTTTTCATTGGCAGTTCGTACTATGTTATTGTTGAGATTATGATCATTTCGTTATGTAATCGCGTTTTGCAATGATTATTTTTGGTGTTAACGGGCTGATGAAAGGATTTATTGGTTTCAGATTTGATTGATGTTGGCTAATCTTAACATTTGTCTTACCTAAAGTTATTAACCAGACTGAGGTGAATCTCTCTACATTTTTCAAGGGGGCAGATATCCATACTAATAATATAAATGTGAAAGTAACGCTGTCTGTCTGTCTGTATGTTACGTTTTCACGCCTAAACCGCTGAACCAATCGTCATGAAATTTGGCAGAGATGTAGCTTGGAATATGGAGAAGGACATAGGCTATTTTTTTACGCGATAACAGACATCCACGCGGGCAAAGCCGCGGGCAAAAGCTAGTAAAGAATAATCGAGGAGCTCGTGGCTAAAGAGGGTTATATTTTTAGATTAAGTTAATTTGACTGTTTACTTAAGCTCCGCATAAAATAAGTCGGCGGCGATCCAGATTCGAACCGCGGTCCGATATTTGGTAACTCCCACCTATACCTACCAAGTACCTAAGCTTCAAGATGTCAAGCAGAATCCGCTAATGCTCCTTCAACGGGGAGACAAATCAAACTAACACATTGTATATGACCTTAACTGACCTCTACACACAAAAGCCTACTTTTTTCCTCATACATATTAACTTTATCATACAGACATAAACAAACCAAATCTTTCACCCATCCCACGCTGATGGCTTTCTCTTAAGTTGTACAGGGTCACAAGAGCTATCGAAAGTGAGCGTAACCTCAATATGGCTACCGGCCGCTTATTATTTGATTAGAAGATACTTTATGCGACATAATCTTAGAATATGCTAAGGTAAGGTATTATTCCACACCTGCGATATAGTTTTCCAATGCTTTTCTACTTAAGACGCAGATATATGCCAGTGAACTTGAGTGGTTAGATTGCGTGTTCTGTACTGAGCTCACGCAACGCGTCGTATGTCCAGCCAGTAACAGGACTCGCCCATCCCGGAGCGCTGTCCCAAATAAGACGCATTATTAATTTATTATACATAAAATAAAAGGTATTTTAATAAAACACGTATACTAGAAGATCAATAGTTAAATTATCTTTAAAAACGTGAAGGTTTCAGATAAATACGATTTATTCGTGATTCTCATCATCCGCGTTAGATATAACTTTACAAATTAATTTCACAATGTAATATAAAAATAATCTAAAATATTCATATATTCAGTTATTAAGAAAATGCTCTTATTTAACATATATTTTTTCCAAATCATTAACACTATTCGTTTAGACGTGATCTTCAGTATAAAATCATTAAAAGTCGGCTATCGTCGCCTTAAAGAGCCCAGTCTTCTAGTGCACAATATAAGAATCGCGTGCGGCAAGTCCACGACCAGAGCGTCTCTTTAGGTCTTTTGAGATTATTACTATTGTTAGAATAAGGTGATTTAGTAGCTATTTTTATTTGTAAGTAATTGCTTTTTGGAACTCTTGGCATTAACATAATCTAATTACTACATACATACGATGCATTGTTATTATGAAAAAAAAAAAAAAAAACCGCTTATTAGGAGATAAAAACAGAGAATTTTGATGTCATTGTGACCTCCGAATTAATAAAATAAAAGATAAAACAATTAGAAAAAACTAATCAGCAAATTTTAAAGACGAGAATGTTGAGCTAATTATATGCTGAACAGGTTTTGTGAAATAATTATTAATTGCCATAAAGTAAGCACACAAACATAACTCGAAATGTTGTTGGGCGCGAAACAGCAGTATTAAATGCTTGATTTACCTAACAAGCAACCGAGATGAACTAAAAAAACAGCGGCCAAGTGCGAGTCGGACTCGCCCATGAAGGGTTCCGTAGCATCAAGTAACATAATATAAAAGTTCTTGTAGTTCGTTGTAACTTTGATCGATGTTTTAATAATAGTGTATTTTTTTTATATTTGAGTTGATTGAATGAAAGGTAAATTGCGGTTTACGATTTATGACGTATTAAAAAAAAAACTACTTACTAGATCTCGTTCGAAGCAATTTTCGGTGGAAGTTTAATGGTAATGTACATCACATATTTTTTTTAGTTTTATCATTCTCTTATTTTAGAAGTTACAGGGGACATATTTTACCACTTTGGAAGTGTCTCTCGCGCAAACTCTTCAGTTTAGAAAAAAATTATATAAGAAACCTCAATATGATTTTTGAAGACCTATTCATAGATACCCCACATGTAAGGGTGTGATGAAAAAAAAAAATTGAGTTTCAGTTCTAAGTATGGGGTACCCCCAAAATTTACTGTTTTTTTTCTATTTTTGTGTGAAAATAATAATGCGGTTCACAGAATACATCTACTTACCAAGTTCCAACAGTATAGTTTATATAGTTTCGGAAAAAAGTGGCTGTGACATAGGTACGGACGGACAGACAGACATACATGACGAATCAATAAGGGTTCCGTTTTTTGCCATTTGGCTACGGAACACTAACTAGCTATACTTATATAATGTTTATTTATGTGCAATAATAATATTTCATGTTATATCACACTTTTTTTTAAAGTTGCAAAAATAATTCACCGCAAGTGAATATTGCAAGACAACAGACTTAAGCACTAAAAGAGTTAAGAGACATAACCATAGATCGGATATTCGGATGCATATTCACCTAAAGTTGAGATGTTTGCTATTATGGAAAGCGCTTTTGTATCGAATAAATTCCGCGGTTCCGGTGTTTTATTTTTATTTTAACTAACACACACCACCCCCTACTCTTACACCCTACATACAGATATTTGCATAGGGGATTAAAATAATTTTAAATAAATATGCATCTGAATATTTATGCAATCCAAGAATCCAAAAAAATAAATATTTAGAATTCGCCTACCATACGCAGTCGCAGTCCATACTTATACACCCGTCGGGTGTATAGTATGGAAGCGACTGCAAATTTTTAAAATTTTTAAATTTTTTATTTTTATTTTTAAATATTTGGAGTTACAAACATTAAGATTGGATAGCAAACCGTAATTAAAGATGAGCTGCAGTTTTAATAAAACTTGATTTTAATTATCATTCATTCCTAATTCATTCATTATTTCCTAAGTTTTGGTACAAGAAGATTATGCACTCTAATGACCCCTTAAGCCTATATTAATGACTTTCTCTCAGTAAATCGTACAGGGTCAGGCATCTAAGTGTTAAGCTATCGAAAGTGAACGTGGCCTGGATATGACAACCGCATTGATCATTATTTGTTTAAGATATACAGTTTTACTAGATGAGCTAAAGTATATTTTGAACCGAGCTGAGATATTGCCCTTATAATTGAAGTATAGTTTAATTGTTAGTTTTTTACTAACGATTAAGACATGAAATAGAATGTAATATGTGAGATGATCATTAATTTTATTTCATTGAATTAATTAGATCAGATGCTAATTAATTTTATTTCATTGAATTAATTAGCATCTCACAACTCAAAAATATTTTCGACTAAAAAAAGGTCGAATTTTTTTTTTGTTTAGGTTATGTTTACTTATTATAGATGATTTGCATTTGCTTAAGTTCAAATTGGGAGAGTTGTGTCAAAACGGCAGTCCAAAAGTGACGGTTTTTCATGGCTAAGTGTCACGCTACCAAATGTAAATCAGACAGACAATCTGTCAGTCATAAAAACAGTGTAAAAATATTTGACATCAAAAGGTGTCATGGACCAGCTGGCAACACATTTTTCACTTTTTCTGTCTCTCATCTTGTCTTCACACCCATAAGACACTATTATTGATATTTTATCATTATGCTAATCATCGCCTGAGGCGGATTTACTATTCAATGTTTATCCAAACAGCGAAAGTGACATTCATTAGCAGTTGTTGAAGTTTTTAAATAAATAAGCAGTGAAAGTTAATAAAAAACTGGTATTAATTTAAAGTTTTTAATGTGTTAGAAAGATTTGTTTTTATGTATGGGTTAGGTTATGATAAATGGTGACGAATGGTCAGATCTCTACATTGATGTTTTAAAGTAGGTTTTTATTCATTGTGGCTTACTTTAAGACAATTTTAATCGCAATAAAGCTTAAGTATTTCAGTTTTGGTTATAATCACAATGTCACATGTGTGACAAAATAGTACATAACTAAAACAATAACCTTTAAATCTACACTCCTAGAAACATCTCAACAAACAGCAGACGTGTTGACTATGATTTCAACATTATAATAACCCCGAACATATTCTCTCCTCCTAACCTCTTCTCCATAGGAAATGACCAATTGGAACCGTGCACCTAGCTTCTGACGTTTCATTAGTGCCCATGTACATAGGTTTGTGTAATAAATTAAAATATTATGAGTTTTGAATATCAATTTCATAGCCTTACCCACAAAACAACTAAACTACGCTGTCAGCCTCCAACAAACTACGCTCACCCACAAGATACACATATCTAGTAACCATACATCGACGTAACAATCAGTCAAGCCTCTCAAATATTATGAACCGGGTTATATTACATACAGCCGAGAGGTTATTAAGCGTATGTGCTCTAAATTATACCAGTTATCGGTAAGGTTATAGCCCTAGTATTAGGTGCTTAGAAAAACCTTATGAAATGTGTGTTTTGTAACTAAATTCAGCCCTTTGGCAGTGATTGATTTATTGTAACACAAATATTATACGCACAATACATAATGGAGTATTGAAA
Source organism: Dryobota labecula (assembly GCA_947523025.1). Classification (NCBI taxonomy): domain Eukaryota; kingdom Metazoa; phylum Arthropoda; class Insecta; order Lepidoptera; family Noctuidae; genus Dryobota; species Dryobota labecula. The sequence goes on along the minus strand of OX383307.1, from coordinate 19,701,520 downwards.
AGCTTTTGATTATGTTCAAAGAAATGGACGAATGCGCTAAATTTTGCAGTAACATCTATAGTAAAAAAAATTCTGTAAATTCCTCAAATTACAATCATAATAATAAAGCCTCTTTAGTCCCACCAAAATCTGTCCAGCCGTTTCGGAGATTAGCCGGAACAAACAGACAGACTTAAAAAAAAATGTTACAAGAACCGTTTAGACTATCATTATGCAGTTAGCAAAAAGCTGTTATTTTGACATTACAAACAAACACTATTTTTATTATAGATTATAGTTAAGACATCTGCCTACCTACCTCACAAAAAAAAGACAATTTCCTATAAATTATTTTCCAAAATAAAAACCACACACATTCACGTAGAAAGGGGTCCAGTTCACATTTTTGACCTCAAATTATAACAGCCATAAGCCCCTATTAAGGCCGCTATGGCTATAGACCCTAAGGTCAATAAGGTCTCTTATTAAGATTAACGTTAGTTGAGATCTTTGAGTATGAAGATAAGTTATAGAGCGCAAATGTAGTCGTGAACCGTAGACCGTGGTACAATGCAATGGGGATTGTCGGGGACCGAGATCAGAGGGGTAATTGCGTAACGCAATTACAGTAGCAAAGGGTTTCATTTCGACAGTTTAACAATATTCATTGCATTATTTACGTTTTTGAAATTTTTCGAACATAATGAAGCAATGTATTGGCAATATTCTTCAAAATCATTCAGATTGTTATTGATAATGTGTTACGGAATTAGAGTGCAATTATAAAAAGCTTGTCAAACAGTGTACACTGTATGTATTTATTTATATTAAGGGTTGGTTACTCAATAAATACATAAACAGCATTGACCCAAAATATTTGAAAAAGAAAGAGCTTTTTGATACTTCACTGTTTAGGTCAGCTTCTGTGAAAAATATAACGTGTTTAAATACTTGTGAAACTCAAAGACCACTTACAATATAATATTTTTGTTGCCTTTGAACTATTTTAAGGAACCTCTTCTACTGAGACGATACTCAGATATCCACTTCTTTACGCGATAACTGACATCTACGCGGGCGGAGCCGCGGGCAAAAGCTAGTATCTTATAAGTAATAACGTATCTAGAAATAGAAAATCGCTTTGAAATCGTTTTGCCGACTCCAAATTTAGATAGAGGGTATTTCTTTAGTAACTAACATTTTGCATTACATTACAACAAAGATGCGCTCTAGGGCTCATTCGTACTCTAACCCAAGTGACCATTAATTTACTAATCGAGTAGAGTCGTGTGGCGCACTGAAGGCAAAGACACGCAATTACTACAATAACTATCTCTTTTATTTACTGAGAGATTATGGTGGATATAACCATGTTTTATTACTAGTAAAATTGTTGCTCACGGCTTGCTCAAAGCGAATTTTGGAGATCAATTTTTCCCAAGATATATTTGGTCTAAGAAACTATAGCAAGAAGGGAAGGAGAAGGTAGACATTATAGTTGTCTCACACCTGAACCTTTTGCTGAGGATGTTATAATGTAAAGTAGATCCTTTCTGAATGAGAAATCTAGTCATATGATTACACACTAAAACGAATTGAATAAACGGGGTAATTGCGTAACACAAGGGCAATGACACTCAATTTGACAGTTCAAGAACATTCATTGCGTTATTTACGCTATCGAACAGACAAATTTTTCAAAATTATGAAGTTGGTTAAGGAATTTGTGGTAGAAAGTATTTTATGCAACTGAAGATGTTATAATGTAAAGTAAATCTTTTCCGAATGAGAAATCTAGCCATTCGATTAGACATTAAAAGGAATGAAATCCTGCGGGGTAATTGCGTAAGTCGTAACAGAAGGGCAATATCACTAAATTTGACAGTTATCGAGCAGATTTTTTTTTCAAACTTATGACGTTTTAGGGATTTTTGTTAAAAAGTGTTTTATGCAATTGGGGGGCTGGATCCCACGCTCAGCTGTGGCATTTGCGACCACTAGCTAAATGAGGTAGTCACTGGAGCAAATGCATCTAAATTACATAGTAACCGACTCTATTTTGACTATTGTTAGCAGTTCAGCCCATCTGTATTCACTTCAACATCCCATCTCATCCGTCATTAGGTCAGTTCTACACTACTCAAACGTACGACCGACCTCCTTACACACTTACGGAGTGGGCGTTGAAAACCGTAACCCAGTGACATCTTACCAATTTGGACGGTGTAGACTAGGGTTTGTATTAGTGAATGTGGTAGTAGCCTTATATGGGAGGACGGGTTCGTCAAATTACCGATTAATGGGGTATCGGAATATTTGTGGTTTGTAAGGAAAGTTTTGGGTTAGAAAGTCATGTCACTAATGATAAGGAATTCCACCAATATTTTTGTCCGCCGACGGTTCCTTTTACCGCCAAATAAGTTTGAAGACTTTGTCGGTCTATCGGTGGTATCATAGCTCTCAAACGGATATACTGATTTTTGAATCAGTGTGTGCATATTTGTAATACTTTTAAAACACGTTCTTTAACACATTTTCAACATAATTTAGCAAATAAACTCATCTCTGAGAAGAATAGTCGAACAAAACTCAGAGGGCAATTTCACTTTCAAGTTCACATATTAACAACTTTGGGTGACGTCAGTTAATAAATATCATGATTGTTTTGTATCGTTCCGGGTTTTGTTTTTTAATTCATTGGCTTTAAATAACTGACTTTGAAAGAAAATATCATGAAGAAATTTAGGGTAGGATACGGAGACAAAACTCAGCATATTTGACATGACAAATCAAAACCTTTTACGCTGAATTTTGTCTCCTAACTTACCTACTCTAACTTCTCTCTTCTCTATTAATCAAACTTCTTAAAAAAAAAAAAAACGGATCGTGTTGGAAACACAATACTTCGCTCCAAACCAAAGATAGCTGTCGTGACTCAAAAGGCTGCCCAACTTAAATGGGACTAGGCAAGACATGTCAGCATGTGGCTGACATGTCTTGCCCAGTCCCATTGAATTTGCCAACAAACTGTGGGCCCAAATAGTACAGAATTGGTGCCCTGAAACAGTGAGGCGGAGTCGTAGCAGACCACGTAGGAAGTGGACGAGCTGGATAGGTTCTGTCAAAATTGGAAGGAAGACGCGCGGGCTCGGAGGGCAGCCTTTGCCAAGAAATGGGGCAGCGTAGGATAGTACAAAAATAAAAAGTGTCTTCACGATCTTTTCCTTCAAAGTCAGTCTATATTATTACCCAGAGTCATCACAATAGGCTATCGTGGAGATCTATCATTCCATCCCTGTATATGAAGAAGCTTTTGCCCTTTGCACAATAACAGGCGTATTATGTTCTTCCAGTACCTCGGTATATTAAGTAAGCATTTAATTAGAAAGTATACAAACACAACAGAGTTTAAGTATGTCGTATTATACATACAATAGCTATACATCGAGTGTACAATAAGAATAATTACGTTACGACTAGTTCGCCCACGTATTTCTTTATAAGGGGCCCTAGTATATACCCGGTAGACGGTAGTTAATGGGTAAACTGGTATATTGTTATGATATTTATATATCTGAGTAAGCTTGTATATGTTCGTTATAATTTTTCGGAGAATGTGGCCCTTGATTTTCAGCGATAAAACGTAAGTTACAGGTCTTCTATTTCTAATATATGAACTGTCATCGGAATGGAATAAGCATGCAAAGTTATAACTAGATTGGCCAAGAGGAAGTTGTCCATAAATAACATGTTTAATCAATCTTAACATACTAATATCTGAAGCTAAAGAAAAGCTTGGCTATACTTATAGTGATGTTAAACTACCAGGTGCAAGAAGAGTGCTGTTGACGCAGAATAAATTCAAAAACTCAAACTCATGAATGAATGAATCAAATAAACCAATTACAGGCACTTTTGAATTGTCAGTTAGAAAGATGACGCTAGTTTCCCATTCCAAAGCGTAGTAGGTTCCTATGTAGAAAAACGGGCAAGAAACTCCACGGACACTCTTTTTTTTTAAACAAAATATTATTACAAAATATTGGTGACATCATTCATGTTGAAATTATACATGTGAGAACAATGTAGAGAAACGTGCACAATAAAAGCGCCCGTAATAAAAAAATAAAAATAAAACTATTTAATAATTAAAATAAGCCGTGGCAGCTAAGAGATGACCAGTCCCTACTGACGGCGCCCGTTCCAGAATATGACGCCTGAATCAGCACCATTCAGATCAACTATTTTAAAGGGAACTTAATGATCCAACACTTACTTAATGGTCCAACTAAGGCTTAGCACAGACCTGGGACACCGGTCTGGGCAGAATACGCAATGACCACGTGAGAGGATCTTTCGGCGTGGCCCCAATAATAGACAAACTAAGAGTAGGCTTAGATGGTACGGCCACGTTATGAAAAAAGATGATAAGTTTCTCAGTAAAAAGTCCTGAAAATTCCTACGAAACGCCTGAGAAGAAGACCCGCCGCTACATGGTCCAGTATCGAGAAGGAGATGAAAGCGCTGAACCTAATTATGACAACCCAGGACAGAGAATCCTGGCGCCGTTGTACACTAATTGTACCCGACTCCAGACAGAACTGGGATTAAGGGATGGAAGAAGAAAGAGAAGACTGGAACTCAACTTCATCTTTTGATGAGCTATTACTCAGTTACATTTCTGGAAAAGTCACCATAATTTAGCGAATATCATCATCATCATCATCATCATTTCAGCCGAAAGACGTCCACTGCTGGACATAGGCCTCCCCCAAAAGGGGGGGATTTGCCATAATCGCCACGCTTGGCAGGCGGGTTGGCGATCGCAGTATGGTGTAAAAATGCATAGAGAACGCTGCTGCCCATTCTCTAGTAAGTCCCTCAGTTGCCTTTTACGACACCCAAGGAAGGAAATGGGGTAGTGCTATTCTATTTAGCGAATATGGTAGACCATAATCAAACGTTGGGTTTTCAGTAAAGACGGACTCCAGACTTATGACGAATATATTTGAGCCTTGTTGAAATGCTACCCCGATTGATCATAAACACAAACCATTTACCTTGTCAACAATTTCTGCCCATCAATTTAATCACCAGAATGTATTATTAACAATCTCTTAAGAAATGTCGTCATCAATTGTTTTAAGATCCATTGTTAAGACCGGTCCAGTTAGTGGGTTAAACAGTGGCCTGACAGCCACCTTAAGAGACAGCTGGACACGTCCTATTGTATGCGCGTGATGGTTTGGACCTTGAAACGGTGGTGAGAAGTGGTAGTACTGGTTTATGTCGAAGAGTTGTCGTCCAGATACTAGTCTGTGTGTTGGTGTTAAGATTGCCAAAGCAACTGGCCAGTTGCCACCAATGATATATTTTTTTAGTTCATGACAACAGAAATGTTTATCTCTCACTGAAACACGTGCGTTTACTTACAGAGAAATTATGATAACTATTAATTACTTTCCCTGACTTTCATAAAATAATTGTCCAGCAGAAAAAAGTACTTTTAGAGACTCAAGAACTGAGTGTAAATTAATCCATTATTTCATAAATAAATCAAAAATTGTTTCATCATACAAAACTCGTCATTTTCCTGTCCTCGTCTCATGTTATTTGGTATCTGCCAAACACGTTTTCTTCATCCATTCTCCCCTGTCAACCGTCACGCTATCTTTTACTCCCTTGTGTTTCATTTCGTCCCTCACATAATCCATATATCTTTTAAAGATAAAGATAATTTTATTTGTCAAAACATGTGTATACATGCAAATTAAGCATGCAGGATGTCACAATAGTAATATTTCGTACGTACATGTTTCACCCGTAAGGAGTACAAATTTTTAAAATTTAAAAACAAAAAGAAATATACAAAACTAAATAACAAAATAAAAATTAATTACTAAATTAATGCACTTCAATCCAAGTAATAATGGTCAGTAATACACATTGATATGTCAGTAAAATAAATTAATCACAAAATGTCACAATTAAGGACTACTAGAATAAAGATTAAAAATTTCAAATAATTTGAAATTGTGTCATTCAAGAGGTCACTTATATTATAATAACACTTGTCTGTTATTAAATCTCGAATCTTTTTTTAAAATAAATTTACCGGCAATGCCTTATATGACTGTGGTTTATTACAAATTTTCGGAGCCATACAGAAAACTCTTTTTCCCATTAATGCAGTCTTTGACTTTTCTATGGCTTTTCTCCCACTCTCCATCCATCAACATTTTATATTTATCACTCTTTTAATCACATGTGCGTCATCACAAAACTGTTAGAACAATTTCCGCGGCGCTACAAATCGGCTCAATCAAATCGTCTCCATATTTCAAAATAATGATCTCAACTATTAAACTAATAGTAGTAGTAACATATAATTACACACATATTAATATTCCTATTAAAACATGCAAGAATCTCATGCCTCCGATTGTAAGCTTCCTTTAATACGAGTATCTAACCCAATTATGTTAAATGCTTCCGTATTTTATAAGTGACGTCATGAGAAGATGCTGCATTACATCATGAAAGGACTGCCGTTATCTCCTTTAATTTACGTCAGAAACGACTACTATGTTTGGTTGTGAATATTGCTGTAGAAGTCGCTTATAGTAGGCTAGCAATTTTTTTTTTCCAAATACGGCTTCTCAATTTTTTATAAAACAACGATAATCGTGATAAGGACATGAGAATCTTCAAATGCTTCCGTATCAGTAACTTGTGTGACGTCATAAGAGGTTACAGTATTACCATCACCTACTTGTGGTCAGTTTTCCTTTAGTCGTGACCAGAATCCAAATTGGCGGTTATATTGATGCTGCCAGCTCAAGTAGTTTTACATGAAATAAGATTACAGTTTGGCAACTTTGACTACTCGAGCGTTTTACGAGTATAACCAGCCAGTACTTTTACCTAGTTCAGGGCAAAACCTTCAAACTCAAATCATTTATTTCAATTAAACCATTTACAGGCACTTTTGAATTGTCAAGCAGTCGGTCAGTAAGAAAAATTAAGCTACATTCCCATTCCAAAGCGTAGGTACCTATGGAGAAGAACGGGCAAGAAACTCCATGGACATTCTTTTAAATTAAATTGTTACAAAAGTATTCGTTACATCTATAATGTTGCATTTATAACTAAAAGTGAGAACGATGTAAAAATAAAAATAATAAAAACTTACACGTTAAAAGCGTCAAGCGTAGGTACAACAAATAGAAACAAAATAAAATAAAATAACCCCTTCTTCTTATAATGAGAAGGAACGGGTATTATTCATCATGTTTGCTCACTGCATGTTGCTAATTTGAGATCTTAGAAAATCTAGGTTTGCTTTCAATGTTTTGCTTTACCGTAAGTCAACAATGGTGCCGATTCCCTTGTTCACAAACTAAACTAAATTTAAGTTCAGTGCATCTTTTTCTTTCTATTTCATTAAGAAAAGGACGGAATATAAATTTTAGTTTAGTCCTGTCAAATTAATCAGCGCTTGACGTCAATTGACGTAATTTTAGTCGGCATGTTTTTAATCACGTCTAAACTTGTATGGAGTAGTGAGAGGCACTGATGAATTTGACAGGACTAAACTAAAATTTATCTTCTGTCCTTTTCTTAATGAAATAGAAAGAAAAAGATGCACTGAACTTAAATTTAGTTTAGTTTGTGAACAAGGGAATCGGCACCAATGTCCAAGATTAACTTGGAAAGATTTATTTAAATTCATATTTAACCAATTACAGGCACTTTTGAATTGTCAAGGAGTCGGTCTGTCAGAAAGATGAAGCTAGTTGCCCATTTCAAAGCGTAGTATGCTCTTATGGAGAAGAATGACGTCATCAAGTCAACTCCGGCTGTCGCTGAAAGTCAGTGCTGGGGTTCTCTCTCGCGTAGGGTCACAGCTTTATGCTGAGCGATTGCGCGTTTTGCGTGGATGTGTCGCATATTTTCCCCCAACTTGTTTTTTATTCGTGTGTTCCTTCTTTGCGTCATGTGTACCACAATAAACGTATTTTCTTTCTTTCTTTCTAATGAACGAGAAACTGCAAGTTATATTGGTGTTTTACTTGAAAGCTGCTTAACAATATTTATTTGCTCTAACAATATTTATAAATATGTGAGCACCATGTATCTACACATAATTAATTTATCCGTCATTGGTTCATTTTTAATTGTTTTTACCTGTTGTGGTATAGTAATTTTATTCTAGATACATCGCCTTCACATGTAATGATATAATTGATGTGTTCAAAGTACTGTAAAACAGTTTAAAAGAGTAACGGTGGAGTTTCTTGCCCATTCTTCTCCATGCGAAACTATATTTTGGTACAACTAGAATCAATTTTGTTTCCGTGTAAATTTTGACTTTCAAAAGTGCCATTATATACCTGTTTGAAAGACTTTTGGCTTTGTTTTAAAGTTTATAATTTTCTTGTCCTTTACCAAGTACATACCAATGAACTTAACCTTTATTGAACTGCCTATTAAGAGTCTTATAAAAAATATTATTCGAGTCCATAATAATCGTGCTTTGTTTTTGAACAAAAATAAATTACCTCCTAATAAGTCCTCCCATTATCTGCCTTTCAACAAAATCCACGACCTAATGGCATAGGCGTGACTCCTCTTTACTAAAAGAGCTTCTAAAATAACCCAATTACTATAAACGCTTCCGTATAACTAATAACGTATAAAATTACGTCATCTGACATCTGATGCTGCAGTGTTGCCAGTAAAATCAAGTTAGAAAAAAATATTTAGTCATGCGTTCGATTTTAGCAATAAGGTTTTGAACATCACGCATTTTGTCGACGCGGAAACTAAGGTGTTCGGACAAAAAATGATCACTTATGAATATTATTGGTAGTGTGAAAAAAGTTGATAGGTACTAGGTAGTCATGAGTTTGAAGGTTAAAGATGGGTCGTTTTGTTCGGTGTTTTTACTAAGTAATTGATATACGCAATTGTTATTGATGAAGTGTTTTTTCTTCTTCTCCATAAACGACAAATTGGGATTGTGTGTCTTACAAATACGTTCTCTTTTTATAAGTCTGTGTGGTGTTATTATGGATAACACATTTTGTTTAATCTTTGATGATTTAGAGATGATGATGTTACACTGTAAAGGGACAGTTATAAAAACGTTTTATTTTTACGTCAATTGAGTAAAATTTTCAGCAAAATTGAGTTCCTACTTTAATTTTAGGTAGTTGAGAAAACGAATCAGCGCTGGGATGATTCAGCCAACTTCTTACGAATATGTTCACGTGCCTTCACTTTAAATGATAACCGACTGGTTACCATCCTGATATTCAGAGGGAGCGTATTCCAAAGGAAGACCGCTTGGGCAAAGAAAGAAGAGTGAATGAAACCAGAGCGGTGAGACGGACATCGTAGAAGACGATTAACTTTCGCTTTTGCCCGAGGAGAATACTCTATTTTTCACATCGTCTGCCAGATAATTGTAATATAATTTTACATTATCAAGCAGGTGGTGTGTGAAATAATGTTCTTTACTCAAACACACACACTTTTGAATTTTCAAGGGGTCAGTCAGAAAGATGAAGCTAGTTGCCCATTCCAAAGCGTAGTAGGTTCCTTTGGAGAAGAACGGGCAAGAAACACCACGGACACTCTCTTAAATCAAAATATTGGTTACCTACATCATTAATGTTGAAATTATATTATTATTAGATACATGTGAGAACAATGTAGAAAGACGTGCACGTTAGAAGCGTCCGTAATAAAAACAAAAAAAACTATTATAAAATTAAAATAAGCAGTGGCAGCTAAGAGATGACCTATGAGTCCCAACTGACGGAGCCCGTTCACGAACATGACGCATGGATCAGCACCATTTAGTTCAACCATTTTGAAAGGAACTTAATGATCTAACACACACGCCACCGCCAGCGAGACACTTGGCTTAACAGCCTTTATAACCTATATTTTGCTTTACCTATATTTACCACATATTTCCATACATGACTAATTCTCAGACACCGTGTAATCCATAATCAAGAATCTAGATCGATTGTCTATGATATCAGAGTAAATTAGCCATATTTATGCCTAGATTAGACGGAATGGAATGCATTGTGTGATAATAATGATACTATTATGTATTATGAAGTAAGATCGGAATTCCGTTGAGTCTTTCTGCGTAACTAATACGGTTATTGTTATGTTAATAGATTTTTTTTAAAGTTCGTATTATTAATTAAATTATTATAATAATATTTTCCCGTACACGTGTATTTACATCTCAGAAACTTCAATACTCACTTCTAAAAACTTCATTGGAGTCATGCTACGAAGTGTTTAAGTCGTCATTGTTTTTTTGCGAATTAGAAAGATTTAAATCCTTAGACTATCTCACCTAACTTATGTCGCTCGAAAAAGTGTTCATACTGAAAAGAATAACCTTACATATCCCACGTAGAACGATAGATACATTTTTTTGTATGAATGAGCGAGACAATACTATTCAAATATCTTTGTCAACGTAACAAAAAGGTTACTATCTTTTGTCACCGATTTAAATCTTTGGTGAAAAAGGGATGGTGCTAAGCCTTATGATTTTTGTCTCTTTCTAGCACTGGAATAATTATGACTATTCCATTTTATAATACAGAAACTTATACTTCATTTGAAATAAGATTAGACATTTAAATAAACCTCTTTTACATTCCGTTCAACCTATTTTGACTTCTATTCAGTAGACATAAGCATGGCATTAAAAGCAGAAAATATTTACAACACCAACTGTTTACTGCGGCTGCCATTTGTCATGCCACCAACGCAATAGAAGTCAAAATCAGTTGAACGGACTGTGAAAAAGATTTATTTAAACGTCTAATGTTAAATCAAACGGGGTATAGTAGAATAAATATTTCAAGAAGTCTATAATTTTAATTCCTAAAATTAAATGCAGAAGGAAGTATTGTGAAACTTCACCATTGCCAATTTATTGAAATATTTATAAATTTTGCATTGCAAAAACTGCAATAAACAAAAATCTCCAAGGAAAACACTCAATAAAACAATCAAAATTATTCAAAAACACTTTTTTATAAACAAAAATGAAGAATGCAATTATGTGTGGAGGCCGGAGCTTAAGTAGTCAATACTTAGGAGCATCATTCCTTAACTCACGACTCGACAATCAAGGAGTAGGAAATACTATTAATGTAATTACCGACATAAATAAAAATAAGTTTTTTTTAACACATTATGTTATACGGTAGTAGGTTTTTGTTTTTTTCCTCAGATACTGAATAAGAATTTTATCATTTGAGCCGTGTGTCCGATGCAGCGATGCAGTGGAGCAGTGGTGGGGGAGTGGTATTCGGCCACGACTTACGGTCAAGAGTTCCAACCCACAAAGAAAGTTTACTTTGTGTATTTATCTACGCCCATGCTATAAATGCTCTATAAAAGTTTCTGAAACAGTTAGCTTATTGTCAACATTAAAACACCCAGTGTCATAGTAACCATAATAGCATCCAAACGGGAGTTATAATGTTGTACTGAATTTCATAATGCAACTCCTTTGCTTTTACGAGGATGATGATCCCTTCCTTACTCATCTGTTTGATGAGTAAGGAAGGGATCATCATCCTCCCTTCCATTCTCACTACTCAATTCGTGGTATCTTTATGAATTTCAAAAAAAGAACATTGTCACGCATGCGCGTTTCACTATACTATACCATAGCGTCGTATCCCGCCATTTTTGTTCGATATTAGTATTGCAAAAACTGTTTCAGAACCTTTTATAGAGGATTCATATCATGGGTGTAGATAAAGTCTTGTATGCAAATGTAATAATTAGGTATTATACAACAGTTGCATAAATAACTATTAATTTCATCACCACTGCTCTCAAAACGGTGAAGGAAAACATCTTAAGCATCCGTTATAGAACCAAAATATTCGAAGGCATGTGAAATCCAGCAACCCGCACTGGGCCCGCGAGGTCTATTATCTCACAGAGAGGCCTGTGTCCCAGTAGTGGAAACACTTTTTATGCTGATTATGTGCCCGATGCGATTTGTGCCCGTTGGAAAGAATGACGTACTTCCATACAAAGTTTCATCCCCTATTTAACCCTTTTAGACATTGATGTATAAAAAAACTTAAAAAACTAAAACTGGGATCCATGAGGAATTGAGGGAAAAATCGCTATATGTATGCGCCTGTATGTAGTCTATATTTGAAGAGCAAATATAGACTACATACAGGCGCATACATATAGCGATTTTTGTATTTTCATTAACAACTCAAGCATTTGCATTCAGTAAGTATCATTTGATGAAGTGGAACTGATGAAGAAGACCACAATAGGCCACCGGAACTCCTCAATGATAAGTATTTCACGGGTGGCGATAAGAAATCTCGATTAAGATAGTTATGCGACTATGAAGCAAATTTAAGTAACTAATTCTGATGAAAATGATACCATCGAACTGATCTGAAGATGAAGCCGGAAGGTATGCACCGAAACTCCGTGATAAAACAATGTATCCTAGCCGTGTTTGGGCTTATTGGAATTGTCATGAGATGCACTCGGGCTATTATAAATAGTTATTAACCGATTTTTTTGACTTTGCTTGGGTAGTTTTTGAGTTAGCTTCGAGAATACGTAAGAACGTACTTATACGAATTTCAGAAGTCGGTGGCCAAAAATGAAAATACAGAACCAAGGACACCGATTTCCGAAATTGAAGTTATTTTCCACCTCTTAGTTTTTTTTTTTTTGTTATAGTTTTTTTTTTTAATATATCAATTCCTCTATGGAATGAATTTACAAAAATCCTTCCTTACTGCTCACTTTCACTATAAAAGTAACTCTTATGTAAAAATACAAGCTGCTAGATCCTGCGGTTTAGGCTGTATATCATTCCAATAATTCCAACAATATAATGATTTTTCACTTTAATTATTTTAAATTATTTAATTTAATTTATAATTCAATTTTAAGTTATTTATTTTATTTTTTCCTACATTTTTTTATTTTTGATATGATTAATTAATTCAGATAATGATGTTATAAATCAAGTTACCCTTAGTTTTACTGTACTTTTGTAATTTTTACATGTAAATTTTAATTTTAATATTATTATGTATATTGTTTATATTTTTAATTTTTATGTATTTCTAATTTTAATTATGTATTCAGAGCATGTGTACTTGATAATGTGTAAGCTGTGGTTACCTGTAATTGAGTGTGCATTACAGGATAATGTATTGTATACAAGTTTTTATTATTGTAAAAGATAATTGTAATGTATCTCGTTGGTAATCCTTAAATAAATAAATAAATAAGTATGCTACCAGTGAATGAAGGAATTAAAAAAAAATTGTTTTCAAATCGATGGGCATTATGGAGAAGAATTTCTGACAGCTGACTTTGTATAAAGGCTGGGTTAGACAGATCGCGTTCTTGTGACGTCATCAGGAAACTGAAGATCCGCCATCTTTTTTATGTGATTGGTTGACAAAGCCGACAAAGGCTCGAGTAATGGAAAGTGTCACTCTTGCTACCAAAGGAATGCTGATGTTTTGTGGAAAAGTTGAGTAATGTCATGCGTCTGTAATTTAAAGCAGTGAATTTTAATGTTGTCGTTTACATACGTTTATATGGTTTCCGCCAAATTATTTTATACATACATAAATTCACGCCTTCTTCCTATGGGGGTAGGCAGATATTATAGAACGCCACCTGCTACGCTCATTGCATAGTCCTTTTGCTTCGTTTACACATCTGAGGCCCTAGTGTGAGTTTCTTTTAAGGCGATGATACCCCGAACAAAACGCGTTTTTCAGAGGTTAACTCATTTTAAGAGAAATAAAATACATCTAAAAACACATTATTAATGTACGTCATCCTATCATCACATTGCACGTTCTTATTTAATTTTATGTGTATTAAGTACATTTGAAATCTCCGCGTAAAAAAAGTACTAAAATTATTGATTGCATGCATCTTTTGCTAAAGTTGACGTTCCATTAATTTGAGAGTTACACTAATGGATAGATAATTTAAAAATCTTAATAACTCACGTTTTACCTATTTAATTTCAAAAGATCACTCTTCTTGTTTTATTAAAATAATTCCGAAAATTGTGTGAATTCGACATACGCACGGAGCGGGACAGAGCGCTTCCGCTGCGACGAGATAGAGAAGGACCGAACGCTTACGCTAGGGGAAGGGCCTTAACCATCTCGACTTTACGCATCGACCGTGTTCGGCACTCCGATTGGCCCTTAAAAACTTAGCTATCTTCTGAACAAAATCTAATGTTATTAATATCTAATCCTAACTAATATTATAGTTGCGAAAGTAAGTTTGTTTGTTTGTTTGTTACCTTTTCACGCCTAAACCACTGAACCGATCATCCTGAAATTTTGCATAAACGTTGTCAGGTATACAGAAACGGACATAGGGTACCTTTCATCCCGAAAAAAAGTACTATTCCTGAGGAAAACAACAATAATAACGTTCTTATGATAAAAGATGGCGCCACGTGTGTTTCGAATCATGATAGAATTATATTATTTAAAAAACTTTAGTAGTTAAGAGTTCTTTAAAAAAAATTAAAGTACTTAATACATAAAGCAATAGCGCGGGTGGCCAACGGGATATGTAATACTAGCTTTTGCCCGCGGCTCCGCCCGCGTGAATGTCGGTTATCGCGTAAAAAAAGTAGCCTATGTCCGTCTCCATATCCCAGGCTATATCTCTGCCAAATTTCATGATGATCGGTTCAGCGGTTTAGGCGTGAAAACGTAACATACAGACAGACAGACAGACAGACAGATAGACAGACAGGAAGACAGAGTTACTTTCACATTTATAATATTAGTATGGATTGTGTAATATTAGATTTAGTTCAGAAGATAAGCTAAGTTTTTGAAGATTCCTCTGTCCTACTATTTTTGCTGAGCCCGACAGGGTCCATATAGATCTCATATAATTTTGAGTTACCACCTAAGTACACATGGAATGCAAATAAAATATTGAGCATTGGCGTTTTTTTTATACCTACATGGTATTGTTTACTTTACTAATACATGGGAGATATGTTTTGTGTATGTGTGAATAAATAAAAACAAAAAATACATTACATAAAATGTTAATATTTCAAATAAACTATTTTAGGTTTAAAGAATTTGAAAAAATATTTTACGTAACGTAATTGTGTACTCACCACGGGCAGTAAAAAAGAAAGCCCTCTATCGCATATTTACAACCCTCGCCTGCGGTCACAAATACCTGCGATTTTGGGCTTTCTTTCTTTTACAGCCCTTGGTAAGTAATGTACTATTAAAATGATTATGAAAGCGTCACCTTAGTAAGTCACCCAATGCAACACTCACTCTTCTAAAGAAAAGCGTAAACAAACTAGTTAGTTGGAACCGGAACCATGGCCGCTGCCTACCCACTAAACAATGGGAGCAACGTTCCACCATTACTATAGAAATGGAAAACTATAACTTTCACTTCAAAATACTTTCGTTTAAAGAAACGTAATCTTTGACGCTGTTCTGCCGTGTGGAAATGGAAACAAGATGTGAAACATGTTTATTTTTTTTATTCGACGGCATGCATTTATCTAAATCAAGAACAAGGAATATAAAACCATAAAAGACACAAACTTTTCTATAGGTAGTCTTCCATGGACCCATTTGAGATGAACATTACCCAGCCAGAGTTGGGTAGACCTAGGTGAGTATGGGTAAACCCCGAATTAAAATTAATTTTACTTATTATTTGGACTTTACCCAAAAAGCTTGGGTAATACTAAGTCAACCCGGGTAAACCTAGGTTTACTCCATCTTCTAGCATTACCCGTAACATATACATTCAAAAATGGAGAGAAAATACGTCTATTTTTAAGCTCAGTCTCAGAATTTTCTATTTACTACGGTCTAAGAATGTACGTATAAGAAAAATACAATATTATCAAGCAAAGCCCCCCCCCCCCCCCCCCTCCGACCCTTGCTCGATAAAGCGCCTGTAGCTTTAAATTCCCCGATTAATAATAACATCCCAGTTAGTAATCAAGCAGTTAGCAATAGCAATATAGCAATCCTCCCCCCGACGCTGCCCTAAGCCGAGGTTCGTATCCCACAGGGCGTGCCCTTAGTGTGTATTCATTTAGTTTATAAGTTTTATGCCCTGGCTGGAGGCTTTAAGTTCGCTTAAGGCACAGAAAAGTCTGGTTAAGGAGCACGACCTCTCAAGGTAAACTCCGAGATGCCATATAGTTAAATAAAAAAAAAAAAAAACAAGCAAAGATTCAAGATTTCAATGATGAATCACAGCATGGAATAGATAAACTCCGGTACCGCAGCAATCTCAGAAACCGCGCATTACCCATAGGTATTTGCCACCGGTAATTCCTATGATAAAAATTATTATAAATATTCATTCTGAATCGAATTACGAATAAAAATGAATTTCGTAAAAAATGCAGTTGTCTTTTTGAACTTTGCTACCGTCGATATATTCATGTACCTAATTTGTTATCATTTAGCTGTGCTTTTGTTCTGCTATGTCTTTTGTGTGCACTGAATAAATGTTTAATCTATGTATCTATCTATCTACCCAGTACCCGGAGCGTCTGTAAAGAGGCTCTAAAATCCTAGTCAAGCTCAGTAGCGAGCAACTTTCAATACACACAAGACAGCTTAATAAAGAAGCCGTCAGCTCGAGATATATTTTTGCCAATTTGTTACCATTTTATGAATGTTGCCAGTTTTCTCGGAACTCATCTTGAATGGATTGTCTGTCTGTCCCTTTGTTCGATATTTATGGCCCTTCGAAGCTCCAATAACTTAAACTTGATTGACAACTTAAAATTGTGCAATAGTGGAGTTATTAAGCCTTTTGTTTGAGACGAAAGGAAGCAGGCTGAAAATAATGTTAAGTTGTTTTTAAGTTATAGATTAGCAAACAGATTGAAAGCCTACCTGATATTTCTCTTGTGTCTGCATGAATACCGTGTATAACTGTGTTGAAAATATTGCCAAGATACAAGAGGGACCAGTGTACGTTGGATTATAGTATCGCCTCTCGTAAATGCTATTTTAAGCGCTTTAACCTACGCCTACCTAATGAAAAGTTGTTACCGTTGTGAATACCACAAAAGGGTAAGCTGACGCGTTGACTAATCTTATTGTTGAAGATGTGGATGACTTGATACTTAATGGAAACACATTTTTTATTTCCGTTTTGTATTTCTAAGACGTTTTTTACAAGTAACATATGAAGAACAAAAGCATAAAATGTGAAGACATAAAAAGATATATAAAAAAGGTTTGTTGCTGGTCGCCAACACTTAGAGATAGAGTTGAAATGTCTCACGATACATAAAAAGATTCTATCGTCATCGTCATTAGTAGAGACAGAGTCCATATTCCAAATTTAGGAGATATTTTTCCAAAGAATAAATATTATATAGGCACTCAGGAAATGTATCCTATACAAGCCGGATTAAATCAATCAATTCTCCAATCCTCATCAAACGCAATGCCAAGAATCAAACCAACTAGGCCTGTAGGTCAAATAATCAACAATAAATCAAAAACAAACCAACATAATATTAATAACATTTTTAATAACAAAAATAAACAATAGTCCATAGGAGTGGGCGTTTGATCCACTCAAGGATAAACGTATGGAACAGACAAATTGATTGATGTATCGAAATGTATGATGATGGATGATAGATGAACATGCGAATGATCTCATTTGGCCTTAACCATTGTCTAATAATGAGAAATATTATTTCCAATGTGGTAAAAAATTAAATAATCACTGGGTTTAATTTTGGGGATCGATATGGGTATGGCGAATTGGTGAACTTATTTGGTAGACAAAAGGTTGGAGATGATCTGTCAGCTTTAAATCTTTATTTTTCGGCTGAAGAGGATACTCGGCTAACCCAACCACAAATTCATTTAACCCGAAGGGTTTTCCGGAAATATGTTGGAGGTCAATTACATCTTCATCAAATTGTTGGTCTAAAAGGATATGTTGGGACAGGATTATGATCTGGCTGCTAAAAAAATGCAGTCCTGAATGTGTTGGGCATTAAATACACTAATATGTAATTTATATTGTTCAGGCAAAGAACATGATGACACTTTAGAATATGCTGCTCAAAGATCGATGTCCATAGAGCAAACAAGTCCTTGATTGGAGACCGTGAAAAAAGGTAAAGGAACATGGAACATTCAGATGGACCGAGGACCTAAGAAATTGTTGAAAGTAGACTGCATTTGGAAGGTGAAGAATCGGGAGTTGTGGTGAAACTTGGGAGAGGACAACGCCCATCTGTTTACTGCGATAAGCAAATTTCATGTATTGATCAAAACATGCTATGTAAAACACACTAACAGCTCCCAGCGCTGATTTGCTTGATTCGTTTTCTCCTCTACCTGTTTCTCCTGACAAAGTTTACTCTGCTTATAATGTATATATAATATGTATGTATTAGTATTTATTATTTTTCGAGTTATCTATCCCTTATGTTGTTTTGTCGCTGCATCACCCAAAGGTTGACAGGCATGAAGTTCGCTTTGTGCAGTATTTTTTTAATTGTGCATATATAATAAATAAATAAATAAATACATAATAGCTCATAGTTTCTTTATTTTCCTGTCCCAGCAATGGGAACATTTTAGGCTGTTTATGACTACTATGATATGTCTAATTTAGTCGACTCTAAACAAATATACCGTCATTTTCTTCTTTGTAATTCTATTCCATTTCCAGAATCGTCGAGTTGAATTCTTTGAAATACATAATTGCTTTGCTTATCCTACATGTTTATATACTGAGACTATTGATTATATCGCAAAACGAATCAATAAGTTCAATTTTATGTTATAACCTTCACTATAACTCATGTATGTTGATAAGAATGATGGTTTCATATCGATGATTGAAATCTAAAGCGTGTCCATTCGTCGTGTTATGCCAAATGGTTGCAAAATGATCGTTTGGTTGTTTTTTATGTGCTTGTACTTATGTGTATGTGGTTTAATTTAAAGCCAAAACCATTATGTATTGGTGTAGTAGTTTATTTTTCAATTTAACGACTAGTTGTTATCTAAGCCTTTGCATATAAATATCATCTATTCATTTGTCCTACAGGGGTTGTAGTAATTCGAAAAATCTGATATCAGACGTTTCAATATTTGTTCATTTTTTTCTTTCATACGGCATCTGTTACTCAACGTCAAATGACACAATTAATCAAAAGTGAAAAATGGATTCATTACCGAATCGATCCTACTGTGATGAATTTCAGAAACATTATATAAAACTAGCTTTTGCCCGCGGCTCCGCCCGCGTGGATGTCAGTTATCGCGTAAAAAAGTAGCCTATTCTCCATATCCCAGGCTATATCTCTGACAAATTTCATGACGATCGGTTTAGCGGTTTAGGCGTGAAAACGTAACATACAGACAGACAGACAGAGTTATGTACTTTCACATTTATAATATTAGTATGGATGGGCAAATGTACGTTATTTATCTATGTCATTTTGTCGGTGTCGTGTGAGTGTTGAATGAAACATTCATTCGAATGAACCGTTTACTTGAGTGATATCAGCTTTAGTGCACTTCCAAAATGTTTCTAAGTGTTTTCAGTGGTTAAGGCTGTGTATTAAGTAAATTTATGCTTATGGTTTCATTTTATAGTCAAATCTTGTGATCTTTTTATCAATAAATCTGATTTTATAGTGTAGACGGAACGTGGCTCGTAAGTTCAAAATCCGCTTATGTTGCAAGAAAAGCTGAAAAGTACTTTGAAGGGAAAGACCCTTACTTAACTAAAAACCGGTCAACTGCGTGTCGGACCACACACAATGAAGGGTTCCGTAGTTGGGATGAATATATCCCAAGAACAAACTTAATATTGTAGTTGAAAAACAAGTTCCCCCATACATTCCAACTGCAAATGTTAGTTTATACGCACAATATTGAGAGAGTTATGTTAAGGCCATAGACTTCTTATAGGTTTTCCTGTAATCTATAAGTAAAGAACTATTTTCTTTTTTTTTTCAAAATTTTAGGCTCTGTAGTTTCGGAGATAAGGGATGGTAAATTTTCATGTATTTTCGGGTAGAATTTAAAAGTATTTTAATCGGGCCAGTAGATTCGGAGCAAATTGGCTGTGACAGACGGACCGACAGACAGATAGACGAATGATCCTATAAAGGTTCCGTTTTTTCCTTTTGAGGTACAGAACCCTAACAACAGTATAACTTAGTCTTAGACGAACATCACACACACAAGGACTTAACGCCTTCAAGCCCTATGAAGCAACAAATCCTTACTCAAAACTCCGAACATCAGTAGCAAAAGGTCATAAGTAGACACCACCTTTCCATGATTTACGATCTTATAGATCCACAACAACGAGATAATTTCGTATAAATTGACTTTCTTATCGTAAATGTCATCAGTCTTATTCGTTTGAAGATTTATTTGTAGATGTAACGGTGAAAGCCTAATATAGTAGCTGTTTTATGCTAGAATAGGAATGGTGATTTGTAAACAAAGATCTTTTTAAGATGGCTGCCTTAAGGCGAGGTTCTTCAAGTTAACCTCTAGGAAATGTAATTGTAATGTCATTTTATTTGGAAACGGTATTGATTAAACACGTGAAAAAATTTATGTTGCTTTTGAGACCTTTTTGTAGGTACGTCGGGTACTCGTTACATAATTGGATAAAGTTCACTCGATAGAAAAAAAATCCAAACATATTTTGTAGATTAAAAGCATTTTATTTCAATATTATACCACATTATATTGGAAATCACATCAAAATAAACATCTATGATGACGTAATGTCCGTCGGGTTTAATATCGTAAAACATATAATTTTCAAACTAAAATTAACGAAATTCACGGCACAATTTACTCGCGCCCAGCTGCCACCTCTTGAACAAAAATGCACGCTCGAAGAACCTCGCCTTAAATGGAAACTGCTTTAGGCATTTTAACGGGCCTGGAGTGAAGAATGTTTGAGTTCCTCTTTACCCTTTGTCCAGACTTCAAGAGGTAGGTAACAGCGTACTTCTGACAGTGAATAAAAACATAGTCAGTGGTCATCAATCCGACTTCGAAGGGGGATGATTATGGCGTTGATTGTATTGTAGACTAGGAACATCTAGGTTTCTCTGTATATACAGGGTCATTGGCAGATTTTCTCGTTCGATTTTGAACTTAATCACCAACATTTTGAAGTTTAAAATCGTTTGAAGAAATTTGACAGTTTCGTGTATCTTGATGTGGCCGCTGTACATACTTTCCTTCTTCTTTCGTTTACAAAACACATAAGTCATTGAAATCAAATGAAATCGTTTATTCTGTAAATACGATATCGGAATCACTTTTACGTCATATAAAGAAAATATAAAAAAAATAAGGGTGTTACCACACCAATCGATTGATCGTCAATCGATGCCATCGATCGACGGTAGAATGGATTATTCACCAATTAATGGGGTAGACACCAATCGATCTACGTCGACTATGTCGATCGATGGTATCGATCGACGATCGATCGATTGGTGTGGTAACACCCTAAGCTAGATGGAGTCGACTGAAAACCCCTGAGAAGAAATGGCGAAAGAAACTCAGGGGTCAAACTCTCTTTTAAAGTCCAGACATAATCTTGGTCCGATTAAGTAAGGACCACATTGTAGATCCGTGTCTGGAATGGTTTTTTGAGGGAAGAACCACACAATTTGAGTGCCGTGTCAGTGCAAGCATTTGTCAGTAATCGTGTAGCTCAACTCAGGACTTAAGGGAGCTCAACGACTTAAGAGGGCTCCGGTCCACAAGTGCCGCTCCTATAAACATATATTATCTCGTGACTGAAAAGAAATTTTGAAAAATGGCTCAATCAGCAACCTCGGGAAGTGTGTCTAGAATTTTCTAATACCTTTTTATAAAGTTTCATATTGAGACACGAAGCAACAAAATTCGATCTAAAGAAAAATGGCCACATTCCTCTTGATCGTATTTTGTTGCTTCGTGTCTCAATATAAAACTTTATAAAAGGTATTAGAAAATTCTAGACACACGTACCGAGATTGCTGATTGAGCCGTTTTTCAAAATTCCTTCTCAGTCATATATGTTTTTAAAGGAGTGGCTCTTATGGAGATACTATAGATTGTTTAGAAAACAATCAAAATCAAAATATTTTATTTCACATAAATCTACATGGGCACTTATGAAACGTCAGAAGCTAGGTGCACGGTTCCAATTAGTCGTTTCCTATGGAGAAGAGCCGGCAAGAAACTCCACGGTTACTCTTTTAATAATAATCGTCTTTGTAAATGATGAACAATGTATGTGTATACTTTGGATCATTACATAACTGTAGGAGAGTTTACTCTGCATTCTTTTTAAACAAACAACGAAGCATCGCCCACTTAGAAATGCTTTGGCAATGTACGGTTAGAACAGAAGTTTAAGTCGCTACTACAACCAAAATGTAGGAAACCTATTCGGCTCTTCAAACTTGAAAAGAACTTATTTTTTACCGCTTCGTTAGTCTATTTGTCGCAAGCGCTACTGCTGACCATGAGGTCCTGGGTTCGATTCGGTTGAAACTGCCAATAGCCATAGGCTCGCTTTGCACGGGACTTAAACATAAGTGACGAAATTTTGTTGTACCTCTGCCTAACTCTTTTATTTTATTTTCTAGTAACTAACCTCTGTCTGCGACTTCGTCCGCAAACAAATTCTTGTTCCCCCGTTCCCCAATCCATTCTCGAGATATCATCAATAAAGCCGTTTAATACAAAATGTATGAGAAAAATAATTTTATTTATTTATTTATTTTGACGTGACTACGTCTAATAATTCGATGAACGCCGGCTGCATGCACAAAAAGGATGACTCATTGTCCCGTTACGCTCATTGTCTCGTTACGCTCAATGATCAATGGTTTGTTATGACGTTGTCATGTTAAACTATCGTCCGTAAACCAACTTTACAGACAACCAATTTTTTTAAATATAAAATTATATGATTTTTTCGTGAATTTTTCGCATCTTTGAATAGTTATTCTGCTATTCGGGGCGGAGATAATAAAAATCCAACAAATCAAAGATCTTATAAATCAGTTCAGCCGTTCTTGAGTTATAAATGGTGTCAATAACCAGACTTTGTTTTATATATGTATTTAGATTAGGTATGTTGTCTTTTTTTAATTTGTATTCTCCTATTTTTACTTGAAAACTTGAAAAAGTCAATGCTAACTAGGCCTTCTGTAACACACTTGCCAGTACCTACATAAAGGTACATTACGACACAGTTACGTCACAGCATGACGGACAAGACGTGATATCAGTATTAGATTGCAGTCAATAAATGATCCGAAGCTCACTGCATCTTGGCCAAGGCACGTTATGTTAACTTGCTTGCAATTATGTTGGTAACTTTTGTCCTTATGTAAGGATTAAATGGAACGTGGATTTCGTTATACTTTTGATTCGTTCACGTTTTTAGGGTTCCGTACCTCAAAAGCCAAAAAACGGAACACTTCGTTGTCCGTCTGTCTGTCAGTCTGTCAAGACCCTTTTTCTCAGGAACGCGTGGAGATATCAAGTTGAAATTAAAATCAAATACAAAGGTTTATGCTCTCTTGGACCTCTGAAAAAATCAAGCTTCTAAGTCGACGCAATAAAAAGGTACAGCCATTTATGCGATATTCGCAAGTAAATCAAAACCTATAGAGTACTTCCCGTTGACCTAGAATCATGAAATTTAGCAAGAAGCAATGGTCTCACAGCACAAGTAAAGGAAAAAGTCCAAAAATTGTTAATTTGTAGTTTTATCACATAGAAAAATTGTTTTTGCGTTTACAAACTTAAATTTGCAGCAATGAAATTTGGAAAAAGAAAATGTAACATCGAGACTCGATTCCCGTAATAGACAAATCAGCTACATACGAGTTTGTACGGAACCCTCGGTGTAGTTTTTATTTTCTGAAGATTAAACTACAACTGTTGGTGAGCAAATGGACTGGGCCTCAAGTCTGCTATTACAATAGTGTCAGAATGGTCTCGCCATTGTGAGTATTTGACAGTTTTTGTATGGCAAATCTGTCAAAAACTCACAATGAAGAGACCATTCTGACACTATTGTAATAGCAGACTTGAGGCCCTGTATGTATTTTAATGATTGAAGGATGATGGAAACACTTTAAATATGATTATCTGCTATTTATTAATAATAATAACTGGATAAAACTATGTACAAGGCAAACTGACACTTGACAACTACTTAAAAACAAAATATTTCTTTAAAAAAAAAGGGTGGCATCCCAGCCAGTCGCCAACAACAACCATATACCAAAGAGGGTGATATCCAAAACAAGAACATCACTTAAGGTCTCTGCACACAGCGGGCGCGGCGCGGCGGGATATTACGGACGACGCCACACAGAGCCGTCCGGCTCGACGCGACGCTCAGTGTGGCGTCGTCCGTAATATCTAGTACATTACAACTGCTCAGCGTCGCGTCGGCGTCCCGTCCCGCCGCGCCACGCCCGCTGTGTGCAGAGACCTTTACGTCAAGGCGGTTATAAAATAATGAATGGTAAAGCACTACCTACTCACACTACTTAAGCACTTATTACTTTCTTTTAACAGTAGTTCCTCTATAGCTTCAAGCAGATACTTTAACAGCGAGGGTAAATCCCTTAACAGAAATGAACAAGACAATAATCAGTTAATAACGCGTTCAGAAAGCTGCTGGGGTTGCCATGGCGTTGCAGTGCATCAGGGATGTTTGCGGAGGCGCTTGTGGATTGTTTTCACACTATAATGCGCAAGCGCGCTGCATCAATGGTGGCACGAGTCATGGCCAGCCCCAACAGGGTTCTGAAAATGATAGCGGACAGAGTGGACTGTCCATAGTTCACTGTAAGTTGTCAGTTACATGTGTCACCGTATTGTGTTATTTCCTAACACGTAGTTGTAAGAACATTGTTACTAACCCTTTATGAGTCTTGGCTCGAAATAAAGGTTTGATTTAATTTGATTTGATTATCGAAAAACCTTATAAACTTTTTGCAAAGATGTAGGTATAAAAGTGTTAGCAAGAACAGAGTTTTTTTTATCTAGGGCATCATCAGAGTTAACCATTAGAGGACTCTTTAACCGGTGTTTCCCGTGGTTGCCCTAAGATCCTAAAAACTTAAAGCCTCCAGTCAGGGCGTAAAACTTATAAACTAAACGACTGCGCGCTAAGGGCACCCCCTGTGGGGTACGAACCTCGGCTTAGGGCTGAGTCGGAGGGAGGATGGCAAGGGACCGACGGTGGCTGGATAAAATCAGGGTTATGATTATTATCAGGGGGATTTAAAGCTACAGGCTCAGCTATGGCGCGGGCTGGCGCTTCGCTTACGAGCAAGGGTCGGGGAGTCGTTCCCGACCCTTGCTCGTAAGCCATAATATCGATAACTTGGTTTTGTTACTTTTTTTAAATATGTTTTACTTTTATTATAATAAATTAATAATACGTCTTATTTGGGACAGCGCTCCTGGATGCGCGAGTCCTATTACTGGCTGGACGTATGACGCGCTGCGTGAGCTCAGTATAGAACACGCAAGCTAACCACTCAAGGTCACTGGCATATATCTGGGCCTTAAAGATACGGTATTTAATTCTTTGCCAGTATCAGTATCTGTTACTACGACTGTAGATGTTTTTCTCATAATTATTACTTATTTCAGCTAGGCAGTTGGTGATTTATAGTGGCAAGGCTACAACCCTTTAATGAAGCTCATTTACTTAATAATCATTTGATTACCACTAATCACATTCACACGCAAATTCTTCTACAATAATCTCAACAATTTATCCATCCATAGTAAAATTACTCAAATTACACAAATTACCTGCTTTAGCCGGCGAATACATAGAATACCCAGCACAAGTGATTAATTGCTAATGTTTAATCATTTACGCTAGTAATTAGCCTGTCTCTTGAATTGATTGGTGGCACTACCGTTAAGGCGGTATGACCCGACAGAGACCGCGCTTTCTAGTTTTTTGAATACATGGGAAAAATAAAAATCAATATTATAAAATTCTGAAAAAAAAAAAAATAAAATAAAGACAATACTAGAAAGCAGTAATTTGGTATGGGTATACATATTAATCAAGCCGACAAAGTGGTAAAATAATTTTTTTTAGACGCTGGATACTAAATGTTACAAAGACAAAAAATCAATGGGCAACATAGTACGCTAGGGTACCTCCCCTACACGTAAAGTAAAGATGATTTTTTTTCTCGTCTATTCCTTGGTGTTGAGTATCGTTAGATAGGCCGTTCAAAAATATTGCGGGTTTGTAAAAAAACAATTTTCGATTCAGGGATCCATTTGCGTAATATTAAGCTTTAAACTGCAAATTTTTGTTAGAGTCAAGTGTCAAGTGGAAAAAAATCACAGCAGTCTGTAGTATATAACTAAGTTAGTAGGAAAACTATCACAGCTAAGTAGGCTTCACAAGTTACCCAGTAATAGTCGACGAAATTACATATACAGTTGAAAAAAATGTTCTCCCATACGTTCCGTACGGAAAAACATGTTTTTTAACCACAATGTTAAGTTTTTTCTTGGGATAAATTCATACGAACTACGGAACCCTTCATTGTGCGTGGTCCGACATGCACTTGGCCGGTTGTTTATATAAATGAAAGGTAGTAAGATTGTTTAGCACAATTCGCCTAGTTTATTTTCATAAAATGATTAAAATTATTACTATGTTAGGTACCTACTAAATCCGCGATGCACCACTCGCGATTTTGCGAGCCTACTTTAGTCGGATCAAAAGCCAGATCATAGCGCCTTAAGGATTCCTCGCATTTCTCATTGGTATTATGGATAATGCCTAACAGGTGCTTGTCAATCAGGGGTGAATTTGATTAATGGTTTTCGATAACCGAATCTTGAGCTTGACGTCTTGACGGTATGACAAATTTGAAAAAGATTAAAGGTTTTTCCGGAATTTAGAATTAACATAATCAGGAAATCCCGGGATCAGGGATACCCTAAGTTATCGAATCAGTAATGAAAAGATCTGCGAGTACCAAGGTAACCAATATAACCCGAACAAGTGCCGAATTTAAGTGGCAGTGGGCAGGCATATTGCTCGCAGAACAGTTGACCGATGGGGCCGAAATGTTCTGGAGTGGCGACCGCGTACTGGAAGTCGTAGCGTTGGAAGGCCTCCCACAAGGTGGACCGATGACCTAATGAAGGCCGCTAGATGCAGGAAGCACAAAACCGGTCGAAGTGGCGGTGCTTGGGGGAGGCCTTTGCCAAACAGTGGGAGAGTAAAGGCTATCAAAAAACAAAAAAAAAACTAAATGCGCGAAGCAACCACCCGCGTAGTTTTGTAACTATGAGATTGATTAAACATTATAAAAAGGAGTAACTTTGGGACTTTTTTTCTATACAGCAAATTAATCCAATCATGTCTTTAAAAGCGATTACATGCCCATGATGAATTATATATTTTTTTCAAAAGTTTACAGCACTGTTTTTTTATGTTTCCCATGGATTCGAAAAAGAAGTAAGCGCGGTCTTTGTCGGGTTATACCGCCTTAAACAATAATTAGTTCAACTGATACCAAAACGCAAGACCATAAAAAACACCGTTAGGTTTAGCAAATAATAGGTCACCTACATCAAAACTAGATTACGGTCAAGTGCTTAAAATCGTCACTTTCACATGTGCCGATAAATAATATAAACATTGTTATCAGTACAAAATCAGGCTATCAATCACTCAATTGGAAACTCGTGCCCCGTTTGATACGAAAGTGTCGGACAGTATAGTGCACTGTCGATTTTTTGTTTACTGGACTGTGACGAATTATAATTGAATTGTGCGAGTGGTTGATAATGAAGTGTATGGGGTTTATGGATCACGCGATTGGTGAATGAAATTGATGATTTTTAGGGTTCCGTACCACAAAATGAAAAAGGAACCCTTATAGGATCACTCGTGTGTCTGTCTGTCCGTCTGTCACAGCCAATGTGCTCCGAATCTACTGGACCGATAAGTTGAAATTTGGTACACATTATGAACTAAAAAACACAAAAATACAAATACTTTTTCTTTCTTTCTTTCTTCCTTTTTTTTAACTACTGAAAAAAAAAAAAAACAGTTGTCTATGGTCTTAAAATGATATGGTAAATCTCTCAATATTGGGCGTACAAACTAGTCAAAGCATTTCTAGTTGGAATGTATGGGAGAACTTGTTTTTTAACTACAAATTTAAGTTTATATATACTAGCTTTTGACCGCGGCCCCGCCCGCGTGGATCTAAAAAAGTAGCCTATGTTCTTCTCCATATCCCTATAACTATAGGCTATAACTCTGCCAAATTTCGTGACGATCGGTTCAGCGGTTTAGGCGTGAAAACGTAACAGACAGACAGAGTTACTTTCACATTTTATAATGTACTAGCTTCTGCCCGCGACTTCGTCCGCGTTAAATTTCTTGTTCCCCCGACCCACCCCGTCGCAACACATTGCCTGCCCGTGCTTTTACTTCGTTTTCGCATAAACTTTCATTTAAAAAAAAATGGTGTTCTAGTTAATAGCAATGTAATTCTTCCTCAAGAATTGGGCTGTAAAATGCAAAAAGATTTTTTCAAATCCAACTCGCAGTTCCAGGGATTAGCGCGTTCAAAAAACAAAAAACCGGCAAAGTGCGAGTCAGACTCGCGCACGAAGGGGTCCGTACCATCCATACAAATCCTTATCCATGCTAATATTATAAATGTGAAAGTAACTGTCTGTCTGTCTATTTGTCTGTCTGTCTGTCTGTCTGTATGTTACGTTTTCACGCCTAAACCGCTGAACCGATCGTCATGAAATTTGGCAAAGATAGCCTGGGACATGGAGAAGGACATAGGCTACTTTTTTACGCGATAACCTACATCCAAACGGGCGGAGCCGCGGGCAAAAGCTATCCATACTAATATTATAAATGTGAAAGTAGCTCTGTCTGTCTGTCTGTATGTTACGTTTTCACGCCTAAACCGCTGAACCGATCGACCTGGGATATAGAGAAGGACATAGGCTACTTTTTTAGATGATAACCGACATCCACGCGGGCAGAGCAAAAAAAACGGCAAAAAAATCATGTCCGTTGTATGGGAGCCATATATTAAATATTATTTTTTTCTGTTTTTTTGTATTTGTTGTTATAGCGGCAACAGAAATACATCATATGTGAAAATTTCAACTGTTTAACTATCACGGTTCATGAGATACAGCCTGGTGACAGACGGACAGACAGACAGACAGACAGACGGACCGCGGAGTTTTAGTAATAGGGTCCCATTTTACCCTTTGGATACGGTACCCTAAAAACTAACTCTTCAGCTTTAGAATAGACTACCTCGCAGAGTTGATCATTACTTTGCTGCGGAGTTATTATAAAACAGTTATATCTCCTAAGATATTCATTGAAATTAAATGATGTAAGGGCAATTTTGTTCAAAATTAAATACTTGTGATGAATAACGTATTTATTTGGATAAGGATTAATACCATGTTTATGAAAACTCCTTCGCAAATAATGCATTAATTTCGAACAAATTTGATTACCATAAAAAAGGTTATAGTGAGTCAATCTTAAAAGATAGACATATGCTGTCGCAGACTTTTTTTTAGAAAATTTAAAGAGGATCAATTCCATCATACATTATATTTGCCTAACTTAAACCGTTTACGCAGCGCACGCAACGGAAGCTCTCAAAAAGAATATTTTTTCCCGTTTTTGCAACATTTTTCATTTATGCTCCGCTCCTTTTGGTTGTAGCGTGATGTTATATAGCCTATAGCCTTCCTCAATAAATGGACTATCCAACACAAAAAGAATTTTTCAATTCCAACCAGTAGTTTCTGAGATTAGCGCGTTCAAACAAACAAACAAACAAACAAACAAACTCTTCAGCTTTATATATTAGTATAGATAAGATCAACATACTCCATTCAACTAAACGAAGCATGAAACATGATGATTATTATTATCATTTCTCACAATGATAATGCTGTTAGATTAGATTTTTATTTTTCACTAATAATATGTATCTACTTAGATTTCCATTGAAAACAATAAAATCTAGTTTTTTAATATTTTTATTTTAAAGTTCTTTAATTACATTTTTAAATGTCATGGCGAATATTAAAACTAAGATAATCTTAAAAATACCAAAACTTCACAAAAAAAAAAAAAAAATAATACTCGCTAAGGCGAACATTCAATCTAGATTAAACAAAAAATACTAACACTTACGTAAAATAAAAACGAAAGTAGTTTTAGGCACGTATATAAATAAATAAAATTGCAGTGTCTGTTTGTAATGTCGAAATAACATTATTTTTACTAAAATCACAGATGTAAATAGATAATACGGTACATATAACAAAAAACATTATTTTTAAAATTTTTGTCTGTCTATCTGTCTGTTTGTTCGGGCTAATATCCGACGGCTGGACCGATATTGAGGGGACTTTCACTGGCACATAGGTAGCTGATGATATAAGAAGTAAATTAAGCTATTTTTATTTTAGAAAAAATACGCGGGCGAAGCCGCGAGCAGCAGCTAGTAAGCCAGTAAAAAACTGCAATTTACGGAGTATTCTCGTTTCAGCACCTATTTTTTGAGAACCTATGCATTGAGCACCAAAAGTATTCCCATTTGAGAATATCTTCGGTGCTCAAAATAATAGGTGCTCAAACGGGAATACTTCCAAATTACTGCACAGATTGTGAAGATATTTGGCAGAGAGATAGCTTAGTACTTTAAAGACATACGTTATTAATCAAATAAGTTGTTTTACAAAGGGTCATTTTTTTTTACAATCACATATCAAGGTAAAACGACCTTTAATTTGTCAGAACTCTAAAATAAGTAATAATTTCACAACTTTCTACATATTTTAATACTAAAAGGTTTATAGTTCTATAGTTCAAAAGGTTTTCGGAACAACTGGTCGCACAATAGTTGCTCAATAATGCTCAACCGTCGCAATTATCCTCAATAATAACGAAATTTATTTATAGTGAAACACCTGTTAATTGGACTGACCGATCGAGCCTTAATTGTGTTTTTTTTTTTTTTTTTGCAACGGTTGTGCAATTATTGGTGTCAGTATTTAATTGTGTTATAATGTTTCTATTATATCGTTTTCTGTACGGTTGTAAAATCGCATTATTTAAGTAGAGGGGGTGGATTAAAATAGCCTTCATATGTGGCTATTTACAGGGTCAAATTAAATTAGCTAGCGAAACTGAACAGACATTATGTGTATATTAAAAATAATAAAGCGAAACCAATGAGAGAAAAAAAATATATATCTCCGCTTAATAAATCATTTATTAAGTGCACACAAAAGCGCAATTAAATGATAAAAAACCGGTCCAGTTCGTGTCGGACCACGCACAATGAAGGGTCCCGTAGTTGGGATAAATATTGAGAGATTGATCATATTATTTCAAGATCATAGACTTCTTATAGATTTTCCTGTAATTTATAAGTATAGAGTATTTATCTGTATTTTTTTTTTTAATTAGGCCTCTTATCTCCGATACTACTGTATCGGAGATAAGAGGGGAAATGGTAAATTTTCGTCTATTTTCACTTATAACTTTAAAACAGTTTATTTTAAATTATAAAAAAAAAATATGTTTTAGACCCTCACAGTAAGCCCTTTCATTTGATATGTCACATGGTGCAGTTTGTAAAACTTTTTTTTTTTTTTTTTATTTGCCCCCCAAAACTGACCCCAATATTCTAAATTCGTTTATTTACGGTTTACGTACGTGTTTGGGTCACTCAAATTGATATATATACCATATTTCAATTTAATCGGTCCATTACATTCGGAGCAAATTGGCTATGACAGACAGACTGACACACGAGTGAACCTATAAGGGTTCCGTTTTTTTCCTTTTGAGGTACGGAACCCTAAAAAATATGATATATAAAAACAAGGTGCCAATATACAAAAATAATAACATACATAAAGAAATAGAGTAACACTATGACATAATTCAACGAGATAACTAATATTTAAGGTGCTTTGTGCGTTTCAAGGTTGCACCAATGGGAGTCCAGCTCAGCATGTGTCAGGCGAATATAACCGTAGCTAATATTCTGCTGGATCCCTGCAGTGACATACGGACGTCGAGCAGACGAGATAAATTGGTGATTACGACAAATATGATTTTTTTGGAGGGCTCAATGAGCGCTGGTCTTTAGTTACTTCAATTAAGAGTTGACAAAATCAGTATTTTTTATCGTGTTTAGATATTGTTACCCATGAAGTCTGTGCAGTAGGTACACAAAACAAAAAAATGGATTTTTTAAACTGATATTTCAAGTAACTACACTTACGAGTACTACACTAAATAAGACGTTGACACAAAAAAAAGTCAATTCAATCAATTTTTGTTGTTGTTTTATCTTGTTTAGATATCGATGCCCAACACGTCTCCGGAGTTTCGCTAACTAATTCAATTTGACCTTGTTTATAATATGTATCTCTCAAAACGGTGAAGGAAAACATCGCGAGGAAACGATGTTGTACTGGACCCAAAAAATTCGATGACGTGAAGTTTCATATTGAGACACGAAGCAACAAAATACGATCTAGAGGAATGTGGCCGTTTTTATTTAGATCGAATTTTGTTGCTTCCTGTCTCAATATGAAACTTTATAAAAGGTATTAGAAAATTCTAGACACACTTACCGAGGTAGCTGATTGAGGCGTTTTTCATTAGGTATTCCTTCTCAGTCACGAGATAATCCATACTATTATAAATGTGAAAGTAACTCTGTCTGTCTGTCGGTCTGTCTGTATGTTACGTTTTCACGCCTAAACCGCTGAACCGATCGTCATGAAATTTGGCAGAGATATAGCCTGGGTTATGGAGAAGGACATAGGCTACTTTTTTACGCGATAACCGACATCCGCGCGGGCGGAGCCGCGGGAAAAAGCTAGTATTTTTATAGAGGAGTGGCGTTAGTGGACCCGAGACAGCGCTCTTAAGTTGAATACCACGACCTTATACTCAGTAGAGGCACTACTTAGATCACACCGAAAAACAAGTGAAAACACTCCAAAAAACCGGTACATCACAACAGAGATTCTAATCTAAAAAACACTGTAACCGTAAATCTAAAACCGTCTAGCCACAAAATAAGCGCACTATCGATACTTTATAATTAAATTCTCACTCAGTTTATTTTTAACTGAAGTAGGTCAAGTTGTACGTGACTGAGTGGTTAAAGTGAACTGATGGTTAGATACTTTAGTTAGATAGATGTCAGAAAACAGGCGAGATTTTGATGACTTTGGGTGAATATTTCTAGCAGAGTTTTGTTTTGAACGGTTTCGTCTAAGTTGCACGTGGAAAACGTTTTGGGAGAATTCTTTACGAGCTGTTTTCCGTTTTGGGGAGTGTCAATGTCATCTTGAGAGCGCATTTTGGTAGGTAGGCTTCGTCACTAAAAACATCAGCCATCTACAAGTGTCTGTTTTTAATGTTATGTTTTATGTTATGTGTTGTTTTGTTGTTTGTTATGTTATGTTATGTATGTTGTTGTGTTGTTTTGTTGGTACTAATTGAAATGATTTTAATTTATTTGTGTCTGTCTGTTTTTTCCGGCTAATCTCCGAAACGGCTGGATCGATTTTGACGCGACTTTCAATGCCTTATCTGATGTTATAAGGAGTAAATTAGGCTACTTTTATTACTGTGCTTAAGCACTAGCAACATTAAAAGAGACAGTAGCAAACCCGAATCTAAACTATTAAAAGATGGACAGGTTATAGAAAAAGATCACCTGCATCATAAAAGCATAATCGATGCATTTCAACTATGAAGAAAACGTTAAACAGTCTCATGTACTTGCTAATTAAATCTAAGTATCAGGTATCGCAACACCAGGTATGACAATTTCACAATTTCAACCTTCTATCTCTAAACTTGCTTGAATATAAACAAGTATTCAACTAACAGGTATTTTCTATCCTTGCTTACCCCGACATTTTGACCCGACATACATACATATATAATAATAAACCAGCCTATTATCGTCCCATATTGCAACACTCAAAGACACTCGCTGGACTTCATGAGCCAACTGGGCCGCTAGATGTCATGGCCGAGCCCATCAGGCCAAAGACAGAGAGGAAGGCCCATAGCTCGCTGGGTCGATGACATCGTGAAAGTCGCTAGCACTCGCTGGATCCGCACAGCAGAAGATAGAGACCGCTGGTCATCTCTGGAGGAGGCCTTCACCTTCTAATAAGAGGGATTCTTGCTATAATAACTAAAACGTCTTTAAAATAATTATGAAAATAAAATGTAACAATGTAAATAAATAATAATAATAATGTAATACTTAGCTTATACGTTGGCGATTTTTTCAAGAACTGAAAACGCAAAGCATTTATTTGAAACTAGCTGTTGTCCGCGACTTCGTCCGCCTGGAATTTAGTATTATCGTGCCCCAATAAGATATTTAAATATTGTAAATTAAGGTGACGATAACTTTTTATTGCAATATTGCCGATTTTAATAAAAACAAAGCCTATATTCTGCTCCAAATTAATCTCTGTCTATCTGTGAGAACTACATGAAAATCCGTGTAGTGTTGCCGGAGATGTGCGCGAACCAACAAACATACGACACAGATGTTCTATTACTCTTCTTTAGTTACCCCCTTTCTATTTTTATTACTTTTCTTCTATTTACAGACACTACGGATTCCAATATTTTTAGGGTTCCGTAACAAAATGGTAAAAAGGAAACCTTATGGGGCGACTCAGTCTGTCCGTCCATCTGTCTGTTCGAAATGGGGCTATTAGGGCATGTCGGGTACCATATGAAAGAGCGCTATTTGCACATTCTCAATCATTTTTTTCAAGCCGTATAGTTTTCGGCTTTTGACGAAAAATGTAAAAAAAATACCGTTCCCGTTATCTCCGAAGTTTGCATAGAGAAAAATCTGAAATTATTCTATGTGAGAGAAGTTTATGTAAAGATTACAGGAAAAATAAAACTATGCGTCTAAATATCACACTTTTTCTAATATTGCAGTTTTAGGTCAGCGCCATCTCTTGACCGATAGTGGAACGAATGCCCTCGGTGCGCGAGTCCGACTCGCTCTTGACCAGTTTTTTTTAATTATATGTGTAGATAAATCAATTACACAGGCACTTTTGAATTGTCAAGGGTTCGGTCAGTCACAAAGATGCAGCTATAGGAACCTACTATCGCTTTGGAATGGGTAAATCCCATTCCAAAGCGATAGTAGGTTCCTATGGAGACGAATGGGCAAGAACTTCCACGGACACTCTTTTAAAACAAAATTGTAGTACCTACATGTGAGGACAATACAGAAAAACGATCACGTTAAAAGCGCAGATAATTATAAGAAAAAAATAAATAATAATAATTGCCGTGGTAACTAAAGAGATGACCAGTCCATACTGACGGCGCCCGTTCACGAACATGACGCATGGATCAGCACCATTCAGCTCAACCATTTTGAAGGGAACTTAATGATCCAACACCACACATTTACATCCACATACATACATAACCGACATAATATTCAACCAACCACACACACACAAACATACATAATCAATCTTTATCTACGCCCATGCTATAAATCCTCTATAAAAGTTTCTGAAACAGTTAGCTTATTGCCAACATTAACACTGGGTGTTTTAATGTTGGCAACATTAAAACACCCAGTGTCATAGTAACCATAATAGCATCCAAACGGGAGTTATAATGTTGTACTGAATTTCATAATGCAACTCCTTTGCTTTTACGAGGATGATGATCCCTTCCTTACTCATCTGTTTGATGAGTAAGGAAGGGATCATCATCCTCCCTTCCTTTCTCACTACTCAATTCGTGGTATCTTTATGAATTTCAAGAACATTGTCACGCACGCGCGTTTCAGTATACTATACCATAGCGTCGTATCCCGCCATTTTTGTTCGATATTAGTATTGCAAAAACTGTTTCAGAACCTTTTATAGAGGATTCATATCATGGGTGTAGATAAAGTCTTGTATGCAACTGTAATAATTAGGTATTAAAACACTCATTTGATACTATTATCTCACTTGGCTTCGCCTCGTGTGATAAACCCACATTCGTGTTTTGATACCCCTTAT
Source organism: Dryobota labecula (assembly GCA_947523025.1). Taxonomy (NCBI): domain Eukaryota; kingdom Metazoa; phylum Arthropoda; class Insecta; order Lepidoptera; family Noctuidae; genus Dryobota; species Dryobota labecula. Next base: position 19,665,269 of record OX383307.1, on the reverse strand, counting down.
TATACAACAGTTGCATAAATAACTATTAATATTCCCACAGCTGGGACTCCACTTAGACAATGGGCCATAGTTCACCATACTGGGCCAGTACGGGTTGGTGACCTGATATAAGTAGCAAGGATCCAGGCATGCAAATTCTTCAGGACTATTGATCTATCATTCAGTTGCTATGGTGAAGCGGGACTTTATGAAAACAGGTCGTGTCAGGAACAAGCTTTCCCGAAGCTATGGGTTTAATTTTGTTTTTGCTGGGTTGTAAATAAATAAACAAACATGTTTATTGGCAATCAATCTGGCTATATTCCTACTGCAGGGTAAATATATTTTTTCATACCTACAGGGACATACTGATATTTTATTATCAGGACATTGCGACTCCTTCGGCCATTATCAACATTTTCTTATGCGTTTGTTCCTTTATACAGGGTGTTTGGCAGAACGTTGAACATACGAAAATGGTGGATAGGTGGGGTCATCTGCTACTTACTCAGGCCTAATTTATTTGGCCCTGGCCCCCTGGATATTAAAAAAAAATTTTTTTTGCTTTCTTCTAGTTTCACCACTTTCTTAACTTTAAAGTGTAATTTGTATTAAAAATGGGTAAAACAGGCAATATTTTTATTTATTACATCTTTCTGTAAGTTTGAGGAGTCATAACTTTTTTTCTAGCTAACATCTGAATAAAGCAATAATTTTATAAGAATCTGCCAATATTAAAGATAAAAAAATAAACTAAAATATTGCCTGTTTTACCCATTTTTAATAAAAAAATACACTTTAAAGTTAAGAAAGTGGTGAAACTAAAAGAAAGCAAACAAATTTTTTTTTTATATTCAGGGGGCCAGGGCCAAATAAATTAGGGCTGAGTAAGTAGCAGATGCCCCACCTATCCACCATTTTCGTATGTTCAACGTTCTGCCAAACACCCTGTATAATATTTTTCATTTCTCATACTTGGAAAGTATGCTTGAAGTTACCAGATCAGAGGGATGAAAACAGTACTTTTCGTCCCTGGGAAATGATTTTCCCTGCTGTCAAATAATTTAAAAACCAAACCATGTTCAAACTTTTCATACAGCCACTCTGTTAAATCGCGGCGTAAAATTGTTATTTAAAAATATATTGGTATCAACAATTTTGTAATATGACTTTATACTTATAATTTACATTTCACTAACTTATTATTTAATTACATAGATTTGAGCAAATTATTTACCATAATCAATGATAATAATACTGGCTCGTAGAATGCCACAGAAAAAGAAACAAAAAAGACAGGGAATGCGGCAATTTGATCTTCAATTGTTTTGTCGAGTGCTAATTATTTACATATACAGATATTTCTTTATAATAAGTTCATCAGATTCAGATATTTATTTGTTTAACTAATCAGGTTTTTATTTACTTTCCATATATTCGAAATGAAAAGTAGACCTATTTGCACTATAGGCACTAGGGCTACGATCGTGCGCCAAACCTTCTCGTGCCTATATAGGTCCCTTTCATCCCTTGTGTAACAATCTACTATTAGTCGTTACTGTTGGATCAGAAATGTTGGAAAAAAAACTATGTAGAAATCAGTCGATCCTTTCTGAGTCATCTATGTTCTGAAAAGTTGTAATATGTACTAACCTATTACAACTATTCAGAACAGATAGATGAAGGTAACTTTAAAACTGTAACCTTTACTTTCAAACCACAGCAAAAGTCGGTAGAAAAGGGTATGGTGCTAGGACATCTATTACCACTCCGATGACTATGCCATATTACCAAGTATACTATGGGATGAATAGGTGCTATCGATATTATATAGGTACCTAGTTCGTGCTGACAAGAGAAGAAGAAAAGAAAGAAAGATAGAAAGAAAAATATTTATTATTTACATAAATTATAAAAAAGGAGCATTTTAAACTTGATTGACCTTATTTGTTCGAATAAACAAAACAATAAAAAAATAAAGACCTGTGCGATACCAAAAAGGCTCCTAACTCAGCATAAAGCTACGAAATTTTAAATAATATAGCGCAGCGCTGGTATTCTGATGTATTCTGATAGGGCTCGCTGTGATGGACACACACACCTACGGACACAGAAATCTCACTAGGGGAATAAATAAGAAGAAGGAAATCTTTTAAACCAGAACATAGAAATACTGCATGGCGGTAAAATAAAGTTAACGTTAACACTTTCAATGCCAAAAACCCAGCATATGGGTCTAAAAATAATTCTATCGCGTGCCCAAAACCCGCATCCGAGTCGTCGCTGTAGGTAGCTATTGATGACTTCTGTACATGCCCACGACGCGTCATGTACAGAAGTCATCAATAGCTACCTACAGCGACGACTCGGATGCGGGTTTTGGGCACGCGATAGAATTATTTTTAGACCCATATGCTGGGTTTTTGGCATTGAAAGTGTTAATAGGTTTCTAGATATTCCTACAGAGCGATTCACAAGAAGCTAATCTTAAACAAGCTATACTATTTTAAAGTAGAGCCTCTTGTCGGCTCTTCTCCATAGGAAACGACCAATTGGAACCGCGCTCCTAACTTCTGACGTATCATAAGTGCCCATGTAGGTTTATGTGAAATAAAATATTTTGATTTCTGATTTTGAATGTTCAGGTGTGAATTCCACGTCACGCATGTTCGCATTTCAAAGTGTATCAAATACGTAATACAAGTCATAAATGTCAAGCACTCAAATTGGGGCGCAAGTTGTGGCCGATATGAACGTTATCAGTGCTCGTAAACTAACAAATGACCTAATTGAAAGACGGTATGTGATTTCGATTGCGACGGAAGACCTACATAAAATCAGATTGGATCATGATAAAAAGTTTGTTGAAATATCAATCACTAGAAATAATAATATGAGTTGAGCTGTTCCAGCTCGCAAATAACAAGGAGATATATTCAGAGTTGATGGCTTCATTAATATTAAAGATGGATGTTTTGGACTACATTGTTGACTATACTCCATTTGAAATAATATTAGACATATATATAAATCTTTGTTACAGTCCGTTCAACCGACTTTGACTTATATTCCGTAGGCATAAGGATGGCGTTAAAAGCAAAAAAGTTGTTACAATACAAACTGTTTACTGCAGCTGCTATTTGTCATGCTACCGACGCAATAGAAGTCAAAATCATTTGAACAGACTGTAAAAAGGTTTATTTAAATGTTTTATTTCAAATGGAGTATAGAAACTAATTAAAAAAGTGTCACATTTAAGATAATTACAGAAGACCGAGGATTAGACGTAGTGTCAAACTATCTACATTGACGTACCGACAAACCATTCACCAGTTGGTGGAAAAAATGGCACAGAGAACTTTCACCTGTTGGTTAAATTAAATTAAGTATACTGCAGGTTCATAAAGAAGGGTTAAAGGGTTAAAATTATTTAATTGGGAACCGTGCAACATGCCTTTAACCCTTTCCACCAACTGGTGAATGGTTTATAGAATGCCTATTAGGTATTTACCTAATAGGCATTCTATAAAGAAAAACTGGCAAGAAACTCTATAGAATTCAATTACTTCATACAATAATAATTGCACATTATATCATCGACTAAACCTTGAATTTCGGTCATAAAAACAAATTAGTACGTAGGAGTTAATACTTAGACCAATCAAGTGATTCATTCTAACAATCAATTCAAAAGATTATTAAGCACACAATATTGACAAAAATCTCATATTACCTACTCTAACCGTTTGCAATGACACAAATCTCAAATACAAAAACTAATACAAGGTAAAATCAATCTTATAGGTGAAACAATACAGGCTACTGTAGCTTATCATAGAACTGCAGTTAAACTTAAAACACTAGAGAATAAAGTGAAGGATCCAAAGCATTTGGCCTTTGAACTAAGTATCTAATAATATAATATTATTTCCGTACAACGACGCACCTACCACGATATCAAAAATCGATAGTTAGTGCATTCGTTCAAAGCTAAATGGTTATAAACCTTGTAATGTTAAACAAAGCCTTCAAAGGAAATTCCTTAAAGGTGCTGCTGCATTACATATTATTAAAATATATGTATATATTATTTATATAGATTAAAGTCACTTTTCGTGTCCGTCTGTAACGCAACGGATTTTGATGTGGTTTTTGCCATTGTTTAGAGAATTCATCCCGGAAGGTTTATGAGGATTAAAAACTTGCGAAGCAGGGGCGCATCGCAAGTTATATAAGAAAAGAAAGAAAACACTTGCATATAAAAAGATAATTGACCCGATTAAATAGGTAAACAGAAAAATAAAACAAAATAGATCTACATTATAATCTCGAGCACAAAATCGAAATAATCGGCAGCTGCGATAAGAAGGCTTCCTCTCAGCAATGTATATATCAAGGCAAGTAAAGAAAACCAGCTATATTGATAATGCATACTCTTTGGACTGGTTCGTGGGTCTAATGGTTGCTAGCATAACTGCTGTGCATCTTGGATTTTTGCCCTGATGATGCCAACATGGGTCGTCCCCTTTTACATAACTGGCGAACTGTTGGCTACTATTCCAGCCAAGCCTTACAAAACAAAACACTGACATCATTCTTAGATATCAAAATCGACCGATCAGCGATAGATGCTCGAAAGTTTCTAGAATTTTCGATAGCTACCAAAATAAATTTTGTAAGGATTGTAAATCAGAGTTTGGACATTCCATTATTATCTTTAGGCTTATGACGTGAACTATGATTAAATGATAAATAGAGTTTTGCGGCAGGACAGGATACCTTTAAAATATACTGCTCCCAAATACTTATTTGACAAATTAAATAAAGTTTATTTTACAAACACTTAAAGCCACAGAAATGTGGGTGTACTAAGGCACATCTCCGCCTAATCCTTCGGAGAATACAGGTGTTGTGTTTTGTTGTTCAAGATTATGCACAAGATATGATAAATCGTTATGCACAAGAAAAGTCCTTAAAGGCATTGTTTCCCTAAACCAAGTAAAGGACACAGACCATATTATTGTACTTTGATACATGATTGCTGTCTGTTAGGTCAGGTCAATTCAAAGGCTCTTTCCTCAAAAGGCTATTCCAGACGTTGTAGTACATTGTTGCACTTACATCATTCTGAACCACGATGTCTGTTACTTTAATTACAGCACGATCTATGTGTTTGAAAAATGACAGCGCCATTTTGTTTAAAAATTCAAATATTGATTCGTAAAATAGTATTTGAAGATCTTACAGCAATAAATTTATTATTAAATCTCGGGACACTAATTTAGAATATGCAGGGTTTTGTTTAGAAAAAGTTGTAACATAAGAGTTATAGCGGCACCGCAGGCATTCATTTAGAGCGGGGGCACACGATGCGTTGCGGTGGCGGTGCGGCGCCGGAGCGGTGTCGCTGCGTCGTCTTACATAGAAATATCTGTGGCATGTCACACGATGCGCTCCGGCGCCGCACCGCACTCGCAACCACCGAGACGAGGCGGGCACCGCTCAGTTGTATATGTGGTTCTAAAGATTTCAATAAACATTCGAAACTTAACACACTCATTCGAAAGAAATTGTAAAACAGCAACTCTTTACATTCTTGGAGAAAAAACTTTTCATCACTGTTCCTTAGTGCAATAAAGGGACTGATCCAGTATCGTCGTACGCTTCTACGTCGATTTCGGCGGTGGCGTAATAGTAGGGGCCAACAACAGACGTATTTTACGATCCATATTTATTAACAGACTGTCCAACGCTGCTACGGCACCGCTGCGACATAACAACGTTGCGGCGCCGCACCGCTTGTGTGCCCGCTGATACGGTGAAATCTTTGCGGTGCGGCGCCGCAACGCATCGTGTGCCCCCGCTCTTATGTGGACAAACAAATGAAACTCGTGTTATTATTAACGTTATTTACAAATTGTACATACAATTATTTCTAGAGCAGTTTGAACATAAATAACGCTTTCCTGTAAACCTCGGTTTTTGACATGTCTTTATGTACGTAGGGACCGTCGATAAGTGTTATAGTTGACACACATTTTGGTGTCGATAACAAGTAAAAGGTTAAGTTTGTTGCATATTTTCGAGGTATTGATGTCCTGTGGCTGGGTATTTTACCTTTCAATCATAGTTCACGTCATAAGCCTAAAGATAAGAATGGAATGTCCAAAGTCTGAGTCATCTGATTTGCGATCACTACAAAATTCCTTTCGGTAACTATCGAAAATTCTAGAAGCTTTCTAGCGTCTATCGCTGATCGATCGATTTTAATATCTAATCAATTTCTAAGAATGCTTTCAGTGAATTGGTTTGTTGCAGATTAGAATTTACGATAGGCCTAAAATGAAATGTTATCACTAAATGCCACAACTTCCTTATGGTAACCTTGATCGTAGAAATGGGTAAATAGCTTAATTTTTCTAACTGACCGACTCCTTGCCTAAGTAATAATATATAAACATTTTATTTCTCTTCCACAAAGGCGTCTTGAACATATGAAGATTATAACATCTGATAAATACTTAGTGGAAGACCAGTAAGTCACTAACTCAATACTCCACTACTGGTTTTCCTAGTGTGTCAGGTTTTCCTAGTGCAGATACTGAGGCACTAGTGTGAGTTTATTTTAACCATCTCGGCTTTACGTATCGACCGCGTTCAGCACTCCGATTGGTGAAGGGCCAATCAGAGGCCAATCTAAACGCCGAACGCAGTCGATGCGTAAAATCGAGATGGTTAAAAGAAACTCACACTAGGGCCTCTGGTATCTGCACTAGGAAAACCTAATATACAGATTACCCAAAAACTGTTTGAGTAGTATATCTTAAAGATAATATTAACTGAAATACTAAGGCGTCTTCTATGACTACTAGGTACATGTCTCGTGTCTATAAACGAGAGATAACCTTGCGTATTTACAGCATTATTACACATCTTTGCCTACACCAAAATCAACCATCCTCAGAAAAAAAAAAAAACCCTTTACAACACTCATACAGAATCTACGCACAATAATTGCAAAAATCCCTAATGATTCCGATATTGAAACCTCAATGACGCCATTACAGACCTCAATCATCTTGACCTCAAAGTTTCTAGGTAGATTCGTGACTGAAAAATGTTAGTCATTCTAGTATATTGTTTTTAAATACGGATATTGGATTAGCATAAAAAGATGAGGTGTTTACATGCCTAAGACAAGAACAGATGAGTACCTATATTATGTGGGAAGCGTGAGGTCGTGTAAATAGTACTAACATGACTTGGGTCAAGTACTAATAAATGTTTCTCAGTAAAAAATCGAATTCTAATAATTTTGCCAACGTTAACGATGATGGCATGACTAATAGAAATAATATAATTAATGGGGAGATGAAGAATATTCATCAAAAGAAGAAGAAAATCGTGGCTCTGAAATATGATAGTTAGATAAGATAGACGATATTAGCAGAAATGATTTGTGAAAAAACAAGAAGATAGGTATATATCATCTCCTTCTTTTAATCCATATAGAAGAATAATTTATGGAAGTGATGACTGAATAGGGTTTTCATTTTGACAATGTAAAAGCAGCTTACGAATACGGTGATTCCCTAACACCGTTTTCATGACTTGAGGCAAACATATAGATAGACAAAGGTAAGGCGGACGTATATTTTGCTAAAGAAGACACATCACACAGTGGCTTAGCTTCAGTTTCAAAAATGTAAACTTAGACATCTAATAATGCAAGCAAAAAATAATTAAGTAAGTTGCGTTTTTTTAAGTAAGAATTATGCCACAGTTACCCAAAACGGAAACCGTTACATCCTCTCTCTAATCTCCGCAAAAATAATTTAAATTACAAATAACCCGTAAAGTTCATTTCGAAGTACCGTTTATGTAAAACAATGAAAATTGCTATGTATATCATTAGGTATATGAATATGCATGGCTCTGCCTTGACCGATTTGACCGACTTCCTCATTCTAACAATTGTTTTGAACGAGCATTATTTTAAGATGGTCATGCTCTTTCAAATTTGTGGCTTCATCAGGAGCTTAAGTGGTTTTACTAAGTGCTTTAATTGTTCTTTGGTCACGGTACCTACAAATTTTTGGTAAAGTTCAAGCATTTATGTAGTTTTCTGGTAGGAATATATTGCGTGTTTTAGCAAGTTCAAGATCATTCCTATCATGTATGTTATGGCGTGCATCTGTTGGTAATTCTTCGCTTTATGCAAGTATCAATGTATATTTCAAGTTCATAGTTATTATGCACCAGCTAGTACTAGTTATATATCTTGGATGTATCTCTGATTAACCGTGAAGGAAACATGGAACCTGAGGATTTGAACTTTCAACAAGGATCAATCAATTGTGATTCTTGGTCATTTTTCTTGGTCTTAGCAACAGCAGAGAATTGTTAAACGACTGTTGTTCATTGCTGAATAAAGAACCCGGCATAACTTATTTACCTCTGAGTTGCCTGTGACAACACCTTTTTTTAGGAAATGGAATGAAATGAAATCGTTTATTCTGTAAATCGACATTTCCTATCTGACTACCCCTGAGAAGAAATGGCGAAACAAACTCAGGGGTCAAAATCTCATTTAAAGTCCAGACATAATCTTGGTCAGATCATGTGAGGACCATGTAGATCCGTGTCTGAAATGGTATTTTGAGGAAAGAACCACACAATTTTGAGTGGAGCTGTCCAGTCAGTCCAAGCATTTGTCAGTAATCGCGTAGCTCAACTCAGGATTTAAGAAGCTCAACGACTCGACGAACAATACATAAAGTACTCAAAATACCAGACCATCATTAAAAATATGTGAGAAAGAGAAAATAAAAAAAGATAATCTAAAAGAAAACAAATGACCCACATAGTGCTCACATTCACAATAATTAAAGTAATATATGTAATACTTATCAAAGTAAATATTTATGTCATTTTGTATATAATATTTAATAATGTCAATCCTTACTAATATTATAAATGTGAAAGTAACTCTGTCTGCCTGTCTATCTGTCTGTCTGTCTGTATGTTACGTTTTCACGCCTAAACCGCTGAACCGATCGTCATGAAATTTGGTAGAGATATAGCCTGGGATATGGAGAAGGACATAGGCTACTTTTTTACGCGATAACCGACATCTACGCGGGCGGAGCCGCGGGCAAAAGCTAGTATGTATATAAAACATTATATACTTATTAAAATGTCAAGTTTTACGGTGTTAGGGTATATACCCTACCCGTAAAGTGGGCATGATATTTTTTTTTCTCGTCTATCCCATAGTGTGGAGTATTGAAGTTGAAGAACAGCTACGATGTTAAGTTTGTTTTTGGGATAAATTCATCCAAACAACGAAACCCTTCATTGTGCGTGGTCCCACACACACTTGTCCGGTTTTTCTCTCTAAACTCAGCGATTTGCTTCGGTGTATTTACTAGGCCAAACCTGCAAAGTTTTTATTACATATTCAAACATAATGTGCGAAGTTTTTGGTTTAGGTTAACAAAACAATGTCTAACTGTTACGATCTGCGCAGCTCATTAGGATAATTGGCTAAACTATTATACTGTGTCATGGTTCTAGGTTTTCCTCGGTTCAAAGAAGAATTTTTAAGGATCGATATTTGTGATCGTAAGTACTTTAGCATTTTGGAAATATATATTTTGAAAATATATAGGTACTTTGAAAATATATACTTTGAAAATATATACTTTGGAAATATATACTTTGGAAAGTTTTTTTTTATTTATTTAACAATTTATGTACACACATATAAACAGACAAGAAAAAAGTTAGCTAGCGGACCCCGTCAGTGCGTGCTGACATCTCTTTGAAGCGCGCGTGTAACACAACGCGCCGTCGACCCGGGCCTGCTTCTTACCGGACGGCGAGCTATATTCCTAATGCCTAGTTCCCCATTTCCAAAATCGAATCGTTTCATTTGCTTATAGCAAGGCCTAACTTGTCCATTGAAAAGACTATCATTAAGTCCAATTTCACGACCAATCCAACTGCGTAATCAAAATCGTATTCAATTAATAACATCAGAGCGGGCCATTGCCAATTCAATTACGATTAATTTATCATAATTATTTGCTTTCTACTCAACTTTTCAATAACCGTAGAGGAGTAAAGAGGTCAAATTGTTAAAGAATTTCTGTTGAATCGATTAAGTCACAAAACTGAGGGATAATTGCGTAACACACTGGTAATGACAATGCCTTTCATTTCGACAGTTCAAAAACATTCATTACGTGATTTAAGTTGTCAAGCAGACGCATTTTTCAAATATGTGAAGCAATGGATTAGCAATTTCCTTCAAAATCCATCAAATTGTCATTTAATGTGGGTTACCTTCTGCTTCCACCGAGTAGATACGAGGCCGCGAGCGCAAATCAATCAACTCTCTACACTACAAAGATCGCAAATATCACCGTCACCATAAATCAATACCGATTTTGATCCAGCTCTATGATCTCCCTTTCTTAGCCGGGGCCGCCTCCCTAGTACCAGGAGTTATGTCAAATTGACAGCTGCCAAAGTCGTTCTAAAACCAACTCTAAGTTCGGACATGCGGTCATATAAACATATATTATGGCAACTAAATATTTGCTGATTGTTTGTATTTAAAGACCATGTTTATAAACAAGTTTTTATTTATTTGCTGTTAGATGATCACAACAGGGATTTGTTATTATTAATACCACTATCCAAACAAACAGCTACCGTATACATATCTTTATATTGCGTTAACAACACCCAAAAATGGAGATAGTCTACATATATATTCTTCTCTCGTAATACATAGTATCGGCATGAACTGTATTAGACTAGCTCAATCGAGATGCTAGTGTATCTGACAGCCCATAGATTATCCTGTATGGGTATACAGCAGTGGCGAGGCGAGAATTTTTGTCAAAATCATCGGGGCGAGGACGTTTAATGTATTACAATGTTATTATATGATTAAAAAACTGGCCAAGTGCGTTTCGGACCATGCACAATGAAGGGTTCCGTGGTTGGTATGAATTTATCTCAAGAACAAAATTAACATTCTAATTGAAAAAGATGTTCTTCGATTCGGAATGTATGGGAGAACATATTATTCAACTGTAAATGTAAGTTGGTCGACTATTACTCGGTAACTTGTGAAGCCTACTTAGCTGTGATAGTTTTGCTTTTAACTTCTTTTATATACTACTGCTGTTAAGTTTTTCACATAGTCAAATACAACCATTTAGCTTACGGGGGGGGGGGGGGGGGAAACTAACAAAAATTTGCACTTTAAAGCTAATAATACGCAAACTGATCCCTGAATCGAAAAATGGTTTTCACAAACCCACAATATTTTTGAACGTCCTATCTACGATAAAAAAAACCCAGTTTACGTGTAGGGGATGTACCCTAAAAAAACTTGTCGGCGTGATTAATATGTATACTCATACCAAATTACAGCTTTCTAGCACTAAGAGTCTCTGAGCTGAGCCGCGGACAGACAGACAGACAGACGGACATGGCGAAACTATAAGGGTTCCTTGGTTACTACGGAACCCTAAAAACGTAACTTTGAAAAGTTTTATCTAACTTTAGTTTTGTAATGTTTTTTGTCTTATGATGTATTAAATAACTGTAATATGAGAATGTGTGTACTTATATTATTTAGTACCTAATAGTGGACTCACGCAGAGTGGTTTTTCCGGTAGAAATGGAGTCGTATGAGACCCTCGCCTCTGGTATACAGGATGGTCAGTTCTTTCATACGAACAACGCAGTAAGATGTGACTCAGCGCCTTATCACAGCTGCTACCATAAGTCAAAGCATATCTTTCACAGCGCATTGTTCTGCATTTGTTATTATCTAACAGGACATGACCGGCAAATAATAACATTATCAAAGCGCCTTTTATAAGTTCAGTGAATAATAGTCCAGTTTAATTATTAAGGAAAATTATAATCGTATGCTATAACAATCTGTGCTTACATATTTATACGATACATAGTAAATATCATACGTACTTAATACTACATTGATTTTAGATTGTGTTTTTAAGTCATAACCATATAGCTGGGAAAATTCTAGGCAGATGCTAGCCTTTTCCCAGCTATGTTGGGGTTGGCTTCCAGTCTAACCGGATGTAGCTGAATACAAGTATTTTACATGGAGCTACTGCGTACTGACCTCCGCAGCTCTGTAAGTGGGTAATACGATACCCCTTGGTAAGACTGGTTGTCACACTTTCGGACTTCTGACGATCCGTAACAACTGTCAAAGATCTACAAATGACAGCCGGGACCAATGGATTAACTTGCTTTCCGAGGCACGGAGGGGACTTGGTATGTAAAGAAAGTACCCATCCACGGACCAACCGTGGTAAGCGTAGCTTAACTTGATCGGTCGACTCGTGCGGCTGTTATTACTTCTTACCTCTCTACAGTCTTACCAAAGGGTATCTCCACTTGGTAAGACTGATTGTCTTTGGGCTAAATATCACAACCCATGGGTTGCGATGGTCAGATAAGCAGTCGTTCCATGTAAAATACTGGTATTCAGATACATCCGGTCAGACTGGAAGCCAACCCCAACATAGCTGGGAAAAGGCTAGGCGTATCACCTCATTGGCTCTCACCTCCAGGTCAACTCTGGCTAATACTAGTGTTGTGACGTTCTAGCTAATACTAGACCTGTGACATTCTGGCTAATACTAGTGATGTGAAGTTCTGGCTACTATAAGTCCTGTGACATTCTGGCTAATACTAGTGCTGTGACATTCTGGCTAATACTAGTCCTGTGATGTTCTGGCTAATGCTAGTGATTTGACGTTCTGGCTAATACAAGTTATGTGACATTCTGGCTAATACAAGTTCTGTGACATTCTGGCTAATACTAGTCCTGTGACATTCTGGCTAATACTAGTGATGTGACGTTCTGGCTAATACTAGTGCTTTGACATTCTGGCTACTCATTAGTGATTTTGAGTTTGTAACTGGTAACTTTTGAGTAGCGTCGTGGACAATCAGTCTTACAGTTTTACAATACGGAGTTACTTTGCGATTCTCATCGAGTTTCTATTAGCACTCTTTCTGGCACCCCTTTTGCAATCTCTTCAAGGATATACTTTAGAAGGTCATGTATGTAAATAAGATATTAAAATTAGTCTATCTTCAGTTATCAGATAAATATGTATCTTATCTACAAGGTTTGCGTTTTCACCCATTTATCCAAGGGCGTTATTATTTTTATTTACCAAAACATTTGATAGTTTTACGCTTTTAGTACACTTTTTAAGAGGGTCATGGTCGATGTGAAATTAATTACTTAGGGCCTTACAAATAAACACGAATAAAGTTATCCAGTATAACGATAAATTTTTTGATATTTATACCTCGCATAACTTTATTCCGTGTTTATTTGTATTAGGGATAAAGTTCTAACTTTAAGGCAAATGCTTCCTGTCATGACATGAAAGATAAAACGAGTGTTGCTTCAAGGTACTATTAAGGCTCCTACAAATAGGCGCGACACGCGACGCTACAAAAAGGCACCGACTGTCACGCGACACGCGGTGCCTTTGTTTCGCGTCGTGTGTCGCGCCTGTTTGTAGGAGCCTTTATTATAGAAAATCCATATTATCTGTATACCTACATTATAAGCAAATAAACTATTTCTATTTCTTGATCACGCGACGGAAAACGTGTTCACTATGCATATATTGGGATGTATAGACCATTAATTATAAGCATCCGAATATACAGGGTGATTGGAAGATGGGTGCAAAGCTTTAAGGCAAAGATAGAACAGACAATTTAGAACCATTTAAGCCAAGGTTGTCATAAACGAAGTCATACCAATTTTTTTTCAATAAGTTTTATAAACATATTGTAAAAAAAAAAACTGAACTTTAAATGTCTGTAAAAAAATGCCTAATGACACAGAAGCCTAAAACATGTTTTGCTAGATTGCTTACACATTATTTTAATTATCTAAAAATAAAAATAAATCATTTATCGTAATTTCCGAAAATTGGTTTAAAAAAATTGGTAAGACTTCGTCTAAGACAACCATGGCTTAAATGGTTCTAAATTGTCTGTACTATCTTCGCCTCAAAGCTTTGCACCCATCTTCCAATCACCCTGTATATATATTTTTTTTTACATTTGTTTGTTATTGAAAACAGAAACCCAAAGCCCATTCAACAAGCTATCTCAAATGGACGTAGTTATGCAGAAATGTTCCAACCCACAAGTCACCCGAAATCGAGATAATGTGATCAAACTACCTTTTATGACACTTAGAGTCAGATTTGCAATAAGGTTCCAAGTTTTAAGTCTTATATCAGAAAATATTTTTTTCACTTACGTTCCAACCCACAACCTTTATCAAGTAATAACTTGTGTAAATTAACTAGAACGTACTATGAGGACAGGAACATTTAATGTTTTACGAAACAGTATATTTATTTTGTTAAAACGCCACAACAATCTTGTAACGTTTTAGCAAAACCATGTTAAACCATTTTATTTTGGAACAAATGTTCCATGTATATTTGGAACGTTTTTGCAAAATTACAATAGCGGGGCATAAACGTTCCAAAATTTGTGGAACGTTATGTTTCAGACCTAAATACCATAATTTGAAAACTTAAAAGGTTTCATGAATTTTGTAATATTATTTCCCTAAATAAAAACCTGTTTCGAAAAAAAAAAATGTTTCAATTTTAAAGGGTTCATTTTTAACACGCTTTAATTAGCTTCATCCTTAACTGTTTGCATACACGACCACTAAAAATAAATTAGTGAAACTAAAAACCTTTACTGAATATAATTGTAAATGTTTAAAAAATTGTGCTATCTTGATTCCAATAGAGAATAGAAAGGAAGAGTTCGAAAAATTTGTGCGTCTAGGGTCCTAAAATGCACAATGTGTATACTTAGCATCATGTATTAAAGAAGAAAATAAAAAACGCAGTTACACTATGACTAATGTTCCCGAGGCAAAAAAAAAGCCAAAGCAATTCATCCGTGTCTATTCTATTAATGGTACAAAGGTATGTCGTAATATGTTTTTAAACACTTATCAAATTACTACTCAAAAAGTTACCACTGCACTAAAAAAACTTAGAAGTAGGGAGCCCATAATGGATGGTAGAGGAGTTAGCACAGGTGGCAAGAATAAATTATCAGATGAAATGTATAATTTCATAGTCGAAACTATTTCAAAACTACCAAAGTATGAGTCGCACTACAGAAGAGAAAAGAAAATGACACGTTATATTTACAACCGGGGATGACATTACCTAAAATTTACGATATATATCAGCAGGAGTACACAAATACTTATGGTGAAGGGCAAAAGTGCGCTTCCTTCGAATCAGTCAAAAAGATTTTTTACACTAAGTTTAACCTTACCATTAAAAAAAGACACTTGCAATAAGTGCGATATGTTAGCCATAAAAATTCAAAACGCTAACACCCTCGAGGAAAAAGAACAAGCTAGAACAGAAAAGACTCGACATTTAGAAAAGGCTGAAAATTTGAGGAAGCAGATGAACTCCGATTTTGAAGACGCTCGAAACAAGTCGACTATTGAATGTGTAACATTCGATTTGGAAAAAAACTTTACCATTACCACGAATACCTACAAATGTTGTGTTTTATAAAAGGCAATTGTGGCTCTACAACAGTGGCATCCATAGTGCTTCAGATGACATTGGTCATTGTTACATATGGGTTGAAGGGGAAGCAGGAAGAGGTGCGCAAGAGGTGGGATCGTATTCAAACTAAACTAAGGCCCACTGTTGAACACCTTATTCTTTGGAGCGATTGTTGTGGAGGGCAGAACCGCAACATAAAAATAGTTCTCATGTTGAAAGCACTTCTAAACTCACATGACACTTTAAAAGTCATTACAATGCGATTTCTTGAGTGTCATACCTTCCTGCCTAATGACACAGACTTTTCCAAAATTGAAACTGCTCTCAAACACTATCAACGAATTTATACAGCCGAAGAATATATGTCCATAATTAAAAAGTGTAAAAAAAAAAAACCTCTAGAAGTATTTAAAATGAATAAGACTGATTTTTATGGTACGGAAAAATTTGAAAAAAATATTATCAATAGAAAAAAAATTCACAGACAAAACCAAAGTCAATTGGTTAAAGACAAAAGAAATAAGAATTGAAAAAGAGAAAGTGTCTTCAATTTTTATGAAATCATCATTTGAGGAAGATTACAAGGAATTAACAATTGAAAAAAAAAATTTGAGGGGAATCACGAAATATTAACATGTCCGATTTCTGTTTGTTGTGGCCAGATGGTAAAGCCATTGCTCCAGCCAAATTTGCAGATTTAGAATCCATGTATCAGTACATCCCTGAGGATTGTCATAAATTTTATAAAAACCTAAAGAGTACGGAGGGAATCATAGATGATGTCGATGGGTTTGGTGGGGAACCAGATTTCGAAATGCAAGAGGATGATGAGTAAGACGTATGAAGATTTTATCATCATCATCAGCCTATAGTAGTCCACTGCTGGACGTAGGCCTCCCCAAAAGCACAAGATTTTATACTGTTTTTTAAATTGTGACCTAGTAATAAAAAAAATCATAAGCAATTACTATTCTTTTATTTGTTGTTCAGGTTTTACATATTTATTAAAAAATAAAATTTATATGTAAAATTTAGATCATAAATATTAAGGTACAGATGGATAAAAAGTACCTGGAACGTTTGTGCAAAATTAATTTGAAGCTATGTTCATGTAAATATTAATTATGTTAAAATGTTCCAATACCAATAACATATTTTTTTCTTATTGTAAAGTGAATAGCCTAAAATTAAACATACGATTATCTAAACACAATATAATTCAACAATAAAACCTAAAGTATTGGCCTTTACTAGTTAGAATAAAAAAGAATACCATTGAAACGCGTAAATGCTTTTATCTCAAATTCAATTTACTGTGGAATGAAACATTTTCGCATAACTACGTCCAAATGATTTAGACACAAACAGCAGATAACATTAGATTTGTCACTAAATTAGAATTACTGATCTGAGTCTTGATCACCCTTTCAAAAACCGGTAAAGCTTGCACGCTGGCAGCCATCACTATGTGACGTCACAACTTATCCGACCAATAGCAAAGTGCACCGCATGCAGGTGAAGTTTAAAAACCTTAATATAAATAATGTGACAGATGACGTCATTTAATGCAAACAGTCAAGGTTAGAGTTCGATATTTCAAGTTTGAAAAAGGAACAAGTTTTTTACTGGCCAGTCGAAATTGCAATACAATCTTTTAATAGTTATTTATGCAATTATTGTATAATAAGGGGTATCAGAACACGAATGTGGGTTTATCACACTCGGCTTCGCCTCGTGTGATAATAGTATCACATGAGTGTTTTAATACCTAATTATTACAGTTGCATACAAGACTTTATCTACACCCATGACATGAAACCATACTTCCTTACTAATATTATAAATGTGAAAGTAACTCTGTCTGTCTGTCTGTCTGTCTGTATGTTACGTTTTCACGCCTAAACCGCTGAACCGATCATCATGAAATTTGGCAGAGATATAACCTGGGATATGGAGAAGGACATAGGCTACTTATTTATGCGATAACCGATATCCACGCGGGCGGAGCCGCGGGCAAAAGCTAGTCCTCTATAAAAGGTTCTGAAACAGTTTTTGCAATACTAATATCGAACAAAGATAGCGGGATACGACGCTATGGTATAGTATAGTGAAACACGCGTGCGTGACAATGTTCTTGAAATTCATAAAGATACCACGAATTGAGTAGTGAGAATGGAAGGGAGGATGATGATCCCTTCCTTACTCATCAAACAGATGAGTAAGGAAGCGATCATCATCCTCGTAAAAGCAAAGGAGTTGCATTATGAAATTCAGTACAACATTATAACTCCCGTTTGGATGCTATTATGGTTACTATGACACTGGGTGTTTTAATGTTGGCAATAAGCTAACTGTTTCAGAAACTTTTATAGAGGATTTATAGCATGTGCTTAGATAAAAGATTAAGTCTGTGTGTTTAGTTTTATTTATTTTGTTTTTACAGTTTATACTAGGTTAATTTTTAGGTAATTTTTTGGATTACAAAGCAAAGTTTCTTCCTCGAAATACTAAAAGTTGTTCTGAAATTTATGAGAGCTTTCACCTCCTGCAGAGGGTCCCTTTCTTGTTATCTTGATTTTCTTGGCTGGCAAGGCTTTCGATAAGAAGTATACCTACAAAAGGTTTCCGCCTTATCTAACCTCTTAGGGATGAAAATGTCAAGGATCTCTTTCAGTTTCCTGTGGCTTTTATAAACTCTTTTTTGCTTTGACTAAAACGTGTGACATATCAAATGAAAGAGCTTATTTTAAGGATTTTATTTTTATAATTTTAAAGTTATTTAAAAAATAGATGGAAATTGACCTTCACATTCCATTCCCTTTTAGAGGTATGAGGAACAGGGAGTAAAGTTCACTCATACTCTATAGTAAAGGGAGGATCCTCCGACCTGACGGGTATTGTGTCTGGTGGGCAACTACCCGACGGTTGATGTCGGGATGTTGCATATATGCTAGTCGCGCGGTAAACTCTTATAGCGCGATGCAGGATTTGTGACGTCAGGTCTTTGATGCGTAGTTCGCATGTGGCGTTGTTAATACCGCCACACCCTTATCTCCGAAACTGCTGAGATTATAATTAAAAAAAAAAAATGTTCTTTACTTAAGAACTGGAAAAGCTTTAAGAAGTCTATGGTTTTCAAACAACATACATATCTCTCAAATATTGTGCGTACAAACTTACATTTGCAGTTGGAATGTATGGGCGAAGTTGTTTTTCAACTACAATGTTAAGTTTGTTCTCGGGATGAATTCATCCCAACTACGGAACCCTTCATTGTGTGTGGTCCGACACGCACTTGACCGGTTTTTTTGTGAAAGAAGTGTTAAAATGAAAACAGGGATGATTCCTATGCACTGTATAATTTTCTGTAGAACGGTGATTACTTTCCCAACACTTGACTCGCTTTATAATAAGAACAGCTGTTTCAGTTACCCTACAAGGCAGTAAAAAAACTTAAAACAATATTCAATTACCGAAACTGGAATAAAGAAAAGCCTACATTGAATAGTCAATCGACTGACAGACATATTTGTACCAAGGAGACCAAAAACGAGAAATGAAACTAGTTTTGTGACCGTCAACCTTTTACCCGTTCATTTTTTTTTTTGTATTTTATTCAAATTTCGAATGTTATTGTCAAGTTCGAATATGTAGGTAATACTAATATGTTTTGTTTATTCTCTTTAATAGAATTATAATTGTCGTTTATAATTTTTTTTTTGGTTTCCTGCTTCTATGTTGACTTTAAAAAGAAAGGTTTTATGGAAACATTTAAAAACCATTTTTAAAAAACGTCAGGTGTTTAAAAGATCCTTCTCGTTCCCGAGTTTCTTGCCCGTTCTTGTCCATCGTTTTGGAATGGGGAACTAGCTTCAACTTTCTGACCACCATAGAAATCTACGTTCATCACACAATCGTCTTCTTCAATGCCCCACTCACCGCACAGACTTCATTCACTCTTCAAATTCAAATTCATTTATTGTTTGTCACAGGTGAAATATCAGTTCTTAGGATTATTATACAGGATCGCTGTAGCATACCTATAAGGTGTACAATTAATGTTGGTTCCATTATATTCATTTAACCTTAAAATCATTATTCGTCCTAAGTCAACTTCCATCATTCATCATGCATTAATATAGTTGTCTTCCTTCCTCGTTCAGTATATCTCTCTGTGGAATGCGTTTTTACGAAATATTAGGGTAGGGTAGAGTAGGGTAGGGTAGGTTGGTAGGTAGATAGGGTAGGGTAGGGTAGGGTAGGGTAGGTAGGTAGGTAGGGTAGGGTAGGTAGGGTAGGGTAGCGTAGGGTAGGGTAGGGAGGTAGGTAGGTAGGTAGGTAGGTAGGTAGGTAGGTAGGTAGGTAGGTAGGTAGGTAGGGTAGGGTAGGGTAGGTAGTTAGGTAGGTAGGTAGGTAGGTAGGTAGGTAGGTAGGGTAGGTAGGTAGGTAGGTAGGTAGGGTAGGTAGGGTAGGGTAGAGTAGTGGAGTTTATACTATAGCTTTTGACAGAACGAAGTCTGTCGGGTCAGCTAGTTTATGTATAATTAATTAATTAGGTATACTCGTATGTACCTTATTTATAGTTAAGGTATATGTATCCATACTAATATTATAAATGTGAAAGTAACTCTGTACGCCTAAACCGCTGAACCGATCATCATGAAATTTGGCAGAGATATAGCCTAGGATATGGAGAAGGACATAGGCTACGTTTTTACGCGATAACCGACATCTACGCGGGCGGAGCCGCGGGCAAAAGCTAGTATCTAAATAAAATGTATTCCCCAATTTTCGTAATTGCACCTACCACTGTTTGTACCACCCAAAGGTTGACAATGCCATGCGACAGGGTGGGTTGTGGGCCGACATTTTACGCGGACGAAGTCGCGGGCTTCTAGCTAGTAAATAATAAAAGTGCCTGTAAATGGTTTCAATGAAATTTGAGCCGACAAGTATTTGGCTTTATAAAATGTATTTTATTAAGTTTTTTTTTTTCTTTGCTAACGTAATTAACAAACTTGATTAAACAATATTATTATTAACATAAACGGGATATTTACCATGTTTATTCATTGTTCTGAGTTCCCGATATTTCGGCGCTGTTGCAAGCACCATGATCACCACAGACTACTTAGGTATCACGATGATGATCACGGATAAACTGAAGTCACTGCGGGTGGGTGTTTATGAGCAGACAAAACGGTCTACCCTCTTGATAAACAAATTACAGTTGATCTATACTCAACGCTTAACACTATCATAATTCACATCAAGCTTGCATAACAGTCACCAAATTTTTTGACATAGAACTTGTGCAGTTCCAAACCAATAAAACCTATATGACAGCCGTCAGCTGCAGAGCAACGTGGTATTCGTGCAAATTATAAAAACCTCGAACCAAGCAACGTGACAAGACAGGACCAGAGACTGTTAAGAGAAGTGTCACAAATTTTGTCAAATCTATACAACATTAGTTTTAGTTTATGCGAAATCCGAAACACGTGTCTAGTATTTTTATGTAAAGAATTTGTGTACAAAATTTCAAAACTGAATCATGAAAAATAACAAAGTTATAAGCTTGTTATGTTACCTGGGCCTCAAGTCTGCTATTACAATAGTGTCAGAATGGTCTCGCCATTGTATTTGACAGTGTTTGTATGGTAAATCTGTCAAAAACTCACAATGAAGAGACCATTCTGACACTATTGTAATAGCAGACTTGAGGCCCAGGTTGTCCATACAAAAACATGCTCACCACGCGGCGCACCCGCGCCGCCCGCGCCTTGCGTTCATTAATAATAATATTAATTTGGCAGTAGGTATCTAACCGTACGACGATTGTATTGTAATGAACTGGTGATAACATTTTCCATCACACTTGCAGGCTTTGGACTTTTTCGTAATGGTCAAGTACTTAGTGTCGCTCGGTGTCCAACTTGTAACCTTTTTAAATATTTTTGGGAAAAAATATAACATGGTGTAACATGGTGTGTATTGGAATCGATTCAGTTACTTATTCTAAACAAACTATATTCAGGTTTTGCACATACTAAAAATAATGTTGTATATACAGCCCAATGGTAATGGCTGCGTCTTACCGAGTTGTAGGTCGTAGAACTGATGGCAAGTCAAGGCTCCTACAAACAGGCGCGACACGCGACGCTACACAAAGGCACCGCGTGTAGCGCGACAACCGGTGTCTTTGTGTCGCGATGCGTGTCGCGCCTGTTTGTAGGAGCCTCTGCACTTTCGTTGGTCAAATTTAAAAAGAAAGACTACGACAATTACAGATGAATCATATTTAAATTCTAATTAATAAATTATTCAGTAAGAATTGGATAGGACTGGCTCAAAATAGGAAAGAATTGTGTGAAAACATCAAATTTCATTAATTCCGCACTGTCTTTTTAACGCTGATAATTACGATGAAGATGTATCAAATTTGCAAGATTCAGTATCTGTCTAGTTTATTGTGCTTTTGGATACAGGTTTTTACCGAAACAGACCAGTGCTCATCATCACCGTACTTGTCAAACTAGTTGGTGATTTTAAAACTCGTATTTTACTGCTAAAGCTGTTTCTAAGCTCAAAAGCTAAAGGTAGATATGGATAACGGTCTTAAAATAATAATGTACAAGTATATAAAAAAGGAGCGGAAATGAAATAATCATAGGGCATCAAAAAATTCGTTCGCATCGTAGTCAACAAGAATAGTGCCAAAAAGGGGAATATTCCCAGTGGTAGCGATCGGGAATAAAATTCCCATTTGCCACCGGGTTGGTGATCCACGCCGCAGTGTACAGCGATTTGAAGTAGGGGCAATGACTTCCCAGTCGCTACCTGGTGGCAACTGGGAATTTTATTCCCGATTGCCACCTGGGGGCAATACATGTGGAGGCGACTGGGAATATTCCCAAAAAGGCGGGCATTCTTCGGGCAAAAATATGCCAGTCCTCTGGTCACGCGAAGAGTCGACCAACCGCTTGGCGATGTCTAAAAAAACTAAGTGGGAACTCGGAACTAGGCCCTAGTGTTTCAACCCCAAACGGCTCGAACATCCCATTGATAAGAAAAACTATGGATTAACTTTATCATAACGTATCTTTATTTACAAGTTTATTTTATTATACCTAATGGTAAGCACCTATTTGTAAGTATTTAAATGTATCACGGAATAGTACTGATTTCCAAGATACAGGTTTTTTACCTAGTTTGGAGTTCACATAGTTTTAGCCGTCTACTCACTTCCATTATTTGTATCCTAGTTCTTAGGAATAAAACTGTATTAGGCTATATTTTATTGAGTCCAAATAAACGTTATTATTATTATTATTTTATTATTATTACTGCTTTACTGGTTCAGTGGTCAAAGCAGGATTACTGAGCGTTGGGTACTGGAATCGATTACCGATTCGAGCAAAGTGTTATTGGGTTTTTTAATTCAGGAATATCTTTAATGTAAATTTCTATATAATAGGGGCGACCCTATCGCCAATAAAATGTCATAAATCCAGAATTCGGAATGCTACTCAGAATGGAAAAACCCCGTGACGCTTTGCCCGACCTGGGACTCGAATGTCAGATCGACTGCTCAGAAGTTAGCGATTGCGATCATAGGCTTATTTTATGTTTACCAATTATTTTTTTGAACGCAGACAAGGTCTATTTTTTAATCAAAAGTATGTCCATCAATAAAAAGTCAAAATAGCGCAATTGTCATATGTTTATTGTTTTTTCTTTTCTTATTGTTTTTTGTTTCTCATGTTCTCCGTGAACTTGAATACTGCCAGTTCCAAGTTGATTGGTAGGTAGTTTTATATGGCTTGAAGTTGTATCAACTTTTTTCATATAGGTAGGTTCCTAGATATCTGTTCACCTTTCAATGGAATATTGGCGTGAAAGAAAATAATCTTTCTTTAATCCAAAATCGTTGTTATTATATTGCTAATAACTATAAATAAAGTTAGTTATTGACGTAATACAAACGATTTCTATGATGTAATGCTTAATTAAGTTAAAATGTAGGTACCATTATACCTATCCTATTACGCTCTAGACTATCAATCAGAATATAAATAGGGTTTATAACAATTGCCTGAAGTACAAAAGATACCTAACACAAAAACCATACAGGCTGAAAATTAAAGCCAGTTTTTTTAAAATAAATTTCAAATTCAAGTTTCGAACTTACCAAAACGGCGAAACTTCCTCAGTTTAAAACACAGACACAACACAGAACTTTAAGACACATAAGAAACCACTGGGATTCCTGTCAATGCAATGTAACTTTCTACTTTGGCTCTACAACTTTTAAACACAATTCCACTAGAATTCATAACAAAAACGACATTTGAATTTCGAATTTTAGTTAGCAAACACGCGTTCTTTATTCAAAATTAGTTGTTCGAATTATTTTTGATACGTAAAAGTTTTTTATGGCGGAACGGCGAGAGACGTGCAGCCTCTCTGGACGGTGGTTCGCATCTGGCAGAATGCCTGACCTTCGCATAATCAAACGCAGTGGAGTGAAGTTGGCTGTAGACCGGTTTGCTTTAGGCAAAAGTGGTACTTTTTTCTTTTTGCCCTCACTCGCACTTCAGTGTGGAGAACTTTTTTTTTGGTTTTGTGACTATTATCGAGGTGTATTGCGTTTGAGGGTGAGTAGAGATGTTAGATATCCATACTCCATACTATACTAATAATATAAATGTGAAAGTAACTCTGTCTGTCTGTATGTTGCGTTTTCACGCCTAAACCGCTGAACCGATCGTCATGAAATTTGGCAGAGATATAGCCTGGGATACGGAGAAGGACATAGGCTACTTTTTTACGCGATAACCGACATCTACGCGGGCGGAGCCGCGGGCAAAAGCTAGTGTTTTCATAATAGTTGAATGTGTTGTTTATAGAATTAGACGTCTATAGAGCTTATATTTTTTAAGTTTTATCCAATAAACAGAATAAATCAAATACTGGAGACTAGACTCAGTCAAATACTTAATAAGTAATTTAACTGTTGTACCTTCTTTAGCTATGGAATTTAATCTCAAAAACTCATCCCTATTTATACTACAAGTTTGAGTAATTTCTTAATTAATATTAGTTGATGTTCACAAGTTGTAGTCGAGAGTCGAGAGCTCAGTCGGTATCTTAGGCCCGTATTATAGAACGTCACTCAATACTCAAGCATTACTTAAGACTAGATTCAAGCCATTTGATTGGTTGAAACTAGTTTTAAGTAATGCTTGAGACTAGTTTTAAGTAATGCTTGAGACTAGTTTTAAGTAACGTTCTGTAATACGGGACTTAGTGTCCTGCTAGATGAAATTACAAATCGCCCCCCAAGCTGTATATCGACGGTGAAGTGCCAATAACTCCTAACTGAAAAAGTCAAAAATGTACACAAACTGAATGAGGAGGCATGCATGGCGGTAATGCCATAAAATAGGCACGTTGGTTTAGTTGGAGGTATTTCCACATATAGTTTAGCAACAAAAAATACACTTAAGAGATTTCACTAAAACCTGCAAATGCTGCCTTTAAATTCAAAATGATAAACAAGGCACTCACTCATTAGCCCTCTACAATCTGGGTTCAGGCCTGGGCACAGCACTGTTTCCGCCCTCCTTAAAGTGACTGGCGATATAAGGGCAGGACTGGAAGACACCAAAGTTACTGCTCTTGTGTTGGTTGATTTCTCGAATGCCTTTAATACCGTCAGTCACGACATCCTGTTAGCCATTCTGTCATATGTTATGGTCTCTCCCGAAGCACTGGAATGGTTCTCCTCTTACCTTCAGGAACGTCAGCAGTCCATTCATGTTGGGGATTCTTCTTCATGCTGGTGTGATTTGTTAACTGGCGTTCCTCAAGGCGGTATACTTTCTCCTCTACTCTTTTCTATTTTTATTAATCTAATAACTTCCGTACTTCAATGTGCGTATCATCTGTATGCAGATGACTTGCAGTTGTATTGTCAAGGGAAGGTTGATGAATTGCCTGACGCTATCGAAAAATTGAATAGGGACTTGATAGCCATAAAAACCTGGGCTGATAGATTTGGTGTAGCTGTAAACCCTAAGAAGTGCCAGGCGATCATCATTGGCAGTCCTCGTGGTATTAGCAAGGTGGATGGTTCAACTTTGCCACCGGTTCTCTTCAATGGTACGGTCGTTCCTTTTAGCACTGACGTGAAGGACCTAGGCTTGCACATTGACAATACTCTGAACTGGCGAACTCAAGTCGCTAAGGTAAGCCAGAAGGTTACTGGAACGCTGCGGGCTCTGTACCGATTGAAAAATATATTACCAGCGAGCACTAAAACAATGCTTGTGCAGTCCTTAATTTTCCCTATCATCGATTATAGTGATGTGTGCTACTATGACCTGAATGCAGATCTCCTCGACAAACTTGACCGTCTTCTCAATAACTGCATTCGATTCGTTTACAATCTGCGTAAATATGATCATGTCTCTGCGCATCGGTCGCTTCTAAAGTGGTTGCCCATACGCCAGCGCAGAGAGCAAAGGGCGCTGACCACCTTGTTTTCATTTCTTGACTCTCCATCTTCCCCTCGTTACCTAGCCCCCCACTTTCAGTACATTTGCGCCAACCACAATAGAAATCTTCGTTCATCTCACAATCGTCTTCTTCAATGTCCCACTCACCGCACAGACTTCATTCACTCTTCCTTCTTCATACAGTCTATCTCTCTGTGGAATGCGCTCCCCCAGGAAATCAGGATGGCAACCAACCGATTATCTTTTAAAGTAAAAGTTCGTGAGCATATTCGCAAGAAGCTGGCAGTATCATCATAACGGTAATGTTTTCCCATTGTGTGTCTTATTTGTTTTAGTATACATATTTATGTGTATTTATTTGTGCTTATATTTATATATAATAAGATTTATATATTGAATTTATAGTTTGTAATAGGTTTATGTATATCTTTATATTTAAATTAATATTTATTCCTCAATTTTCGCTATTGCACCTACTACTGTATGTCTCTGCATCACCCAAGGGTTGACTGGTAGAAAATGCCTATGGCATTAAGTCCGCCTCTGTACATGTTTTGTGCTTAAAGTATTAAATAAATAAATAAATAAATAAACAAGTGAATTCTAGAAAAATTTTAGTTAGGAGGTATTGGCACTTCACCGTCGATATGGGGAAGACCTCTTTTATCATACATAAACAATAATCCTATTATTGTTTGTGTATGATTTTCTACAACGTGATTGTTTCTTTAAAATAAAAATCACTTGTTTGAATAATCAGACTATAATGTTTCCACTGCTGGGACACAGGCCTTCTCTCTGTAAGAGGGAGTGGGCCATATTCCACCACGCGGGCCCAGTGCGGGTTGTCACATGTCGTCGAAATTATTGGTTCTAGGACATACCGGTTTCCTCACGATGTTTATCTTCACCGTTTTGAGAGCAGAGCCTCAAGTCTGCTATTACAATAGTGTCAGAATGGTCTCTTCATTGTGAGTTTTTGACAGATTTGCCATACAAACACTGTCAAATACTCACAATGGCGAGACCATTCTGACACTATTGTAATAGCAGACTTGAGGCCCTGTGGTGATGAAACAATGTAGACTAAGTGCCTGCTTGGGTTCGAACCTACAACTACGAGTTGTAGGTTCGAACCCAAGCAGGCACTTTACAGTCGTGGCCGGTACCACTGGGCCACCACTGCTCTTTATCTAATTGTCACATGTTTATCTAATCTATACAAAAAAATAAAATTGAAGTGTCTGTTTTTAATGTATAAAGGCTCGTACAGACTCGCGCGATATCGCGGGCGCGACAGACAGCGACAAAGAAATTGTGCTATTAATAGTGTCGCGTCGCGCCCGCGATATCGCACTAGTCTGTACGAGAGCCTTAAAACGGGGCATTCTTTGGGGACTGCCGATAGTAGTGAAAACTAAGTAACTAAAGCGTTCGGTGACGATGACGCGAGTTCCATGATTTTTGTTCACCCAAAAAGTGCTAAACGTGCTAAAGAAGTTTTCACTTAAAAAAAACCGGCCAAGTGCGTGTCGGTACCACGCACAATGAAGGGTGCCGTAGTTGATTCTCCAACAGCTATATGTATAAAAGAACAGTTATCCCAAAGTTTTGTCTTTTCACTTTTGTCGGTAATCCTTATGACTGCCAATTTTTTTTGTCTGTGTTTCTGTCTGTTTGTTCCGGCTAATCTCCAAAACGGCTGGATCGCTTTTGACGGGACTGGCAGCTAGCTGGTGTTATAAGGAGTAACTTAGACTAGTTCTGTTTAAGAAAAAGCCACCCTGGCGAAGCCGCAGGCAGCAGCGTTTTAAATATTCGAACCACCAAACAACTCCATATTTTTAGGATTCCGTAGCCAAATGGCAAAAAACGGAACCCTTATGGATTCGTCATGTCTGTCTGTCTGTCTGTCCGTCCGTATATCACAGCCACTTTTTTCCGAAACTACAAGAACTATACTGGTGAAACTTGTTAAAAATAGAAAAAAAAAAAAAATTGGGGTTCCCCATACTTAGAACTGAACCCATACGTGTGGTATCTATGGATAGGTCTTCAAAAATGATATTGAGGTTTCTAATACAATTTTTTTCTAAACTGAATAGTTTGCGCGAGAGACACTTCTAAAGTGGTAAAATGTGTCCCCCCCCCTGTAACTTCTAAAATAAGAGAATTATAAAACAAAAAAAAATATATGATGTACATTACCATGTAAACTTCCACCGAAAATTGGTTTAAACGAGATCTAGTAAGTAGTTTTTTTTAATACGTCATAAAATGTAAACCACAACTTACCTTTCATTCAATCAACTCAAATATAAAAATAAACATTTAATTTCATAAACATAAACCTTATGCTGTTTAGCTATCACAAGCCTATATGGGCTCGCATATTGTTAGATCTAAATCCCATCATTTAAGTACCTAATTATAATGTTTACTTATCAATAAATTAATTAAAAAAAAAAAACACCATTGTTAAAAAATAGATCAAAGTTACAACGAACTACAAGAACTTTTATATTATGTTACTTGCTGTTACGGAACCCTTCATAGGCGAGTCCGACTCGCACTTGGCCGCTTTTATTTATTTAGTATCTTAATAAAACTAGTACGTTCATAACTTTTATTTTCATAATTAGTAACAGGATGTGTAATAGGTGTGCCTAGGAGATGCCGAAACTAGTTTTTTGTTAACAAACTAGGTTTCTTTTATCATTAACTGAGAGGTTTCTTTTATTGGGTCACGATGTCTGATGAGAAGTGTTGGTAAAAAGATTCTTATGTATAGGAAGATAATTATGATTGATTGTATGTTAGTTCAAAATAAGGATTGGTACAAAAAAAAAAAACTAAATATCATTAGTAAATATCACGGGGACTGCCAGTGCGTTGCTGACCAAATGGTGTGTCCACACTATATGACATATCATATTATAAACCTAGTTATAATAATAATACAGCCCTTATTTCCTTAGCAAAAAAACAAAAAATACTTTCCTTACAAGGGCATTTTTTTTTTTTTTTTCAAATCAATGTACACTTTTTTCTACCAGATTATTGCCCCTTTTCGGGTACAGGCCTGCACCGATTTTCTCCGTTTCCCAATTTTTTTTTTTTGGCTTTGAAGACTGTATAGTGTTTGCCTATGTTTTTGTTTAATTCATCTACCTTAGGTTCCGGTGGGCGTCCTCTGGGTCTTCTGCCTGCTGGTCCTGGTAAACCATCAAGTTTTGCTATAACATATCGACGGTGAAGAGCCAATACCTCCCTAACTTACATTTTTCTAGAATTCACTAGTTTATCATTTTGAATTTAAAGGCAGCATTTGCAGGTTTTAGTGAAATCTCTTAAGTGTATTTTTTGTTGCTAAACTATATGTGGAAATACCTCCAACTAAACCAACGTGCCTATTTTATGGCATTACCGCCATGCATGCATCCTCATTTAATTAGTGTACATTTTTGACTTTGTCAGTTAGGAGTTATTGGCACTTCACCGTCGATATATGTAACATTAACAGGAAGTTTCCGTTTTTTTAAGGCCCCTTGCAGCAAGTATCGCAAGAACAACTAAAAAGGTACTATACTTTTTTAAATTAAACTAATGTTTCTAGACCTTAAATTATTTAAATCTTAATAAATTCTAAGCCATAATAAATTTAAATCATTCATTGAACGTAAGTTGTGCCTTTTATACCGTGAAAGATTATATTGAGGACAAAAAGGCTTGGGATTGAGCTGAATGTTGTTTTAGCAAACTTTTTTTCTTGGTGATTATTAGACACAATGACATGAATATTTACTTTGCGAATTATAATCTATATATATAAAAATGAATCCCTATTTCCCTTGGTCACGGCATCATGCGTGAACGGCTGGACCGATTTCGCTAATTATTTTTTTGTTGTGTTTGTTATTGTCAGGAGAAGGTTCTTATGTAAGAAAAATTTAAGAAAGTTAAAAAAAAAAAGTAAGATTACGACCATATTTACATTTTTATTGTAATAATAAGTAGGTAACTCTATCTTCTAATGTAACTTTATGGCGTTTGACATAACGTGTCAGTCATCATTTGGTAGGTCTGAGAATAGATTTTATCAAAAAAAAAAAAAAAAATGAAGGTTTTAGTTAGGTAGGGTAGGGTAGGTAGGGTAGGTAGGGTTGGTAGGGTAGGGTAGGGTAGGTAGGTGGGTAGGGTAGGGTAGGGTAGGGTAGGGTAGGGTAGGGTAGGTAGGTAGGGTAGGGTAGGGTAGATAGGTAGGTAGGGTAGGGTAGGATAGGGTAAGGTAGGGTAGGGTAGGTAGGTAGTTTCCTTTGCGCGTAGACAAACTGCCACAGTCAAATAGCTTTTGACAGAACGAAGTCTGTCGGGTCAGCTAGTATTATTTAAATTATTACGAATGTGAAGATTATGTGAATGCTGAACTTGTTTTCATATAGTAAACTAGCTTCTGCCCGCGACTTTGTTCGCGTGGAAGTTGTAAGAAACCACAATATACTAAAATACCGTGTGGCGCCGGACGTAAAGCATAACACCATCCCATTTCCTCCCGTGGGTGTCGTAAAAGGCGACTAAGGGACTTACTAGAGAATGGGCAGCAGCGTTCTCTATGCATTTTTAACACCATACTGCGATCACCAACCCGCCTGCCAAGCGTGGCGATTATGGCAAACCCCCCTAATTGGGGGAGGCTTGTGTCCAGCAGTGGACGTCTTTCGGCTGAAATGATGATGATGATGATGACTAAAATACCAGCCACAAAAAAAAAAATACAATACGTACCTCCTATAGAATTAATGGGGTAAAAAGGTCTTCCAATTTGTTTTCGATAGTTCTAAAGTATCCCAGATCCTTTAGAGCTATGGCTATACCATTGCCCGTCAGTCCCATGCTGCGTCACTGGATCGGACTTCTTATCTTTTGAGATGAAGAAGATATAGGAAACGAACAAGTGAAACCGCATCGAAAAACAAGTTTGCAGTAAATGTAAAAGTTCAAAGATTTTTTATAATCAAGAAATAAGACAATGGGCATTCTGCGGGTCATCTGATATAATAAATGAATCTTATATACTAGGAAGGCAATCAAACTACGCAAAAAATAAGCAATAATTGAGATTTAAGATAATCTGACCTTAGAATACTGTGGTATGTTAGTTAGATGTGTTATGGAGCCTGTGGAGGTCAGACGGTCATGTTCAATATTGATAGTTAGCCTCACTTGCGAGACTGGAAGTTCACCCTAAAATAGTTGGTAAAATATTCTGAAATCAGTCCCCCCACTGCGTCTGTCTGTCTGTCTGAACGCGATAAACTCAAAAACTACCGAACGGATTTTCATACAGTTTTCACCAATGGACGGAGTGATTCATGGGGAAGGTTTAGGTGTATAATTCATTAAGGGTTTGTGTAAATTAGTTGATATATGGAGATAATTGTTGAAGAGGTCGGAATAAATCATGCCGACTGGGAGTTTTGCTCGCAAGGGCCGCGTGAACCAATAGAGTTATATGAAAACAATATGTTTCTATTTTTTATTTTTAGAGTTCCATAGTCAACAAGTAATCCTTATAATTTCGCCATGTCCCACAGTGGAACGAATGTATGGGAGCGGTTGGACGTAGACATGTCCGAAAAAAAAGAGTAAAATTATGCCAAACTAATGATGCCATCTTATTCGATTACTTAATGCCTTCATAACTTGTGGTGATGAATTTCTTCATAACTCCCATATTTCGGGAGTAATTTGAGAAAATGTGAAATTTTACTATGAAAATGAGTGTATCGAGCTCTCTCCCTCCTGATTCCGGGCTTGTTTCAAGTAGCGGTCTCTAATATCATAATGCTAATACTAAGAGCTATATTTAATACTAAGACACATAGTGCGCCAAATGTGCACTTTCTGGGATAAAGAGTGATGTTTATTTTATAACACAATTTTTTTATTTTTTGTTTATTTTGTTGATTAAAACCGTTTTTCTAAAGGTTTACCTTATTACAATAACATTTCTGAGCAGCCAATTAGAGAAGATATAAGCTAATTAGGATATATAATTAGGGACTTAAGGTTTACATATAAAACTGATGCACTAATGATTACTGATAAGAACATTGCTATTATTTAATTACTAAATGGCTCTTAATACACTAATTTAGCATGCATCATTTACTAATTATCACAATAACTAATTACCTTGCAATATTTAACAAAGGATACCTGGGATACCTGGATTTTATATAAATAGGTCACTATTAGTAACTTTAAAATCAGTGTTGATTTACACCTCGTTGTATCCAAGCTAATCTCGCAATGTATTTTCCAAATTTTAATACAAATCTTGATATTCACGTTGCTTTATGCGCACGCGCACATAAAGATTTACGCGACTTTAACTATTTGTTCAGTGTTTTAAAAGATAACAGTTGTGTTCAGTTATGTGAAAGTGCTGAAACAAGTTTAAAAGACTGGTGTCGTCGATTTTGCTACCGCATTTATGCAAAATGGACACAGTCTGGAAGAAGCACAGATAAGTTTCGGAAGAAACATGAGATTTGGCTACAGGCTGCAATTCAATGGCCGGAATTACAGAATGAAAATATGGAACCTTCTACAGAAAATATAAGTGACGTCATCGAGCCCATAATTTCTCCTGCTAAATCTGATGCTTCAACTTGTACACATCCTAGTCCTCGTAAATCTTTTGAGGACCTTAGTAACCGGCAAAAAAGAAGACGCACTGAAGATAGTCTTTCATGCAGCAGTAGCAGCGCTGAAATTATGTTTTCGGCCGAAAGGGCGCTTCAAAAGGCAGGACAAAGCGATACAGCTTATGTTATGAAATACTTGACGGAGAATCCAGAAGAGGCCTCAAAAATCAAAGCCTTCATTGAAGGTAAATCAATTCAGGTACGGGAAATATCCCCTTTGAAGGCATTGGCTCTTTATGTATCGATGAACTTATCGAAATGGCGCTATAACACTCTTCGGGATTTCAACACTCAAGAAGGAGCTCTTCAATACCCGAGTTACTACATGTTGGTTAAAGAAAAAATTAAGTGCTATCCGGCCAAAGAAGATCTCACAGTTACAGAGAGCTCTGCAAAAATCAAATTACAAGCCTTGATGGATTTAACCTCAAGAAGACTTATTAGGTCGTTAGAAACCCCTGTTGATCCCAATCAACAGCTCGTATTGACCAGCAAATGGGGTTTTGACGGATCATCTAGCCAAAGTATTTATCATCAAAGGACGAGTGAAGATGAGCAAATCGATCTTGCTAGTAATTTTATGATTAGTCTTGTACCACTGCGGCTCGTCTCAAAAGGTGTAACAATTTGGGAAAACGAGCGACCATCTTCCACTTCATTTTGCCGGCCAATATTGTTTAAGTTTATAAAGGAAACCAAAGAAAATGTGCAGAGAGAGATGGCTGAAATCGAAGCAGAGATTGAAGCCTTAACTCCATCCACCATCACTGATGGAATTAGTGTCAAACACCAACTGCTGTTGACAATGATTGATGGTAAAATTCATTCCATTATATCCAATACAGCAGCTTCAGTGTGTGACATATGCAAGGCTTGTCCTAAAGAAATGAATAATTTAGAGTTAATCAAAGATAAACACGCAAACGAGGACATGTATAAATATAGCTTAAGCACCCTTCACGCTTGGATTCGCTCAATGGAATGCTTATTACACATTTCCTACAAATTAGACATAAAATCATGGCAAGTAAGGGGTGATATAGCAAAAAGGCAAGTTGATGACAGGAAGAAAAGAGTTCAAGAGGCTGTAAGAAGAGAAACGGGCTTACTTCTCGATGTTGTGAAACAAGGCAGTGGATCCACCAACAATGGCAACTCGGCAAGGAGATTTTTTGAAAACTACACTAAATCTGCTGAACTGACCGGAATAGATGCTATGCTTTTAAGAAAAATCTGTGTGATCTTGCAGTGTATTTCATCAGGAGAGAAGATCAACGTAACTAAATTCCGAGAGTTCTGCTTTGATACTGCTAAGCTTTACGTGGAGTTATACCCATGGTATTATATGCCTTCTTCACTTCATAAAATTTTAATGCATGGGCCAGACATAGTTCAGAACATGTCAATTGTGCCCATTGGTTTTCTATCCGAAGAGGCATCTGAGGCTAGAAATAAAGATTTTAGAAAATATAGAGAGGGGCATTCTCGAAAGCATAGCAGTATCTCATGCAATGAAGATATTATGCACAATCTTTTACTGTCTTCTGATCCACTTGTTACAAGTATCCGTCCAAAAGGAAATAAGTTTGTAAAAAAATCTTCTTTTAAGGAATTTTATGAGCTTACGGATTCTGAGAAAAGTGATATCGAATTTGTTAACATAAATGATTTAGCGGACATCGATTCTGAATTTGAATTAATTGATGATGATGATGATGACGAAGATAATTAAATGATGTTATTGTTTTAAAATGTGTAACTTAGTAAATTAGAGCTTACATCTTAATTATTTATTGTACTTTTAATGAAACTAGGTAATTTATTATCAACTTACTTAAAAGTCATACTCTCATCAGTTCTTGTGAATATTTTTGTTAATATATATTTCTGTATATATATAATATATTTATAGACCTCTTAATAAGTCTGTCTGCGGTTTAAAGTAAATACAAATGGGGAAAAAACGTTTTTTTTTTTAAATTTTCATTTCCTTTTATCCCAGAAAGTGCACATTTGGCGCACTATGTGTCTTAGTATTAAATATAGCTCTTAGTAATAGCATTACGATATTAGAGACCGCTACTTGAAACAAGCCCGGAATCAGGAGGGAGAGAGCTCGATACACTCATTTTCATAGTAAAATTTCACATTTTCTCAAATTACTCCCGAAATATGGGAGTTATGAAGAAATTCATCACCACAATTTATGAAGGCATTAAGTAATCGAATAAGATGGCATCATTAGTTTGTCATAATTTTACTCTTATTTTTCGGACATGTCTACGTCCAACCGCTCCCATACATTCGTTCCACTGTGTGTCCGTCTGTTTATCTGTCCGCGGCTTAGCTCAGAGACCCTTAGTAGTAGAAATCTGTCATTTGGCATGGGTATACTTATTAATTACGCCGACAAAGTGGTAAAATTAAATCTTGAAATATAATTTTGTTAGGGTAACTCCCCTACACGTAAAGTAGGGATGATATTAATTTTTCTCGTCTATCCCAATGATGTGGAGTACCGATGGATAGGCCGTTGAAAAATATTTTTTCCGAGTCACGCAGAATTCTTGGTATGTAAAGAGCTTAGCCACGAGCTCCTCCATTAAACCACAACTGACAGGTAAAACCAATTAAAAGTCCTCTTTCTGACAAATGACAAAACCCATTTTCTTTTTTTTGGGTGGGACATTATCAAATGACTTCGGAGCGGGAGAGCGTGTCAGACTTTTACTGACTAAAACCCACCCGTGTTCTTTCAGTTGCCTGTGTGCCAGGGCCACGGTATCTCTTTCGGACAAACCGGGAAATTACAAAACCCTGAAATATTTTGCCTACATCTGGACATAGTCATATCCCATATCGGATAAAAGCCACTGAGGAATTCAAACCACATTCTACTTAAACCTTATTTAAACGTTTATTGCAGGAACTAACTAATCTTCCAAGAAATATTACTAAATGATTCAGTTTTTCTTCTGATAACTCCAATTAATTAATTAATTCTTTAATCACTGCCGGGATTCTACACCTTCCAAAAACTAAGAAAAGTTGTGGTCCCGGGGAAGTACACTACCACCATAGTACCTATTTCTGCCAACATGCTGCTTTGCTGGATTTCTGGTTTGAAGGGTCCATCAATCAGCCAAGCGTTAATCCAAATAAGTTGGGGTCGGCATACAGTCTAACCGAATTATCGTTGCCAGATGTCCCGTATGTTCCGGGACGTCCCGTATTTCAGGCATAATTTTAATTAATAAAAAAAAAAAAACGTGTGGCACTCGGGGACTGCCGCGGTAAAGCTATTGCATAGCATTTTGTATCAACTTATGCAATTATAATTATTTATTTATGCAGTATTTCTTTTTCTTTGATATTAATTTGTTTTTTTTTTTTCGTTACGGAATTTCTGGATTCGGTCCCCGCGCTCAAGGCCCGCGATAGAAGCTATGCAATAGCTTAAAAACAAAATAAATAAGTGCTGAACGTCGTAAAAGTGTATAACTACGTAAACAAAGTCAAATACTATTCAAATATAAGCATAATAACAACTTTAAAATAGACGAAAGTGTTGAACCTAAAGTAATTTTAAATAAAAAAAGAGTGACAAACTGTTTTGACAGCGAAAAAATTCCATGTACATGAGTCATTTCCAACCGTCTAGTCAAGTTTAAAAATTGTTCAACTGGAATGGTATCAACTATTTGGCAAGCTTTAATTAAGTCATTGTAGCCTTGCGGTGCAACAGGGGAACTGAATGTACTCGTAATCGACTGGTCGTGAGTTCAATCCCCACTATCAACAATCACTTTTTGTGAAGATCATAATTTTATAAACTAATATTTATAAGAATAAAATACGCAGTACACAGAAAAAAGAACTGCCAGAAATTATTAGATCACTAGAGGGTACTGGTGTAGTAAAACCGTCGGAGTGGGGAGCGTGAGGTTTTTTCGTTACGGAATTTCTGGATTCGGTCCCCGCGCTCAAGGCCCGCGATAGAAGCTATGCAATAGCTTAAAAATAATATTGATTTATTATTAAGAAATGTATCGCACTACCGTTGATTGACATTGACAAGTATATAGAGGTACTAGCTTTTGCCCGCGGCTCCGACCGCGTAGATGCCGGTTATCGCGTAAAAAAGTAGCCTATGTCCTTCTCTATATCTCAGGCTATATCTCTGCCAAATTTCATGACGACCGGTTCAGCGGTTTAGGCGTGAAAACGTAACAGACAGACAGACAGACAGACAGACAGACAAACAGACAGACAGACAGAGTTACTTTCACATTTATAATATTAGTATTAAGTATGGATGAGGAAAAGGATGTAGGTAATGTTCACTCATCCTCTATAGCAAAGGTAGGATCGTCCGACCAGACGGGTATTGTGTCTGGAGGGCAACTGCCCGACGGTTGATATCGGGATGTTGTAAAGCTACACACTGGAATTTTGCTTCAATTGCGGTCACCTATATTTTATCCCTTCATCTTATACATAGTTCCAGCGAAGAACTAAAACTTCTGGGAAGGAACCATCATTTTTTTATGTTTAGTTTTAAAGTTATTTTCAAACTCGAGAAAACTCCATAGCGACCACAGAAATGAATTATCTCATCTCAAATATATGATTTTGCTATGTTATAGTCTTAAAAAGGACTGTTATATTAATTAGCTTAGTGGATTTTTTTACTGAAACTCCACCGTTACCAAAACCCAAACACCGACCTGTGCCTAATCATATAACCCAGGGTCTCAGTATTCAAGACCCCAATTTCGCAATTCCTATCCGAATTACTGGCCACATGCATCTCTTCCACGTTTAAACAAAAAAAAAAAAAAAAACGAGAAACCAATCACCTTCTCGGAAACATTCTCAAATGAAATGATTCAGATTCGGGTTTTTGAACCTGAATGTAAGTTATTTAATTAGTCTGAGTGCACACGCGCGATACTAAACAGTTAAGTTCAGAAGGTCAGCTCCTTATAATGAGCGTAAACCCACCTCACGCACACACAGATACGCTTCAAGTACGGCGAATGTAAGCGCACTTACGACTGTCATTCGTTTGTGTGCGTGAAATTTGCAGATCATTTCCCACAGCATAAGAAAGTGAGTGCTCTTCGCATGCAGCTAAGTTCTAAAATTCCTTAGGCCGAGATTGATTTTATAAACGTGACTTCGCACGTGCTTTGGCTTCGATATGTTCCCGTTTCTATCTTACACTTGTAGTTAGACAGTTGTGCGACGGTGACAGAAATAAATCTAAGTCAAAGAGCGTAACGTCTTGGTTTTAAATTTAGGGCTGATTGAAGGTCAGATACCTTTTATCCTTGGAAAAAAATTGACGACTGACAGTTTGTGTATGGAAAAAATATAATTTAAAAAAAAATTCTGATATATCTGGCGTTGGAAAAACAGGAAAGTGGCAAATTAGGGCTTGCAATAAATAGGCATAAAATCAAGCTTATGGTGATAGATCGTGGGGGAAATCTATCGGGTGCCTATAACATCCAAAGCATCGATACTGTGGACAGTTTTATTTATCTGGGCTTTAAACTTAATAATGAAGGGAGGTGCATCCCAGAAATAAAACGACGTATAGCCATGGCTAAAGATGCTATCACAAACCTCCAGAACATCTGGAAAAATCGTGGTATAAGTTATAAAACTAAAGCTCGATTGGTCAGAGCACTGGTTTTCCCGATATTATTCTATGGAGTTGTGAGGTGGACAATCCGAGCAAGAGAAAGACAGAGGATACATGCATTCGAAATGTGGTGCTGGAGCCGGATGCTCCCAATACCAAGGAGAGCCAAACGCACAAATGTGTCTGTCTTTTCCCAACTCGATATAAAGACCTGATTGTCTTCAGTTTGCCTATAGCATATTTTGACATTATTTCGGCCACATAATGCGAAGAGGAGATAGCAATCTTGAAAAGATGGCCATTGTTGGCAATACCGAGGGAAAAAGAGCACGAGGCCGGTCGCCAACACGATGGGTCGACCAAGTAAAAGAAGCTACGTCCTCAAGCAAACATCAGCAGGTGGTGATGGCAACGTTGGACCGGATTCGATGGAGGCAGATTATCCGCTTAAAGGGGTCCGGTGACCACGATCCTCAGTGTTGAGGGAAAAATCAGCCCTTAGAAACTTGAACTTAGCAACATCATATTTTGAGATCGCAGGAGTATACTGCCGTGCTAAACGCAAAAGCGGTATCTCAGGGAAAGCTAGTTTCAAGAAAATTTAAGTTTTGTAAACTATTATAAATATTGCATATTATATGGAATTTATATATTATATTGGGTACATTTTTTTGTCATATGGTTAAAATATCGAAAATGCATGTGTATAATATACTTTTTTCATGAGATACTGCCATCCCGCTAGGTGTTTATAGAATTAAGAATTGAGTTACCGCTTCGTTACCCTTCCTTAGCAGTCGGGTAAAAATGAGATAGAGAAAACTTTTTTAGGGTTATTTAACATGTTTTCAATAAGATACTCGTACCGCTATTTGGCTTAGTTCATTGTATGCGTATTTCTATAAGCTATATCCGATGCCAATAAACCTTATTTTTTTTTTTTTGAGATACCGCTTTTTAGCTTAGCACGGCAGTATATATGTGCGTGCGTTTTCGCTCGTTGTATGGAGCCAGCCTTCTGTAGCCATCTATTCTGTGGCACACGGACTGTAAGGCGATTCGGCAAAAGATTTACTGGTACATGTGGTGTTTTAATTATATTACCAACTGTACCTGCCTTATTAATGTTTGTTTGAATTAAGTTTTCAAAAGATTTAGAGATACGGTACGAGAAAGATTTTGAAATCTTTATTGAAAGGGCCAAAATTTTTGAAACATTTCTTGAAGTTCGTAAAAAATTACCATGCTCAATGGTTAATCAGTATATTATTTTTCATAATCAGAACACTGTAATAGTATTCCAGTCGTCAAATTAACAGACTATATTCGCAACACCACACTGCCCTCCAAACACAGATAGCTGACGATACACAAAAAGCTGCAAAGTTAAAGTGGAACTGGGCTGGCCACATCTGCCACTTGCCCAATGAGCTGTGGGCTAAAGTAATCACTATGTGGTACCCTGAGACAGCTAGAAGGCGTCGCGCAGATCCCGTAGAAGATGGCGCGACGAGCTGAAGAAAACAAACGACCAGTGGTCCACAATAGCCCTGGATCGAAAAAGCTGGAAGTCATGGGGAGAGGCGTTTGCCCAGCAGTGGGATGATGCAAACTAACAGTCACAGTAACAGTAAAAAAAACTGAGCATAGAAAGCAAGAAAGAAAGAAAGAAAAAGTATTTATTGGGACTCGTAAAGGAAGATCACATTTTAAACTAAACACACT
Source organism: Dryobota labecula (assembly GCA_947523025.1). Lineage (NCBI taxonomy): Eukaryota > Metazoa > Arthropoda > Insecta > Lepidoptera > Noctuidae > Dryobota > Dryobota labecula. The sequence goes on along the minus strand of OX383307.1, from coordinate 19,625,041 downwards.
CATAGCAACATTAACAAGACTAAATAAAAAACAAAAAACCAAATTAAAATGAAAACAGAAAGTCCTGTACCAAAAGGCTTCTATCTTAAAAATAAGAACAGTCTTTCACCCTGGTGCCGTGAAAATAAAATGTAGATGGCTATACGAGTAGGGAAGATCAAAGAAACGATGGATGGACTGTGTGAAAGATGATATGGATAGAAAGGCAGTGACTATCGAGATAAGGACAAAAGGCTCCTACACACTGGCGCGATATCGCGGGCGCGACAGGCAGCGACAAAGAAATTGTGCTACTAGTATCGCGTCGCACCCGCGGTATCGCACTTGTCTGTACGAGCCTTAATAGAGAAGTATGGAAAGAAAAGACATTGCGCCGACCACAAATAAATATGGGCAAGAGAAGATGAATCACAAAACTAAGCAACTATATTTCACTCCACATATAAATAACTAGCTTCTGCCCACGACTTCATCCGCGTACAATTTCGGCCCACAACCCACCCCGTCGCATCGCATCGCCCGGCTTTTTCATTTATGCTCCGCTCCTAATGGTCGTAGCGTGATGTTATATAGCCTATAATATTTCTCGATAAATAGGCTATCCAACACAAAAATATTTTTTCAACTCCAACCAGTAGTTCCTGAGATTAGCGCATTCAAACAAACAAACAAACAAACTCTTCAGCTTTATAATATTAGTATAGATAAAATCAATATAAACAGTCGCACGGGTCGATCCATAATTTAATAAGTGCGCAAATTTTGACAAATTAAACTTCAACATGTTTTGTTATACACCTATTTCTTATTTTGATATGGATTAGTACAAAAAAAAAAAAAATGAAGTTATCGTTAACGAAATATGTTGATTTTGAAACTGGTATAATGGATACTCGTCGTGCAACGCGCTGGCGGCGGCGCAGTCAGTGAAGCAGAACGCAGTAGTAGGTACTTATCAGCTGTGCGCTCGCCCATTGATATTATTACGAATAGATTGTATCCATATTTTGCTGATTTCAAGAGGACCAAAAAAAAGTATTGAACAAATAATGGAAATGTGTTCTATTACTGATACTGAAACACCAAAAAAAAAATTGCGCACTGGTTAAAACTTATCCTGTATACCGAGACTCCTCCGTGCCTCGGAAATCACGTTGGTCCTGGCTGTCATTCATCGATCTTTGACAGTCGTTACTGGTCGTCAGAAGCCCGAAAGTCTGACAACCAGTCTTACCAAGGAGTATCGTATCCAACAAACAGGCGCGACACGCGACCCGACACAAAGGCACCAAGTGTCGCGCGACGAAAGGTGCCTTTGTGTCGGGTGCGATTCACGTTGCGAGTCGCGCCTGTTTGCAGGAGCCTTTACTCAGTAACTGGGTTGTGGAGGTCAGATAGGCAGTCGCTCTATGTAAAATACTGGTATTCAGCTGCATCTGCTTAGACTGGAAGCTGAACACAACATAGTTCCAAACAACAGCAACAACATAACATAACAACATAACATAGTTCATAACATATTGGTAATTCCTAGTGTTGAGCAACATTAAAAAAAAGTTGTCTGTAAAGTTGGTTTACGGACGATAGTTAAACGTGACAACGTCATAAAAAAACATTGATGCGGCGCAAGCGTACAATGAGCGTAACGGGACAATGAGCGTAACGGGACAATGAGCGTAATGGGACAAAGAGTCATCAGGCATCAGGCCTTTGTGGACATGATATTTATTCAGATGTAATTGCAATCATGTCATTAATCTTTTATATACTTAGATTATTTTCTATTTTGTGAATGTGAGAACGTTGTAGGCCTAGTAGAGTGTAGATTTGTTGGCACTTTTCTATTTTGTTAAGTACCTGGTAATTGTTGAAAGGCCTACACTGTCCTCCCATACCTATTATCACTGTTATTTGATAATATTGTAAAGCCAATTATTTTTAAAAGAGTAACCGTGGAGTTTCTTGCCGCCTCTTCTCCATAGGAAACGACTAATTGGAACCGTGCACCTAGCTTCTGACGTTTCATAAGTGCCCATGTAGGTTTATGTGAAACAAAATATTTTGATTTTGATTTCATTCTTTTTCGTGCATGTGTCACCACGGCTAATAAATCGATGAACGCCGGCTTTCATCGATTTATTAGCCGTGGTGACGTCAAAAAAAAAAATATTGGTTGTCTGTAAAGTTGGTTTACAGACGATAGTTTAACGTGACAACGTCATAACAAAACATAGAACAAACGAGCGTAACGGTACAATGAGCGTAAGGGGACAATGAGCGTAACGAGATAATGAGTCTTCCTTTTTCGTGCAGCCGGCGTTCATCGATTTATTAGACGTTGTCACGTCAAAAAAGAAAAGAGTTGGGAAAAGGCTGGGCAGATGATGGGTCCTAATTGTTATAATCTTTTACATAAGATAGAAATATAATGAGGTTTAGGTATTCCCATACGTCGCTTCCGGTATGACTAATGTCAAATACTGTTTCGACATTGATTTATTGATATTATCGATATTACCATTCCACTTAATGTATCGCAAAATGTCGAACATTTGATTGACAACTTCCAATTACCATTATAAATGTCATGAACCTGCAAAGATTTTATCAGATCAAATCTGTCTTAAACCGATGCGAACATTCACAAGGCACTTAACGTAAAAAAAGTAATTAAACATGTTAAAAAGTAAACCAAGACTTTGATTAGGGACCCCCACAAATCATGCTATCAAAACTACAGCATTTTATGTTCCAAAGAAAGAGAGAAAAATAAATGATTTCAAACCGAAAATAAATCTTTCTTTTACTTTGTTCTTTTTGCATTTATTATTTAAACGAAATTTTAAGGAGTTATTAGTGTTCAACTGAGAGACCTATCCGGTCTAATCGTATAAAATGCGACTGCTTGCACGTGTTCGAATAATAGACAAAACATTGAATTACATAATTTGATCACTAGGCAACACTCAAAATTTCCCGGGGAAAATTCGTAGCGTATTTCGTAGATAATCATGTACGTAATGGGCAGCAGCATTCTCTATGCACTTTTAAATACTGCGATCGATAGCTAACCCGACTGCCAAGCGTGGTGATTGTGGCAAACCCCCCCAATTGGGGAGGCCTATGTCCAGCAGTGGACGTCTTTCGGCTGAAATAATGATGATGATGATACCAGAAAAATAATCGTTTATTTAAATCACGTAAGTATAGACAAGGAAATTTCAATTTTTTTGTAACAAATCACTTTTTTAAGCTATTGCATAGCTTCTATCGCGGGCCTTGAGCGCGGGGACCGAATCCAGAAATTCCGTAACGAAAAAACCTCCCGCTCACCACTCCGACGGTTATTTTACTACACCAGTACCCTCTAGTGATCTAATAATTTCTGGCAGTTCCTTTTTCTGTGTACTGCGTATTTTTATTCTTATAAATATTAGTTTATAAAATTATGATCTTCACAAAAACTGGTTGTTGATAGTGGGGTTTGAACTCACGACCAGTCGATTATGAGTACATTTAGTTCCCCTGTTGCACCGCAAGGCTACAATGACTTAATTAAAGCTTGCCAAATAGTTGATACCATTCCAGTTGAACAATTTTTAAACTGGACTAGACGGTTGGAAATGACTCATGTACATGGAATTTTTTCGCTGTCAAAACAGTTTGTCACTCTTTTTTTATTTAAAATTACTTTAGGTTCAACACTTTCGTCTATTTTAAAGTTGTTATTATGCTTATATTTGAATAGTATTTGACTTTGTTTACGTAGTTATACACTTTTACGACGTTCAGCACTTATTTATTTTGTTTTTAAGCTATTGCATAGCTTCTATCGCGGGCCTTGAGCGCGGGGACCGAATCCAGAAATTCCGTATATCAAAGAAAGTATATTTATTTATTTATTTATTTATTTAAACTTCATGTACAATAGTGGTACATAGGCGGACTTAATGCCACAAGGCATTCTCTACCAGTCAACCTTTGGGTTAAATATAAAAACAGTGGTAGGGTACAAAAATAATGACAAAAATACTAACTTCTTGATTAAGAGAATTTATATAGTTTTATTGATACTAATACACATATACAAATAAAATAAACTAATAGATATTTTAACAAATACCACCTAATAATAATTACTATGACTAGACTATCATTTGAAATATATATAGAAGGTATATCAAAGAAAAAGAAATACTGCATAAATAAAATATATAAATAATTATAATTGCATAAGTTGATACAAAATGCTATGCAATAAATAGCTTTACCGCGGCAGTCCCCGAGTGCCACACGTCTTTTTTTGTCAGTTTAGGAGGAATTTAGGAGTAGCTCTAAATTTTTCTTAGAAACGATCACAATAATATTTTGTAGTGTCACTATACTTACACTATAGTTATTTCACCATGTCTCGCTTTTGTGTTAAGTCTCCGGATTTATAGTAGGTACTCTGCAAGCATTGCAGTGGTCCATTTCCCCCGATGACGCTTTTCTATTGATAACACTTCGTAATCAAAGGCGTAATACGTTTTTTTGACATTTTGGCGAATAAAAACCGCAAATAAAACAAAATTAGCGATATTTTCTTACAACAGTTAGGCCTAAATGACAAAGTCAAGTTGATTTTTTGTCTAAATTATGTAATTACGTTAAGAGGCCGTGCACGAAATCGACTGATTTTGATCAATTTTGTTCATTGTTTGTGAGAAAGGGAGACATAATTTAAACAAAATTGTTTGAGATTTGAAAAGTCGTGTTCTTTGTTTTGCATGTGGCTGAAAGGGATTGTTCAAATAAATTAAGTATTCATGGTAAATCACTAATATTTGCAACAAGTTTTCCGAAAAATGACGCGAGACTGACATTTGATCATCATTCTACAAGAAAATACTTTTGATTTTGAACATTAAAAAATATCATCAACATCATTATATGGTCTACTTGCATGTCGCGGAACCACGTTTTTCAACATGCATACAAAATATAGCAGAAAAATAATATTGAAAAAACCTTTTTTTGTTTTAAACTTCGTCAGTAATATATATTTTTCCTATTATTTAGCAAATCATATCAAGAAATTTAAAAATCACAAATTAGTCTTCAGCTATCTTTAAAATATAATCAAAATTTTATTTAATGATTATACAATATCTTCATTAAGTAAATCAATGGCGAAATAAACTAGATTTTGGAGAGCACAAAAATTATGAAACTATTAAAAGCTGCTGTGACTGACACGAATGGTTTAGCACCATGAAAACTGTACATTTATAGTTACACAGACTTAATGTTTCGATTATTTCAAGTTTTCTCACAATTAGACAAGAAATCGTGCACGGACCCTTAAAATTAAAAATATATTCAAAGTTATACGTGACTGAGATGTTTTATTGACTGTTCTAAGTTCTCTTTAGCATGGTGATTTCGAATCACGCAAACAGATCTCTTGGGAAAAAAAAAATGTTGTGTTGCCTAGTGTTAATTAATAGCGAAAAAGAAATCACGCGCACTAATAAATAAATGACGATCGCCATCAATCAATATCCGATAATGTCAACAATATCTGGTAGTTTAGTTGGATTTCCAAACCGAGCTTCTGGAATTTTACATAACACAACAAAACATCACGCCTGTTTTCCCCGAAGGGTTAAGCAGAGGTACAGTCACGAGCGTCAATATGTATACACTTAGCAAAATTAAAAGCAGTTTTCTCGTGAATAACGATTGCAACTTTAAGTTAAGACCTATTATATAATAGTATAAACGTATAATATTACATAATAGGGCTTATCTCAAAGTTGCAACAGTTATTCCCCATGAAAATTGCTTTTGAATTTTGCTAAGTGTATACATATTGGTGCTCGTGACTGTACTACCTATACACCCACATTTTGCCAGTTTTCTATGTCAAAAGATCACAGCTGCTCATGTAAGTCTCTGTATCAAATGAGACCTGGATTCTTCAAAATCTCGATCACAAGTAGTACGTCAATTACTGTAAACAGAATTGATAGTGAATTAATACCGCGTAATCTCTTAGTCTGGAACTTCGATCTCTAGGGTCAAGTCCTTCGGAAAAGTTCATCATCATTAAAGAAACGCCATCAAGTTCAAAAATAGATAAGTTACAAAACCGCTTACGATCATCAAATCGCTCAACATCTCATAGCTTTACAATCTACAGCAGCCACGAAAAGACAGTTCAATCCTCCTCAAATCATCTACAAAACAAGTTCCTAAAGCTTATAACTAAAAGATTGACTGTCAAACTAATAACTAAAATCAAGGTGCCAATCACCCTACAGCAATAAAAACATACAGTTATGAACACCATAACATCGATTTTATAATCGCACCACATAGTGACGGACGGCGCAAGAGTTCAAAAACCCTATATAAACTCAAAACCTTTCTTTAAAAGTGTAAATTTATTCAAATTTAAATAAAAAAACGTCTCCTGTGCCTCCATCCTTAACACGACACCGCAAGCGAAAGAGACAGACATACAGTTTTGTGTAGGAGTAAAAGAGAAAGTTATAGTACCGTCGACTCCCGCTAAAAACCCGTTTAACAATAGCTAAGTCGTATGATGTGATGCGCAAGTGCAACGGTTTTGTGAAAAAAGTTGTCGGTTTTTTTTTTGTTATTTAAAAAAAGAAATTGTTTTGTGTTTATTGTGGCGTTATTTTTAGATAATGTGATGGTTAATGCCAGTGTGAGGTAAACTGACAGCCGAGAATAGCCGAGTTTAGCCGAACGAAGTGGCTGTAGGACTATCTAATCATTAAGCCTCTCGTTGCTATGCAAAAATCTTATTTCAAACTTTAATAGCACATGAATACATGATAGTTATTACTTCAATGGGTATCTGGTTAGCAACACTACTACAAATGTGACTTTACTGTCTGTGCAAGCGAATAAAATGGTTGGAAAAGTCTTTCAAGGGTCACTGCGTTTTTTATGGTTCCGTAGTGAACTTGGAACCCGTATAATAATAATATGGCACAAAAATATTAACATTACAAAAACCATATTGCGTAAATGCAAAAAATGATAATAATAATACATACATCTGCTGCCGAACTAGGTGAAAAACTTGTATCTGCATACATTGGTGCCGATTCCCTTGTTCACAAACTAAACAAAATTTAAGTTCAGTGCATCTTTTTCTTTCTATTTCATTAAGAAAAGGACAGAAGATAAATTTTAGTTTAGTCCTGTCAAATTAATCAGCGCCTGTCACGACTCCATACAAGTTTAGACGTTATTAAAAACTTGCCGACTAAAACTACGTCAATTTACGTCAAGCGCTGATTAATTTGACAGGACTAAACTAAAATTTATCTTCTGTCCTTTTCTTAATGAAAATAGAAAGAACAAGATGCACTGAACTTAAATTTAGTTTAGTTTGTGAACAAGGGAATCGGCACCAGTGCCATACCTCTCATAGTTTCACCATGTCCTTCTATCCCCGGCTTAGCTTAAATAGTCTTAGTAGTAGAACGCCGACAAAGTAGTTAAAAAAAAAAATATGTCCCTTGCACGTAAAGTGGGGATGATCTTTTTTGTTTCTCGTTAATCCCACGGTGTGAGGTATCGTTGGATAGGCCGTTCAAAAATATTGCGAGTTTGTGATAACCATTTTTTGATTCAGGCATCTGTTTGCGAAATATTAAGCTATAAAGTGCAATTGTTTGTCAAGTCAAGTGTCCCCCCTGCCAGCTAAATGGTAATTGATGGATATGTAAAAATATTCACAACAGTAGTATATTTAACGAAGTTAAAAGGAAAACTATCACATAATATTAGGCTTTATACAATGACGTTATATAAATACAGAGGTTTAAAAAAAATAAACAAGATAACGAATAGCGCGCGCAAATTGTTGCACATATTTATGTTTGTACAAAAAATGTTTGTACATTTTAAAAATGAATAAAAATAACTATACTGTTTTACGGTTCTGAATTCTAGTTCCATTGGTTTTAGTCAGGGGCGACAACGGTGTTACTATTGGAATAATCATTGTAATAATTATCGTATTTGATATATTTCGAAACTTGATATTTTATATCGATATAATAATAATAATGCCCCCACCGCCGCCGTATCTCTACATTGACGTCGTGGTGGGGCTTGCGCGCTCCGAACTCTGGGTCTGTGCCGGTAGAGTTTACTTTACCGGAACATGTCTAGGATGAGGAGTCAGACCAAGAGAGATACAGAAACCCGCAGGGCAGCATGTGGCGAGCTGTTAGGCAGTTGCGACCCCACGGACCCTATCTCCCGGGAGAAGTCATGTTCCTCATCTCTGGCTTGCCTTTATTGGCCGGCTGGAGTGAACACTGACGAGGAACTGAGCTCCTACCTCATTCTTGCCTTTATTGGCCGGCTTGAGTGGAGATTCGCAAGAGCAAACGTGCTCGGAGGAAGGAAGTATTCCAGTAAGTGCTTGTAGGGATCTTGACCATCTTCCGGGCTCTGGGATTGTTCTGAGAGCCGCGGAATACCTCTCCACTCCTCGAGCACCTCAGGATATATTGCCCCCTTGTCGCTACGTCACTATGTGCTAGCGACCGTTTTCGGGGGCCCATTATTAAGTGTGCAAGTCACCCCCTGCCATTTTATCCGTGTGTAAAAAAACATTGATCAGGCAGGGGCCATAGTCCTTCCATAGTTTTAGGTAACCAGTCCATTTTAACTACCCAAACCCATAGTCCAATATCTTTGTTTCCATATCTTGCAATAGTCCTATACCAACCGGGGGTTGTCCTTGGGTGCACTTGCATAGTGCGTACAGGGATAATCGTCGGTTGGTGCTTCATTTAATTAAAAAGCGTCTAACGGGCCTCTGCGAGTTGGCTTCGGCCCCTCGTACGCCTTCCAAAGGTCCGGGACCCCAGGGTCCCGATATATGTAAATAAATAATAATAATAATACCAGCCAGTTATCTGTCCCACTGCGGCAAAGGCCTCTTCTCATACAGAGAAGGCACGAGCATTGATCACCACGCTTGCTCAAGACGGGTTGGCGATTTCAGACTTATATTAACTACTAGCTTCTGCCCGCGACTTCGTCCGCGTTAAATTTCTTGTTCCCCCGATCCACCCCGTCGCAACACATTGCCTGCTCGTGATTTTACTTCATTTTCGCATAAACTTTCATTTAAAAAAAATTGTGTCTTAGTTAATAGGAATGTTATTCTGCCTCAAGAATTGGGCTGTAAAATGCAAAAAGATTTTTTCAAATCCAACTCGCAGTTCCAGAGATTAGCGCGTTCAAAAAACAAAAAACCGGCCAAGTGCGAGTCGGACTCGCGCACGAAGGGTTCCGTACCATCCATACAAATCCTTACTAATAGTATAAATGTGAAAGTAACTCTGTCTGTCTGTCTGTCTGTCTGTCTATATGTTACGTTTTCACGCCTAAACCGCTGAACCGATCGACATAAAATTTGGCAGGAATATAGCCTGGGATATAGAGAAGGACATAGGCTACTTTTTTACGCGATAACCGACATCCACGCGGGCGGAGCAAAAAAAAAACGGCAAAAAAATCATGTCTGTTGTATGGGAGCCCCCATAATTTTTTTTTTTTCTGTTTTTTAGTATTTATTGTTATAGCGGCCACAGAAATACATCATCTGTGAAAATTTCAACTGTTTAACTATCACGGTTCATGAGATACAGCCTGGTGACAGACGGACAGACAAACAAACAGATAGACGGACAGCGGAGTTTTAGTAATAGGGTCCCATTTTACCCTTTGGGTACGGAACCCTAAAAAGCTTTAGAATAGACTACCTCGCAGAGTTGATCATTATTTTGCTGCGGAGTTATTATAAAACAGTTATATCTCCTAAGATATTCATTGAAATTAAATAATGTAAGGGCAACTGTTCAAAATTAAATACTTGTGATGAATAACGTATTTAATTGGATAAGGATTAATACCATGTTTATGAAAACTCCTTCGCAAATAATGCATTAATTTCTAACAAATTTGATTACCATATAAAAGGTTATAGTGAGTCAATCTTAAAAGATAGACATATGCTGTCGCGGACTTTTTTAGAACATTTAAAGGGAAACAATTCCATGATACATGATATTTGCGTAACTTAAACCGTTTACGCAGCGCACGCAACGGAAGCTCTAAAAAAGGAATAATTTTCCCCGTTTTTGCAACATTTTTCGTTTTTGCTCCGCTCCTTTTGGTTGTAGCGTGATGTTATATAGCCTATAATATTCCCCAATAAATGGACTATCCAACACAAAAATAATTTTTCAATTCCAACCAGTAGTTCCTAAGAGCGCGTTCAAACAAACAAACAAACAAACAAACTCTTCAGCTTTATATATTAGTATATAGATAAGTCCAGGTTTCCTTACGATGTTTTTCCTTCACCGATGTCAGTAATGTACAAGATAAACTCAGAAAGTACATATTATGAATTGAAAAAGTCACATTGGTACTTGCCCGGATTTGAACTCACAACCTCATGCATGAGAGGCGAGGCCATAACCAACTGGCCATCATGACACGTATATCGATATAGTGCGTAATATCGATATAGTGCGTAGTGTGTGTAGTGCGTCTGGTATGTTTGCCGAAAGCAGGGTCGACGATTTTTATGCTGTATTACGTAGGCTTAAAGCATCATTTCACCTGAGACTGATTAAGTGTAAAAACGACATTGTGACTACTGTATTTCGCATCATTTACGTGACTACTAAGTATTTTATCTTATTATGACTGTTTGAATTTAAACCTACCTGACATTTATAAGAAAACTAATTAATTAATTAATGTATAATACAATAATAATAATTTAGTTTCATTTAATTCAATATAATATAATTTAATTTAATTTAATATAATTTAATTTAATATCTATTTCATTTTTAATTCAATTAATTTTTCTAATACTATGGGTGTATGTGTAAAAAACTTGCGTGAAATAAATGTTTTTTTTTATTATTTTTTTATATCGAACAAAAAATATCGTTGTATTTATTTATTTATTTATTTATTTATTTATTCAATATGTCTTACGAGCTAACAGATTTGACATCCAAAACGCTCATACGATTAATTTTCTTACAATTCAGTTTCATTTCTTTTCATTCATTCATTTCATTTCTTACAATGTATCGATTTTACACAATATTTAACACAACTATTAACGATTTACTAAATAAAACTACTGTTGTAGCTGTAACTACTGCTTTGCTGTGTTGTAGGTACTAAATTAAAGGAGGAGCGGTGGCACAGTGATAATGGCCACAACTTAGGCCATTAACACACTGCCACGCACCACGCAGCGTAGCGCGTGAATGCGTGTTTTAACGTTGCTTGTGAGTATCTCCGTTTGTATAGAAAACACGCACAGTCCAACACACAGAAAATGCATCCACACGCGTTAAAACACAACGTTAAAACATGCATTCACGCGCTACGCTGCGTGGTGCGTGGCAGTGTGTTAATCGCCTTACGAATCATTGGTCGTGGGTTCGAACCCAGGCGGGCGGTTTACTTTGTGTAAATAATGTCATTACCATTGCTCTCAAAATGGCCAAGGAAAACATCGTGACGAAACCAGCATATCCTAGAACCAAAAATTCGAGACATGTGACATCTACCAATCCGCACTGGTCCCGCGTGGTGATTTATGGCCCACTCCCTCTCAAAGAGAGGAGGCCTGTGTCCCAGCAGTGGGAACATTAGAGGCTGATTTTGATCAGACTAAATTAAATGACTATTTATACAAATAAATACAAAAACAAAAGGACACTAAGGGCGAGTTGTTTCACGTCCAATTGACGTACGCGTATACGTCATAAATGGCGATAACTAAGGTCAAACCAATAAAAGCGTTGTTTCACAAAATTATGCCCTTAACGTTCGTTAAAAAATAACGATTACAGTAACCCACTGGTTAACTTCATTTTATGCTTCTACATTTGGGGGTTTATTCATACACGTTGATTAAAGTTAAGTGACGTTCAAACGTCAAAATGTATGGCTAAACTGTCGCTAATCATTACTAGCGAACGTTATACATCATAATGTAATCGTTATTATTTGACTTACGTATGTTACATTAACCAACCGTTTGAAACAACCGGCCCTTAGGCGTCGAAGTACTCGTTCGCGTTACTTATTATTCTATCAAAATTTATATTCTCAGAATCTACACTGCAATATCCATATTGAGTTTTATTTTCATTTGAACTGCAAAGTATCCTCCTTCCTCATTTAGTATTGAAATAAATTTATCTAAAAACGAAAGGTTAGCACATTGGAAATAAAAGGAACAGAACATTTGCAACTTCTTTACATTGTGGCAAAAGTTAACTCTTGCTAGGATGGAGGCACACATAGATTCAAATAATTAAAAATAATTTAAAAAATCAAACGTTCTTTTCGTATTCTTCAACCTGCAAAATTATAGTAAAGTGCGAGTACGTGTAGTAGAGTAAGTAGTACTGTGGTTATAGTACCCTTAATTGAATCTTGTTAAGACTTCTAGTTATACTCCATTTATTATAAAATTAGACAGATAACTGTTCTCACCCTTTCGTTATTTCGATGTAAACGTTTAATAAACTCCGTTATTTCACGATAAATACAAAGCACTGTAATCTATTTACCATTTACATTAAAAAAATAACTCTAAAGTGCAGTAATTTCAACAATACTATACAATAACTATCGTCATTTCGCCGTTATTTTTCGAATGCAATGCAATGCATGTAAATGGAGTATAGGTAATAATTTTCTTTTCGTGTCTTTTAATAGGGTTGTTAAAAAAAAAAAAAATATCCGTCATGTACATTATTAAAAAATATTGGCCATGTATTTTTTTCTTTTTTTACGGAATCAAAAAATTAAGACGATACATTTAGTTCAAATGTGGCATGACGTCACTGTTCGCTAGATTTTATACGTAGTTTGTTAGAATTGTGGCGTAACGAGCCCCCACTCCCCAAGTTTAATGTGTTTTATATAAGTTAAGTAAGTTTTAATAATATGATAAAACAAAAAATACGTGTCAAATAATTTTTTTATTTGACTGACGGACTAAATAGTTTTTTTTTTTTGTTTATCCAGGTAACATCCCTATTGTAAGTTGGCCTTTGTTTAGGTAAGAGCGAGATTGTCTTTCGGTGTCCTTTGGTTTGGTTGTCGCTTTCACTTCACGTTAATTCTGCAACGGTTTTATGTTATTTGAACTAGCTTTTGCCCGCGACTTTGTCCACGTGTTTCTTGTTCCCCCGTTCCCCAATCTGTTCTCGAGATATCATCAAACAGGCCATTAAAATCGGTCTAGCCGTTCTTGAGTTATAAATAGTGTAAATAACCCGACTGTGTTTTATATATTTAGATAAATAAATAGTAATTCCCAAATTTACAAAAATCAACTTTTATTGCACCACTTAAATTAATTAAATTCATCAACATTTATAGCTCTTATTATTCTTATTATTCTTCCAGCTGTAATTTTACATTTACTTACCTGTTTTATGATAAATCAGCCACACCAACGACCTTTCGATAGCGTTCGTCAGCTCATTCCGGATAAAGATTTCATAAATGAATGACAGAAATTAATAAGAAAATTTCAAAGCCCAGTACACCACCAACTTACAGAGCAAGCGCATACGCTAACACTTCTTAGAAACTAAAAGTAAAAGGTATAATAATATGAGTGTGTCGTACACTTGGAAGGCATAGAGAAGATTTAAATGAATTTATTTAAATGCCTTTGTGAGTAAGCAGTGGTGGTATTCAAAGATGTAGATGTTCCAGCATTCTTCGGAAATGTTCTCATAGATAAAGTTTTATCTTGGATTCATAAATACTATCAATGTCGTAAATATATATGTATATAAGGTGTATCTATTCATACACGAAATATTTTAAGAAATACACCTAAAGAAGCCATGGAAATGTTTTTTTTTTTTAATCTGAGTATATTATTTAAAACATAAAATTATTTAAAATTACTTGATATGATGATTAATTGTCAAAATTCACCGTGCTCCCACCGTCGCGCGTCGTAGCGTCGCCGCGTCCGGGCGGGACATTCATAGAATAAGTAAATAGGTTTATTTGCAAAATGTCCCAAGCAATTTTAAAATTATAAGAATTACGTAAAAATATAAAACACTTATACCCAAAGTCTCAAATTCAGATAATTTATGTAAACAAAGGGGATAACATAACAAAAAAATATCTTCGTAATGGTAATTCACATAAAATGACGAAAAAAGAGGTTTCATTTTCTTTTTTATGTACTGATTTTAAGAAATAATAATTAAAAAATAATCATACCGTAATTATTTTTATAAATTTTCGGTTTTAAGCAAAGTTATTAAAAAAAGGAGATTTTCTGGTGTAAAATATTATTTATGATACTGGTAACCATGCAGGAGAACCAAACATTTTCAATTTTTTTTGCATCTTCAACAACACTAATATTACAATTCTCATACATAGATTCCTATTGTAAGTAGCATATCTAGCCACATGTTGGATGAAAACGGCTGTATACTGTTTCGATTGGAAATCGATTTTGGGAGGCCTATGTCTAACACTGGGCTTAAAAAGGGCTGATTATGACGATTATATACCGTGTCTCCGACACACTACAAAAAACATTGTTTGGCAACGGTATTTTGTTTGCATAGTTCTTATAATTAATTCACTTTTATTTTATCGATTATTATTTACAAAAATATTTAATGATAAAATGTTTTGCACTACTGTCCTGTCATTTTGACAGTGACATTTCTTGACATTATTTTGTTTACTTACATAAATTATCGGAATTTCAGACTTTGGTTATAGCTACAATTTTTTTTTTCGCATCTGTGGCTTTTTTACCACCTATGGATGTTTCTCTTAAAATATTTCGTGTATGAATAGATACACCTTTTATATTGTCATAAATACAGATAAGTTTTTCACTGAGTCAACATAGGGCTGAGATGACATTTTCTTCGGGTTGAGAATTTAATTTCCACATAGAAATACAAAATTCAATACGTCATGCACGTTTTTACAAATTTTTCTCTTGGTGGTGGTAAAATTAAATTATTTAATATTGAATTTGTAAAAAATGGAGCTTACCAAGTATTAATTTCGTTCTGCTTTCTTACTTCTGCTGTCTCTCTTTCTTAGATTCTGCTCGCGGCTCCGGCGGCTAGTGGATGTCGGTTATCGCGTAAAAAATCAATTTTATTTCCGTGTAAATTTTGACGTGCAAAAGTGCCATTTATGTGCCTATCTATATATATAAAAAAGAATCCCTATTTCCCTTGGTCACGGCATCACGCGTGAACGGCTGGACCGATTTCGCTAATTATTTTTTTGTTGTGTTTGTTATTGTCAGGAGAAGGTTCTTATGTAAGAAAAATTTAAGAAAGTTAAAAAAAAAAAAAAAATTGTAAGAAAACGACCACATTTACATTTTTATTGTAATAATAAGTAGGTAACTCTATCTTCTAATGTAACTTTATGGCGTTTGACATAACGTGTCAGTCATCATTTGGTAGGTCTGAGAATAGATTTTATAAAAAATAAATAAAAAAATTGAAGGTTTTAGCTAGGTAGGGTAGGGTAGGTAGGGTCGGTAGGGTAGGGTAGGTAGGTGGGTAGGGTAGGGTAGGTAGGTGGGTAGGGTAGGGTAGGGTAGGGTAGAATAGGGTAGGGTAGGTAGGTAGGGTAATAGGGTAGGGTAGATAGGTAGTTAGGGTAGGGTAGGATAGGGTAAGGTAGGGTAGGGTAGGTAGGTAGTTTCCTTTGCGCGTAGACAAACTGCCACAGTCAAATAGCTTTTGACAGAATGAAGTATGTCGGGTCAGCTAGTTTGAAATAAATGCTTTGACTATACATTTCCAGTATAATCTGATCTCGCATTGTGTGATGTCAGCTTATAATAGAGATATATAGCTTGATATACATAGACGTGTGTACTATGTTTGGTCTGGAAGTCGACCCGAACATATAGTTGGGAAAAGGCCAGGCACATGTGATGTGAGGTGTCTACGTATCGCTTCAGTGATGATTTCGCGTTTTTCCTTCTGTGATTTTGAATTTTCTTCAAATATTTCTTACTTTTCGTATCTTATTTTCTTCTTGATCGCGGGATGGGTAGATTGCCTTATAGTACCGGCATTAACTGAAAAAATAATAATATATATATATATATATACTTTTAGTCTATTTATTTAAAATGTCTGTTTTTATATATTTTAGTTTAATGTATTTATTTAAGTATATGTATATTTTTTTTACGTTATACGTGTAGGTATAGCTAGTTTAAGATTCGCATATTCATATTTTCTTTCTTCTTCTTGTTCTCACACACTATTGTCCACATTTCTTTTTCACTTCTCCTGTCGCAGGTCTGGAAGAAATTTCTTAAGAAATAAGCACTGCATTTGTACACAAAATTATAATTATATCCTAACCTGTATTTTCTGTGTACATTAATAATAATAAAAAAAGGAAATAATAGTACATTATTTACCAAGAGCTGTTAAAGAAAGAAAGCCCGAAATCGCAGGTATTTGTGACCCGAGCCGCAGGCGAGGGTTGTAAATATACGATAGAGGGCTTTCTTTTTTACTGCCCGTGGTGAGTACACAATTTTACGTCTTCACCTGGCCACAATGCGAGTTTTACTGTACGCGTAGCGTGCGGTAAAACTCACATTATGGCCAGGCGCGACGTAAATAATGTTTCCATTTTGTTTATATTTTATTAATTTTTGTAAATAAAAAAATCTCTAGAATATTCCCAATTTAAAACTATTAATAGGTCTATGGTCCCCAGTACATTATCTAAAGGTGGCTGCTAATTAGTAACCGCGGCGCTGTTCCAAGCGAAACGTTTATTTTGTGCGAGAACCTTTGTTTTAGAAAGAAAAAGTGTTTGTCTGAAGCCTTTGTTGGTAAGATATTGTGAGTAAGAGTTTTGGAGTGTTGGTAATGGTGAAAGGTCTATTTTGGTTTCTTTAGTTATAGTTTTCGGTAAGTCTTTGATGTTTATTTTTTCTGATGACTTAAGAGGGAAACTTAAGCAACAAAATTCGATCTAAATAAAAAGCGGCCAAATGCAAGTCGGAATCGCCCATGAAGGTTTCCGTAGCAGCAAGCGCGGTTTACGATTTATAACGTATTAAAAAAAAAACTACTTACTAGATCTCGTTCAAAGCAATTTTCGGTGGAAGTTTACATACAATGTACGTCATATATTTTTTTTAGTTTTATCATTCTCTTATTTTAGGAGTTACAGGGGGGGACACATTTTACCACTTTGGAAGTGTCTCTCGCGCAAACTATTCAGTTTAGAAAAAAAAAAAATAAGAAACCTCAATATCATTTTTGAAGACCTATCCATAGATATCGTATGGGCTTAATGAAATTTTTTTTTTGAGTTTCACTTCTAAGTATGGGGAACCCCCAAAATTTATTGTTTTTTTCTATTTTTGTGTGAAAATCTTAATGCGGTTCACAGAATACATCTACTTACCAAGTTTCAAGAGTATAGTTCTTATAGTTTCGGAAAAAAAGTGGCTGTGATATACGGACGGACAGACAGACAGACAGACATGACGAATCCATAAGGGTTCCGTTTTTTACCATTTGGCTACAGAACCCTAAAAACGGCTACATTCCTCTAGATCGTATTTTGTTGCTTCGTGTCTCAATATGAAACTTTATAAAAGGTAATAGAACATTCTAGACAGACTTGCCGATATAGTTGATTGAGCCGTTTTAAAAAAAATCCTTCTCAGTCACGAGATAATTATGTTCTAAAGGAGTGGGGCTAGTCGACCGGTGAAAACGCTCTTAAGAGAAGATGATTATCGTCGGTGCACTTGCCAAATCTGATATGTGCATTTGAAGAACTTTTCACCCACCCTCACACATACGCATGGAGCAGAAATTGTATAATTTAAAATTCTTTAAATTTTATTGCATAATATCTGTGTAAAACTACTGGGAGAAGACACTGATTCCTGTAACACAGGTTACACCTAGCGCAGGAGTCAGGGTTTCCATATAAATGTAACATACTTTTATGTCAATAAAAATATTATTATTATATTATTATTATTTTCAGGACAACATAAAAACTGTTGTTTTCGTAACTTATTATCTTCTCAAAATATAAAAATTATGTTGGTTGGTTGCTTTTATAGATGTTACTAATAAACTTATGACTGGAGAGTGGTCCAAGGTTGGCTGAATTTTCTATACAAATTAATTATTAAATTTATATTTATTAATTATTACTTTACCATTTAGTCGGCGTGATGGTTTTTTTAATGAGCACACTATAAATTAAATCAAGATAATTAAAAATAAATTAACCTAAACTAAATAAAACTAATAACAAAATGAACTAAAATATGGCGTCGAAAAATTCCTCCGCATCGCTGTCGACTGGTAATGTACCCAAGAGACTGGCAGCATTGCCACGTTGTATGGCAATGCTTAGCCTCTGGCCAAGATAAAAGCCAGCCCTTGGGTCACGGGAAGTGTCAACCAGCCTTTTGGAGATTTCATTGAACAATAAATGAGCACTGGGACCCCACGGCCCGAGGGTTTCAACCCCAAACGGCTCGAAAATATAGTTACCGATCAAGTTACTATACTTTCGCCGCTTGAGGTTTTCAGCAGCCGCAGCAGCAGCGCCAGCACAGCACGCCGAGCCAGGAAGATGGGATGGCGCAAGAGTATCGACACAAGTTGCGTCCCACACTAAAGGCCTACCTACCTTCCAAGGAAATAAAGACATGCCGTCCGGTCTCTTGCCATCGTCGCGTGCCAAGCCATTGGGTTCTAATACAGCTGGAACGCCGACGGAGACAAGAGCTCGTCGGATGATGTCATTAATGTTTGCGTGCCGCGCTAAGCGACCCGCACTTCGACTGCAGGACAGGCCGTGGTGTCCTAGGCTGTTGACAACCTCGCCATAGTGACAGCGATGGGGAGAACAACAAGGAGCTCCTAGTCGTAGGGAAGCAGCGAGGCGGAAAGTAGTGTCGTCAAACAAAGTGCCTATGTTCGACGATGGTAGTGCATGAAGCCAAAGACCCGACTCCCACCTACCCACAGCCAGCAGGCGCGCACGCTCCGCAGAAGTAGCAGAAGTGTCAAGTAAATTGTTCTGTACTACCCTACAGAGCGGCTCATCCCACCGTCTCTGTGAAGATGGATTGTCGGGTGGATCTGAATTCGGGCAAGCGAGTTTCCAGGCATCCAATGCCTCGGTAAAGCATGGCACATCAAAATCAATCAGTGTGGAGGCTAGGATTTTCCTGATTAATTTCTCAGTGCCATGAACCGAGGAAATGAAAGCCGGTAAACTAATACTAGAAATTTTGCGGACGCCGAGGCCTCCCATACGAATGGGAAGAGAAGCTTGAGCCCAAGCTCGGTCGTCCATGGCCACATTTAAAATCGAAGTTAATGTATGCCGGATAATTTGGTCCATTTTGTCTAAAAGGTGAGTGTACTTCCATAAATGGGAAGCGCGAAGGAAATATATTAATTTAGGGCCGAAACAGCAGTAACGAATTAAGGTTAAGGCCGAATGCATGTTAATTTGGAACAATCTTTCCGAAACGTCATTGAAATTTTGTATTTTTTCCTCAATAAAAAAGGGAAAGGAATTTTCAAAAATAGGAGATCCAAGGAGACGAAGAGAGCTTTTTTCAATAATTTTGATTTCAGGAGCTATTGCGTTAAATTTGGGAAGAGTCAGATGTCTGTCAGTACTGTCAGCTAAGTATAGTTCACATTTAGAAAGGTTAAGATCAAGACCAATGGAATGAAATTCATTTTTTAAGAATTGAAGGTCATTTAAAACAGTTTCTACATCGCCTCCCAAGGTTCCATCATCAAGATACCAAACGTTAAATTTGGAATTTAGCTGTCGAATAATTGGGTGAATGGCTAAACTGAAAATCACTGGCCCGAGAGGGTCACCTTGTTGACAGCCAACAGCAGATTCCAGAAGGTTGTCCCGATACATTAATTTAGAAGGGTGTCTGTAACATTGCCAAAGGAAACTATAGATTTGGGGAATTTCTTTTTTAGTTTCTGCCAGCAAGGTGTTCCTGTTAACAGAATTGAAGGCATTCTTTATGTCAACCTTCAGAATGACCTCTCCTTTGCCAGAATTTAGGTAGGTCGACAAAGCGTGTACGGCAGCCTCACAGCCCCCTTTGGAGCCATAACCTAGCTGCTGAAGGGCTGAAATTTTTCCGAAACAACCTCACCAAAAAATTTACAGCAAATCTTGGCTGCCATACGACGATAAACAGTTCCCACGGCAATGGGACGAATGCCGCCATCTCTCTTACGTAGGGCGCATAAATTGGCCCCGTACAGAACGTCGATGATGGCCTCGTTCACCTTGCCGGAGAGCATTAAGTTAATCAGAGCCGTAAGCTCCTTCAAGAGCAACTCACCAGCAGCCCCGGCGCCTGAACAGATAAGGTCCTTAAGGTGTTGAGGACTCAGGCCGTCGAGGCCGCCAGCGGACCCATTCCGGAAGGAGCATACGGCTGCGACCAACTCTCGACCTGTAATGGTGAGGGAGTGATTAACCGGATTAGGGGGGTCGGGAAAAGAAAGGCCATCCGCTGGGGCAGGGTGTTTGCTCTCCAGAGCTGCGAGCGTTTCTGGAGAACAAGGAGCCAGCACATCACTACTAAAAAGAATCCTGGCTGCTCCACTAATGTCACCTTCCCCTAACTTAGATTCGACCAGATGAGATATACCTTTTGAAGAGGTATATGTCTGTAACTGAAATTTTGAATCTAAATTATGAGCTGAAATATCACAGTTTTCTTTAATTTGTGCAGTTGTACAAATAAATAAATAAAATTAATTAATTGTCTGTTTGTAATTTCGAAATAACAGCTGTATACTAAATGCATATGAAAATATATATACTTATAACAAAAAAAAAACAATTTTAAAATTTTTATCTGTCTGTCTGTTTGTTCCGGCCAATCTACGAAACGGCTGGACTGATTTTGACGGGACTTTCACTGGCAGGTAGCTGATATTTTAAGGAGTAACTTAGGCTGGGCTTTTAATAATTTTACATTCCTTGATAAGTTTAACTCGCACACTGACTTATTACATGTATTTATTTTGTTAAATCGTCTACTTTAACAATATTTATAAATATGTGAGCACCATGTATCTAACACATAATTAATTTATCCGTCAATAATTTTATTCTAGGCACATCATTTTCACATATCCATACTAATATTATAAACGTGAAAGTAACTCTGTCTGTCTGTCTGTATGTTACGTTTTCACGTCTAAACCGCTGAACCGATCGTCATGAAATTTGGCAGAGATATAGCCTGGGATATAGAAAAGGACTCAGGCTACTTTTTCACGCGATAACCGACATCTACGCGAGCGGGGCCGCGGGCAAAAGCTAGTAATGATATAATTGATGTATACAAAGTATTATAAAACTGTTGAAAAAAGTAAGTATGGAGACAGGTGTGATACAACGTCACGAAACCATAAAACCGGCCAAGTGCGTGTCGGACCACGCACAATGAAGGGTTCCGTAGTTGGGATAAATTTATCCCAAGAACAAACCTAACATTGTACTTTAAAAACACGTTCCCCCATACATTCCAACTGCATATGTATGTTGTACGCACAATATTGAGAGATTTACCACGTTATTTTAAGACCATAGACTTCTTATAGGTTTTCCTGTAATCTAGCCGCATTACTTATAAACCCGGAAAAAAGTTAGATAGATAGAATAGAATACTCTTTATTACGTACACCATAAAAATTACAGATATAAATGTAGAACTGTTATAGCTTCTTTAACTGAGGTACTATGAATAACTTTGGTATAAAATTTTTGACGTTTATACCTAGTATAACTTTATTCATATAAGTCCTTACTTATATGAATAAAGTTATATTAGGTATAAACGTCAAAAATTAAAGAAGAAGAAGAAGGTAGAAGTATAGAACTATTTTCTGCATTTTGTTCAAAATTGTAGGCTCTGTAGTTTCGGAGATTAGGGAAGGGCGAAGGTTAATGGTCAATTTTCATCTATTTTCTTAAATAACTTTTACCACTATTTACTTTAAAATTATAAAAAACTCAGCCCTTTCGTTTGATATGT
The DNA here is from genome assembly GCA_947523025.1 of Dryobota labecula. Lineage (NCBI taxonomy): Eukaryota > Metazoa > Arthropoda > Insecta > Lepidoptera > Noctuidae > Dryobota > Dryobota labecula. Next base: position 19,602,843 of record OX383307.1, on the reverse strand, counting down.
CACCCGGTATAGGTTCTTATTTCTCCCCAAAAGTGACCCCCATATTCAAAATTCATTTATTTACGTGTCCGTGTTTGGGTCACATAAATTGATATGTGTAACTTTGAACTTATTCATTCCATTAGATTCGGAGCAAAATGGCTGTGTCAGACGGACAGACAGAGAGACAGACACACGAGTGATCCTATAAGGGTTCTGTTTTTTCATTTTAAGCTACGGAACCCTAAAAATTATACTATTTCATCCGACTCCACCTCCCAACCGTGCCATGACCTGACCAATGTTTAGATAATTATGTCACCGTTTTATGAGGGAATGTAACGCCATTACAAAGGGTAGTAAAACAAGGTGTGGGGATGACGAAATTGTTGACCTTGGACTAATATTGTAAGGGCTTGAGGTAATGGAACTGGGATTTTGGGTTTGGCAAAGATTTGGTCTTCTCTGGGGTACGAAAGAGATTAAGAGGTTATTTCAAGAAGATAGGCTGTACAGCTTTTCTGCTAATAAAGAAACCTCAAATATGGCGAGGGGAGTAATGGCTGATCTTTGCGTTATGCTCGTGAACGGGTGCTGCTTGTGGTGCCTGGTCGTCGTGCTGACCATGGTTTCGTTATTGTTATTATTAATTAACTGTTTATTTATTTTACTTCGATGGTCCTAGTTTATCATTTTGTGTTACATAATCCAGTATTGCAGATGTAAGCGGGCACGCCCTTTATGCCAGGAGACTTAAAGGGGATTGTCCAATTTCTATGGGACTTTGGCCAGTCATAAACAAACAGTTCACCTAATTAAATGTGATTGATTTAATAGCTTATATCAGTAAGAATGAGGATATAAACCTAGTTTTGTATCAAGATGTATATTTAGATATTTTTTTAACATTTATTTGAAACAAGTTATGTATGAAATAAAACTTATTTTTTTAAATAAAATTATATTTAATAATCAGATTCATATGTAAAAACCAAATAATGGTTATAATATGTGCCTATGCACATATTATGTCAATTATTTGGTTTCTATCAACATACTGCCACTGTTCTACGGCCTAACATACAGTTGCAGCAATATTGTTTAATTGCTGCCTCCCTTCAGTGTTATTTTCATACAATATATAAATGAAATATGTTTTTCTGCTGATGTGTCTGCTCTGTATTTTGCCACGCAATAAACTGCAGTTGGCCGAAGTGAGCGGGAAACCATCCCGTAGGTTGATGGCAGTATTTCTGCACAGCTCAATAGTATAGGAACCATGGCCTCTTATATGTTCTCCATAGTAAGAATGTGCTTGTTTCAATTGATACATTCCACATGCAATTAGAATTGTGCTCTGGTATACAAAGGCAAGTTGATAGTTGTTTCATTCGAATGGCTTTCAGCCTCAGCGGCAAGAACAGCAGCTCGATCTACTCGTTGCCAGCAGATAATTATGACAGATTTGATCAGATCCATGTAACTGTAACAAAATAAATAAATATCAGAAGAAATAAAATAAAATATTTTTAAACACAAAACTAAGGCACACTATGCACTATGTTCAAATGCTGCTGTGGGGAGAGCCCCGGAGTGCCAATATGCAAGTTTGTTTAGTTTATGTTCCAGTTTCCTGCTTTATTGTTAATATGAATTTTAACAAAACTGTGGTGAGAAATAATTTACATTTCTTCATTTGATTTTATAAATACACTCAATAATTATTTCAAATACTTACTTGACGAGGTGCAATCTGTTCCATCACCATATTTCGAATACGAGATTCTCTCTCTGTCTCAGTATGCAGCCTATGAGATCTTGTTCGTAACAAAGAGCATCCACAGTAGAAGATACTTCGATGATGACAACTGCTAGTTGATGGTTCATTTATTATTTGCGTCCTCGAATGATGAAGACCCATAGTCCAGCAAGGATGACAAACTAAACTATCATCTTCAATCTAAATAAACCAAAAAATAGATATTGTTATTAGTGTTTGATTTTTATTTATTTAAATCATTAAGATTTAACGGTAATAAAAACATTCCACACCAGAAGCAATATTCAATGTTGTACAATTAACCGCATATCTTCACATCCATTAGAATAAGACTGTCTCCTAATTTGTAATAAATCGCTTCCACAATTCACACATCGCTGCATTGTCACTTCGTTCGTCATCAGATCACTGTAAGGTAACACGGGATCCATGTCCACAATTCCACATTCAAGCCGGGGTTATCGTTAGGGCGAGGTTCGGTGTCCGTAAGTGTGCCAGGTTCAACGTAAATACAAGGTTCGGGGTCCATACTAGAGCCGGGGTCGTCAAGAAGGGAAGAATCGGAAACCATAAAAAAAAACAAAGTAAGGGCTTTAAAACACACAAAAACAACACTAACGATCAAAGAGTGGGAGACGATGAAAATAAACAAAGCGAATGCTAAGTCAATTAGTCAATCTGTCATTATTTTAATCATTTTGAGAAATTGACACAACATTTTTTAAGTATCGTGCTGCCATATAAAAAAACCAACTGTATATCGATCATTTGAAATCGATCAAAATGTTATAATGTTCTCCAGAAATAATATTATAACGCCAGTTTATCATATTTTATGTCCTAAATCATTTATATCGTTTATTAGCATTTCTAAATAGGTGATTTAACGAAAACTATGTTAAATACAGTGGTGCACTGTATTTTAAATCGATTTGAATTTGTTACTTTGTGGAGTTTTGGTTTGGCAACACTGAAATCAAATCCAAAGCCGCTTCATCTGTAGCATCAAATCAGATACTAAAATAAAATGATTTTATTACAGTGATAATTGATACAAAGTTATTTGCATCAGATAATTACTAAAATAGAATTTAAATTATTGGTAAATATTTATTTTGTGTAGCATCGTGTTTAAAAATGGCCAAGTAGAGACAAAGCCCTTTAGGTAATAATAAAAAAAAATATATGCTTTTTTTTTTGCTTGAGTGTAGTTCTTCACTGTATTTGCTGGTATATTGGCGTGTGCTAGCTGACATATGGCATATTTAATTTACTATTCTATGTCTCGTAATGTTAATTACTTTGCATACCTACTATTGTATAGAGTCGGGTTTGTCTAATTGAACAGACAGATGTACTGCTGGGGAGTTTGTTGCGCCATTTCTTCTTCCCAGCTAAAGCACTGGGAAGTGGTGAAGGGCGGGCGTTTTGGGGGACTAATTCAAATAAATGATTTGATTTTGATTTTATTATGTACACCATAAAAATCTCATCTGCCTAGCCTTTTCCCAACTATGTTGTAGTCGGCTTCCAGTCTAACCGGATGCAGCTGAATACCAGTATTTTATACAAGGAGCGACTGCCTATCTGACATCCACAACCCAGTAACTGGGTAACACGACACCCCTTGGTAAGACTGGCTGTCAGACTTTTGTGCTTTTGACGACCCGTAACGACTGTCAAAGATCCACGAATGACAGCCGGGACCAACGGCTTAACGTGCTTTCCGAGGGACGGAGGAGTCTCGGTATGTAAAGATGGTCACCCATCCACGGACCAACCCCGGCAAGCGTAGTTTAACCTGACGGATCGACCCGTGCGGCTGTTATTACTTAGCCACGAGCTTCTCCGAGTACACCCTAAAATTAACAGATGTAAATGTAGAAATTTTAAACCATCATCATCATTTCAACCAAAAGACGTCCACTGCTGAACATAGGCCTCCCCCAATTGGGAGGGTTTGCCATAATCGCCACGCTTGGCAGGCGGGTTGGCGATCGCAGGATGGTGTTAAAATGCATAGAGAACGCTGCTACCCATAAGTCCCTTAGTCGCCTTTTACGACACCCACGGGAGGAAATGGGGTGGTGCTATTCTTTACGTCCGGCATCACACGGTACGTAGAAATTTTACATACGGTGACACAATTGGCGGTGTTATCGCTAAAACCGATCTTTTACAGATAACCTTTGGACTTTCCCACTGTTTGAAGATATTTTATTGAAAGGAAAGTTGGATACCTCAAAATCAGAAACGCATTGAAGGCATAGATATATTTTTACAAAGTAAGTTGAACCAGGCAATTCGTTTGAGGCTATTCCATGCCCCCTCTAATAGAAAACACATGGGACCACCTATAAATATAAACCCATACACTAAATCATATAAATGTGATATTAGGCCCCCATAAATACCAATTTAACTATTCATGTATTATAATCCTATATCTACAACAATAGGGTTCAAATTCGAGAACCCCTAACAGTCGTAACTTTGTGGAAGGTTTGCCCTTGATACGGTATGGTTTGAAAAACATACATAGTTGAAGTCGACACGAATATCTAAGAAATAAAATATGTTACGGTTATTTATTGAGTTCTAGTTTGAAGATAAAAATCTATACATAAAGCAAGGGTTTTTCGCCTTTGCTTTTGTAAACAGAGTATTTTTTGGGACTTTTTTTTTAGTAGTCCCTTACCGGATATTTCAAAGTCAAAGTCAAAGTCAAAGTTTTGACTTTGACTTTGACTTTATTGCGAACTAAGTGTACAATGTTGGTGTTATGTTATGTTAGTAAGTACTAATGACATAGCAGCCTTTTACAAGCATTGTTTTGACTTATTTAAGGGTTCTCTTTGCAATTAGGAAAGCGATTTGGTTCTAGTTATGTAGTTGTTTAAGCTTTTTGTTTTTAGTACAATTTGAATCGTAAATTATGGAAATAATCTATTTGGCTCATAATAGAATCACGTTCCATTTTCCTTTTCAGATACGGAATCCTAAATAGAGGTTTTGTAAAGGCTCGTACATACTAGTGCGATATCGCGGGCGCAACGCGATACTAGTAGCACAATTTCTTTGTCGCTGCCTGTCGCGCCCGCGATTTCGCGCCAGTGTGTAGGAGCCTTTACCAGTGACGTGCGACCTGCTGAACAATACGTATTCGCGAACTAAACATTCTTCAGCTAAATCTAAATTTAGCGCAAAAAAGTTTGTCTACCAAACGTTAAGCTAATCGCGGTAGAACACGAAAACTTCTAATTAGCGTCAAATGTTAGAATAAACATAAACTTTGTTGGTCTACGGTGCGATTATAAAGTTTTCCGTACTAGTTTTAAACTGTAATAGCAGAGATTAGCTTAGTTTCTGAGTTAGACTGTTACTGTAGACCTTTGTCACGTCGGATATTCATAATAGGGATGACGACAAAAAAATTTTTTTTTGGTCCGGCACGAAGGTTATTAAAAAATATTGGACACGTATTTTTTCTTTTTTTACGTAATCAAAACATTACGGCGATACATTGAGTTCAAATGTGGCATGACGTCACTTCTCATTAGATTTTATACGTAGCTGTGACGTAACGAGCCCCCTCTCCCCAAGTTTAATGTGTTTTATCTAGGTCATTTTTTATTAATATGATAAATAAAAAAAATAGGTGTCTAATATTTTTTATTATCTGATTGACGGACTAAACAGTTTATTTTACCCATGAATCATCCCTATTGTACAGCTCCATACCTTTTTCTGCCGCCAGGTACCGCTGCTGTCTTCCAGTTTTTCTTTTTACGGTTGAGTTGTGATTACCGGTGTAAACACAGACACATGAGACATTGTCAACTCCGAAGGTGCCTGTCCAGCATAACAACACGCCTGTGTACGCAAAAGAGTAAGCAAAGGTTTAGAGTGCACTCGTATAATTTATGTCTTACTAGCTTTTGCCCGCGGCTCTGCCCGCGTGGATGTCGGTTATCGCGTACAACAGTATCCTATGTCCTTCTCCATATACCAGGCTATATCTCTGCCAAATTTTTTGACGATCGGCTCAGCGGTTTAGGCGTGAAAACCTAACAGATAGACAGACGGACAGAGTTACTTTCACATTTATAATATTACTAGCTTTTGCCCGCGGCTCCACCCGCGTGGATGTCGGTTATTGCGTAAAAAAAAGTGATCTATGTCCTTCTCCATATCCCACGCTGTATCTCTGGAAAAAAAAAATAACGATCGGCTCAGAGGTTTAGGCGTGAAAACGTAACAGACAGACAGACAGATAGAGTTACTTTCACATTTATAATATTACTAGCTTTTGCCCACGGTTCCACCCGCGTGGATGTCGGTTATCGCGTAAAACAGTAGCCTTTATCCTTCTCCCTATCCCCGGCTATATCTCTGCCAAATTTTTTGACGATAGGCTCAGCGGTTTAGGCGTGAAAACCTAACAGATAGACAGACGGACAGAGTTACTTTCACATTTATAATATTACTAGCTTTTGCCCGCGGCTCCACCCGCGTGGATGTCGGTTATTGCGTAAAAAAAAGTGATCTATGTCCTTCTCCATATCCCACGCTGTATCTCTGCCAAATTTCATGACGATCGGTTCAGCGGTTTAGGCTTATAAATGTGAAAGTAACTCTTCTGTTTGTCTGTCTCTCTGTCTGTCTGTTACGTTTTCACCATTAACGGCGTTTAGGTTTTAGTCCGCCTTTGTACCTTATTTTGTGCAAAAAGTTTAAATAAATAAATCATCTTATTTCGGACGGATTAAAGCTCAGCCCAGGAGTCAAACCCAGTACCCTACGCTTAGTGGTCGCGCTGATAAACTACTAGTATCATAGATCACTGAGGCAGTCACTCCGTCAATCATTATAAATCTTCCTGCCCTTGTCCCATGTTACTTGTGGTCTTTGCAACACGTTTTTCTTCTTCCATTTTCTCCTGTCAACCGTCACGCTACAATAATAATAATATATTGTTTATTCAAGTAACACAGACTAATTTTGTTAGTCACAGAAACTTAAGCTATGTTAGAGAAAGAAAATAAAATACAAAAACAAAACACAAAAATAAACTTAAAAATTAAAAGTAAGGAATCACCGCTGCGCCATCCCATGAGAAATAGCACAGCAGTGATTCACATATCTGCAGTTCAATCTGCCCCCTATTATCGACAGTACGCTGTTGGAGCTCCCTCTCACTCTGCGCACCAGGGATGAATACCTCTTGCGCATTGTAGTTTAGAGGTATGAAGAACAGGGTGTAAAGTTCACTCATACTCTATAGTAAAGGGAAGATCTCTGAGATCACTGAGGATCATGACCCCTTTAAGCGCACAATCTGCCTCCATCGATGTTTGCTTGAGGACGTAGCTTCTTTTACTTGGTCGGACCATCGTGTTGGCGACCGGCCTCGTGCTCTCTTTCCCTCGGTATTGCCAGCAATGAGCAGCTTTTCAAAATTGCTATCTCCCTTTCGCACTATGTGGCCGACACAGGTCAAAATACGCTGTAAGCAAACTGTAGACAATCTGATCTTTATGTTGAGTTGGGAAAGGATAGACACATTTTGCGTTTGGCTGTCCATGGTATTCGGAGCATCCGCCTCCAACACCACATTTCGAATGCGTCTATCCGTGTATATAAAAAGTCTATTCTAATAAAATGTTTAGATTTAATTTTTATTCTAGTTACTAGGTATAACTTTTACTTACCCAGAAAGTTACATAGCGTGAAGATTATGACAATATAATTAACGGGTTCCGTGTTAAAGCATAATTAGCTATCGTCAACTTCTAATTTGCTAAGTTCAGATTTGTTTTCTAAATGTCATGGTGGCAGGTAATGGTTTTGGTGGTCACACAATGGTGGATTCATTGAATTATTATTATATATTATACTATATGAGTAATTTCAAAATCAAAAGACATGTATTCAAATAAGGCTGCGAATCAGCAAAGAAAATAAAGAAATAAAAATTATTTATTTTGCACAAACAAAACGCACATAATAAAAAATAAAATATACAAACGCAAAATAGCCAAAAGCCTCTTATCTAAGCAATAAAACTTTGACATTTTAGTCCATTGCTTGATGTCAGGACTTGCCGGTCTATTCTGTGAAAATCTCACCGTGAAAATTTATGTGAAGTGAGCGTGAAGTGAACTGTCATTCTACCTGACACTATGGGAGTCTAGACATTGACGGCTCACTTTGAACTCACTTCATCTAAGTTTTCACGGTGAGATTTTTACAGAATCGACCAGCAGGGACCAAAGACCAGTACTCTTCGATTGTCATAATTACGTATGACAGTCCCCAAAAACGCCCGCCAAAAAGCACTAGCTAGGAAGAATGTCACAGCTGCCTGTTCAGTATGTATCTTCTCCTAGTATTGTGGTTTAGAGGTTTGGAATTTTGCTTCTAGAGACTGGTTTATACGAGTACAGTAATGTGACAGTACAGTAGGTCAGTCCAGAGCTGACTTGCAATTGGGCTCTTGTAGACACTAGTTATAACCCAGTCCAGTACTGACTTCGCACTCTCAAGTCAGCCCAGTTGACTAACCTATCTATTTTCGAACCCAGTTGCTTCTCCCGCCATGCGACTGACTTACTGCCGATCTCGTCTACATGAAATCACCGATTGGGTCCGAAATTCCGAGTCACTGGGTCGAGCCACTTACGTAGTAAGAATAACTCTTAAGAAAGAAACTTTATTTAGGCATGGCAGAATCTCTGGCAACCAATGGGTATTGCGTTATCCAGTAACTGGATTGTGGAGGTCAGATAGGCAGTCGCTCCATGTAATACGCTGGTATTGAACTGCATCCGGTTAGACTGGAAGCTGACCCTATATGTCATAGAATCCGGAAAAGGCTTGGCTGATGATGATAATTTAGGCCTGATCAAAGCTTTGGTGCAGAAAGCGGTATCCTTAGACACAGCACAGGAAGCCGTTCCCATCTCTCACTCTGACCACAGAAGCTTGAACTATAAATTATGAGTCCATAATAACTCAGCGCCACTTCACTCTATCTCGCTTGCACACTACTGCTCCCGCTCACGCGAGCAAGTGAGACTGAATGCGGTACTGGGCGGAAGGGAGATGGCTCCAAGACTAGGTAATTTATTTTTGAGGTGAAAAAAACGTGGTACTAATCTGTTTTATATTTAGCTCAGTTATTATACAAAGTATCATGATCTAATTTGAAGTATTTTTTAATATTAGCGGTTTATTGTTCGGTTTGGAGGTTTTGTAATTTGTTTTGATCAAGAAAATTTTATGGAATTGTGTTTTTGTCAAACATAGTACTCGTACTTACTTAACATTAATCCTCAACTGTACCTTATACATATTTATTTCAAAATTAATGCTATAGTATTTTCGATATAACGGAGCTATTTATAATATGCTTAGCAATTTGAGATATTGTAGACAAGTTTCCTTTGCAAGCAGGACCATTATCATGTGGTATCGTGTCATGAAAAGCTTAAACAAAAAATAAAGCTAATAAAGTTTAAAGCTTGCAATAATGATTCTAGGAAACTAGACTAATATACTAATGGAGGTTTAAAACCTCTAATTAAAAAGATAATAATGCAAATGCGGTTCTGTCTGTGTTTTAACAATTAACGACTAGTGTTTTTATTCATTTTTTTAAGTTATTTGTTATTTTTTGATGATGAGAAGTTAATTTAGCTATAAGTAGGTATAGATTATTTTGGAGGAATTATATTAGGGTTCTCCGATAACCTCCGAATTTGATAATATTATTATGTGACAGACATAATATTGTCAAACTCGGAGGTTATCGCAGAACCTTAAAATAATTCTTCCAAAATCCATACTAATATTATAAATGTGAGCGTAACTCGGTCTGTCTGTCTGTCTGTCTGTATGTTACGTTTTCACGCCTAAACCACTGAACCGATCGTCATGAAATTTGGCAGAGATGTAGCCTGGGATATGGAGACGGACATAGGCTACTTATTTACGCGATAACCGACATCTACGCGGGCGGAGCCGCGAGCAAAAGCTACGACCACGGGGCACGGAGCGGTTTTGGTATGTAAAGATGGTCACCGATCCACGGACCAACCGCGGCAAGCGAAGACTCAAAACTCAAACTCAAAGCATTTATTTCAAATAAACCAAATACAGGTACTTTTGAATTGTCAAGGGGTCGGTCAGTCAGAAAGATGAAGCTAGTTGCCCATTCCAAAGCGTAGTAGGTTCCTATGGAGAAGAACGGACAAGAAACTCCATGGACACTCTTTTAAAACAAAATATTGTTACAAAATATGGGTTACATCATTCATGTTGAAGTTATACATGTGAGAACAATGTAGAAAGACGTGCACGTTAGAAGCGTCCGTAATAAAAACAATTTAAAAATTAAAATAAATTAAAATAAGCCGCTATGAGATGACCAGACGCACCTCTGACTTTTCGGATTCATGTGCGTATTGTATAATTATCACTTGCTTAAAAAACGGTAAAGGAAAACATCGTGAGGAAACCGGCCATGCCTGAGAGATATTTCTCGACGGATTGTGTATAGCCAAGTCAGAGACCCATGGACGGCATATAATATCAGACACCGGTTTAGTCACTGAATAAGAAAGAAGATTGCGTATATGGTAAAAAAAAACCAGCCAATTTAACTTTTCCGCAATCATGGCCTCTATTAAGATCGCTATTATATGCTTTTGATTATCGTTTTGCGTCCAATGCGGGCAATAACTACTGTGTAGTTGATCTAAACGATTACTGTCAAATGCGTCCAATGACTGGACAGGTCCACTCAAAATTTGTGTGGTTCTCTCCTCAAAAGACCATTTCAGACCCTTGTCTACATGGTCCTCACAAATAATCAGGCCAAGATTATGTCTAGACTTTAAAAGAGATTGTGACCTCTGAGTTTGTTTCGGTGTTTCTTTTCAGGGTAGACGGATAGGAAACGCGTCATGGAACCGCGAACCTCATCTAGTTTTTAAAATATGATGGATGTGTAAAGTTTTAGTACAAACTTACACAAATAAAATCATTTGTCATTTTCTAGATGAACCCCTCATCATCACTATATAACAAAGTCGCTTCCCGCTGTCTGTCACTATGTATGTATGCTTAGATCTTAAAAACTACGCAACGGATTTTGGTGCGGCTTTTTTCTAATAGATAGAGTGATTCAAGAGGAAGGTTTATATATGTATAAAACATGCATAATGTGGTAGAGAAACACTGATAATTTTAGAGGTTTCTAATGTGATGTCGTAAATAAACGACACGGTTGGCGCAGTGGTTAAGCAATTGACTGCTGCGCTGCGTGTCGCGGGTTCAATTCCCGCACGGAACAAATATTTGTATGACCTACAAGTAGTTGTTCCGGGTATGGCTGTTTGTGTATGTGAGTTTTAAATGTTTGTAAACGCACCCACAAAACAGAAGAAATTCCTAGAGTGGGGCGCAACGTTTAAAAAAAAAAAACACATTTTTTTTTGCGCTTACTTTGCAAACGCTCGCTGGCTGAACCCTACGAGATAGATCAAAATAATGTACTACAGTATTGTACACCTTAAAAAGTTCCACAAAAAGTCTATCTCTAAGGGATAATCCACAATAACCATTTTTTAATCTTTACTTTTTACGAGAAATAATGGCTTATTTACGAAGCGATTTTAAGCAATACAGCATTAATCCTTATCCAATTAAGTACTTTAAATACATTGTGCATTTAATATAGATCAATATAGCCCTTTGTAGCATGTAATTTAAATGAATATTTTCGAAGATATTACAGATTTAAAATGCAGGGACATAGCGGTTGCGGTGGTACCGCCCGGGAAGCCGGCGGATTCTGTAGTATATTTAGTGGGTCCATATTGGCTCACCTAAAGTTCTTTACCCGAAATTGTTCTTCCTAATGATTTGTAATCCGAATGATCACTCTTCCTAAAATTTTTCATCCTAAAGTTTTCATTCATACTATTTGTAGTGCTACCGGCGATGTTCATAACACTCATATTTCCGAAAATTGTAATTAATAATATCATTAATGTAAATATATTTAAACTCCTACTGTTTTTTATCATAGCGCTTTTATCCCTAAACATAATTACCATAATATTCATCCCGGTCAGAGTGTCGTCTTGGGGGCACTATGAAAAAAAAAAAAGACGTGTGGCACTCGGGGACTGCCGCGGTAAAGCTATTGCATAGCATTTTGTATCAACTTATGCAATTATAATTATTTATTTATTTTATTTATGCAGTATTTCTTTTTCTTTGATATTAATTTTTTTTTTTTTTTTCGTTACGGAATTTCTGGATTCGGTCCCCGCGCTCAAGGCCCGCGATAGAAGCTATGCAATAGCTTAAAAACAAAATAAATAAGTGCTGAACGTCGTAAAAGTGTATAACTACGTAAACAAAGTCAAATACTATTCAAATATAAGCATAATAACAACTTTAAAATAGACGAAAGTGTTGAACCTAAAGTAATTTTAAATAAAAAAAGAGTGACAAACTGTTTTGACAGCGAAAAAATTCCATGTACATGAGTCATTTCAACCGTCTAGTCAAGTTTAAAAATTGTTCAACTGGAATGGTATCAACTATTTGGCAAGCTTTAATTAAGTCATTGTAGCCTTGCGGTGCAACAGGGGAACTGAATTTACTCGTAATCGACTGCTCGTGAGTTCAAACCCCACTATCAACAATCACTTTTTGTGAAGATCATAATTTAATAAACTAATATTTATAAGAATAAAATACGCAGTACACAGAAAAAAGGAACTGTCAGAAATTATTAGATCACTAGAGGGTACTGGTGTAGGAAAAACAGCGCTTTGTTGACAAAGTTCTTGACAACAAACAAGACAAGAATATGGCGGCCGGTAGCTATGGCGGCTGAGTAGCGTAGTGCGATAGAGTCGAATAGATGTTAAAGCGAGACAGCGATAGCGTGAGGTTTTTTCGTTACGGAATTTCTGGATTAGGTCCCCGCGCTCAAGGCCCGCGATAGAAGCTATGCAATAGCTTAAAATACTTAGAAAAATTTCGCGACAGCGCAATTTCGAGGTAGCGCTCGCCGGCCGCTACCGCGGCACCGCTCGCTTCGCTCGCTTGGCTCGCGCGTAGTTGGTCACAGTTCTAACCTAACCTATGGATATCTTTGCAGGTACACACCGCTATAAATAAAATTAAAGAAGACGCTTTAATTAATAAAAACAAAAAACCAATTCATATAATTAGTGAGTGCGAAGCAAGCACTTGATTATTACGAATAAAAAGAAATCAAAACAAAAAGGATATGACTTTGAATAATAGTGTAAAAGATGGTTATGTTGTGAAAATATAGGAAAACAAATAAAAGTATAATGGATGTTTATTGCTACTGACATTATGAAGTTGAATGCTTCGGAATTATGAACATTAGAGACATAGTAGTTAGGAATTGTGATAGTTAGGATGAAAAATGTTAGGAAGAACATTTTCGGATTTTCAATTATCGGAGGTGAAAATTTAGGTGAACTTTGGCGCACCCATATTTAGTGTCAGCATTGCACCCGTGCGAAACCGGGGCGGATCTCTAGTAGACAATAAATTGTGTCTGAGAATTGATGGAATTTTCCACCAATAAGGCCAAGGATATTGACCTAAAACAACTGAATGTAAAATATTTCACACTTTCAGAAACATCTAAAACAACCAACCTTGTCAGAAATATTTCATGATATAGCGTGTTCTTACTTTAGCCATGACATTAGTTGTCCTACCCCTATATTTTGTCACGCGATATGCCTTCCTCGGTACCTGTGTAGGTAATTATAGGTGTCTTTATTTTAATGGTATTTGTAATTAGATACAGATGGAGTCGGATTATGTTTCTGGTGGCAATAGTAAGGTGTCTTGGTGGTACAACCGTTTAATAGTACTGGTAGGCAAGTGGAAATGAGAGGTTGTTGGGGTAATTTCAAATCGAGGACAATATTTTCTCTTAAATTTTTTTGGTAGTGACCCGTTTAGAATTTGTCTTCTGACTTTTAAGCTAAAGGATACAAAAAGAGACCACAAACACCAACTGAGTATTTAACCATTGCATGTCGGACCACGCATAATGATGAGTTCCTTAGTTGGAATGAATTGATCCCAAGAACAAATTTAACTTTGTAGTTGAATAAATATTCTCCCATACATCGATATACGTCACGGTCAATTCGACAACTGCATATGTAATATTGTTATCAAACAAAAAAGAATTATATGATATAACTATAAATTTACGATTTTCGGATTTTTTGTTTTACATGTGCTGTGAGACATTGCTTCTTGCCAAATTTCATGATTCTAGTTCAACGGGAAATACCCTATAGTTTTGATTTATTTGCGAGACTCAGAATATGAAATAGATCGACGTATAGAAAACGCATGGAAACAATACTGGTCTAAAGGAGATCATGAAAAATAGAGAAATTAATATGACCATAAAAAGGAAACTATTTGATACTTGTATTCTACCACTACTCACTTACGGATGTCAAACCTGAGCAAATACTAAATCCCATAACAGGAAATTAGAAACATGCCAAATCGCTAATGGAGGAATGTCGGGGAAGAGGCTATCTGAAAGAATAAGAACTCTAATTATAAAGAAACGAAACACACAAGAACAAATGATGTTACTGTAACTATAAGAAAGCTCAAATGAAAATGGATAGGATACACAATCAGAGGAAAGGAAAAATGGTCTAAAACCATAATGTACTGGTTTACAAGTGACGAGAAGCAGAACCGGGGTAGGCCATTCAGAAGATGGACAGATGAAATAAAGGCTGTAGCGGTCGCCGCGTGGACGAGAGTCGCTACGGATAGGCAGAAGTGGATTTGGAGGAGGCATTTGTCAACCTAAAATAAAATAACCAAATAATTTACTATTTACACCTGTCTAAATAAAGGCTTATATTATATTATATCAGAATATGTCGCGGAGTGCCGTGTGGTGCCGGACGTAAAGAATAGTACCACCCCATTTCCTTCCGTGGGTGTCGTAAAAGGCGACTAAGGGACTTACTAGAGAATGGGCAGCAGCGTTCTCTATGCATTTTTAACACCATACTGCGATCGCCAACCCGCTTGCCAAGCGTGGCGATTATGGCAAACCCCCCCTCCCAACGTTGGGGGAGGCCTATGCCCAGCAGTGGACGTCTTTCGGCTGAAATGATGATGATAATGATGTCGCATAAATGGCCGAATCTTTTAACTGCGTTGACTTAGAAGCTTGATTTTTTTAGAGCTCCAAGGGACCCAAACCTACTTATTTAATATTTATTTTAACTTGATATCTCCACGCGTTCCTGATAAAAAGGTTCTTGACAGACAAACAAACATGGACAACGAAGTGATCCTATAAGGGATCCGTTTTTTCTATTTGAGCTACGGAACCCAGAAAAAGAAAGTATCTCGTACAATTTTATCCACAATTCAGACAGATAGCGTGCCGCAAACACTTCACATAGATCTAGATTAACTGAACGGTATATTATCGGCTCTTCATTCATGACAACAGTTAAAATAGCAACTTATTTTCAGTTTAGGTTATTACGATATTGCTTGGTGTAGGTTATAGACCGCAATTTTTTTTTTTCAATGTAAGAAACGTTTGATAGTATTTGTGATTGTGTTTGAGAGTATAAAATCAAATACTAACTTACTTATATATTTACTAGCTGCTGACCACGGATGCGCACGCGTGGCTTTTTCTAAAAAAAAGTCAAATACTCCATAAAACATCAGCTATCTGCCAGTGAAAGTCCCTTCAAAATCGGTCCAGCCGTTTCGGAGATTAGCCGGAACAAACAGACAAAACAATACATAAAAATAGTTTTTTGTTTTTTTTTGTTTTTGTTATCTTTACCGTATACTTACTATATTTCGACATTACAAACAGACATTTCAATTTTATTTATTTGTATAGAATTTTTGTAATGTGATTTGTATAGAATGCAAAAAAAAACTTATTTTTCTTTTCTTTTAATCCAAAGAAAATCATTTAATTATAGTAGGTGCACCGTATTTGGGTTTAAAGGAATTGACTGTCCAGGGTGCGTCCTGCTTTGGACCCTGAACGGTCAACAATTTTGTATAACGCCCGCGAACAACTTTGTATAGATAAAAAAAAACCGGCCAAGTGCGTGTCGGACCACGCACAATGAAATGTTCCGTAGTTGGGATGAATTTATACCAAGAACAAACTTATCATGTAGTTGAAAAACATGTTTTCCTCTACAGAATGTATGGGAGAACATTTTTTTCAACTGTAAATGTTAGTTGGTCGCCAATTACTCGGTAAATTGTAAAGCCTACTTAGCTGTGATAGTTTTCCTTTTAACTTCGTTATATATAGGTACTACTGCCGTGACATTTGAATTTATAACTACAACCGTTTAGTTGGTAGAGGGGAGGGGACACTTGACTCTAACGAAAATTGGTACTTTAAAGCTTGATAAGTCACGAACGGTTTACTTAATCAAAAAACGGTCTTCGCAAACCCGTAATATTTTTGAAAAACCTATCCAACGATATCCCACACTATGAGAAGGACGATAAAAAAAAATATCCCTACTTTACATGTAGGGGAGGTACCCTAAATAATTGTTTTTTTTTTTTCAAAAAAATATTTCTGATGCCAAGTTACAACTTTCTAGTACCAACAGTTTTTGAGCTAAACCGCGGACAGACAGACAGACGGACATGGCGAAACTATAAGGATTCCTTGTTGACTAGGGACCCCAAAAACACCCTAGTATTAGATTTGGTTCAGAAGACTGATAAGCTATTTTTTTTCAAAGCTTCCTCTCTCCTACTATTTTGCTATGCCCGACAGAGTCCATAATGATCACATAATAATTTTAAGTTACCATACACATTGTGGAATGCAAATAAAGTGTTGAGTATACCTATAATATTGATGTTTTTCTAAGGTTAGATTGGTAGGCACGAGAAAAAATTCCGTTCTAGTTCAAATACAATTGGATTCGAGTTGTCTTTGAACATGACTTCGGTAAAAATAAGTGTATAATTTTAAGTTACCATATAAATACACATTGTGGAATGCAAATAAAGTATTGAGTATACCTATAGTATTAATGTTTTTCTTAGGATAGATTGATAAACACGAGAAAAAAATCCGTTCTAGTTCAAATACAATTGTATTCGAGTTGTCTTTGAACATGACTTCGGTAAAAATAAGTGTCGAATTGAAACTTATCTTAATAGTAATTCTATTTGATTTGGAATAAGTCAACATTTTTTTGTTAAGAACTTTTTGTTGCCCCCACTCTTGGAATACATCCTATATAGTTAAGTATTGAATGCATATACAAACTCAAATCTCACATGCACAAATAAGTACCTAGAAATGAAACAACAGTAACTGTATACAGTGCAAACTTACTTATATTTTAAGGAGGAAAATCAATTAATTATGTACATTAAAAAAAATCATATTGGGCACACGAATTTTTTTTTTAAATCAAAGGAACCATTTTTTCGCGGAACTCCTATAAACCTGGAATGTCTTTCTTTAGAAACTAAACACACAATGGAATAACTATGTTAATTTATAGCAAATCTTCGAAAAAATACCTTCCATACCAAAGCTCTAGGTCAAAGTCGTAGATTCATTGAATTTAGAGCAACTTTTTTGTGGGAACGCAGATGCGTTCAAAACATTAGGCAACAAAGGCAGAAAGAGCTGTATTCACCGCTTGATTTACCTAACATAATCCACTTTGATGAACTAAAAAAATTATTAGCTATTACATATATACACCGTGGCATTTTAGTCGTCTTACAAAGACAGCTCACTTCATGTATCCAGTGACTATTAATCATTCACGTAAAAAAATTTTTTTTTTGAACATTTGTTTTATTTTTATTTTTATTTGATTCATTATGATGCATGACATAGTTTAAAACACCCTGTTACGAGTGCAGTCCGAGCCTTGTGATACAAGGGCGCCGCAGAATGGATTTAGATTAAGTTTAAGTTGCAATAGTACGAAACACATTTTTGCGTTAGGATGAATGAACTCTGATAAAGATGTCGCCGCTCCATTCCGCGGCGCCCTTGTAAAACAACGCTCGGACTGCACTCGTAACAGGGTGTTTTAAACTATGTCATACGTCATAATTAATAAAAAAAAATAAAAAATACATGAAGGATCACAAGCTTAGTAGTCATTGGATACATGAAGTGGGCTGTCTTTGTAAGACGACTAAAATGCCACGGTGTATATTATGTTTATACCTGTGCAATAATGTTTCATGTTATTATATCAATTTGTTTAAAAAAATTACAAAGTTGCGCAAATAACTCACCGCGAGTGAGTTTTGCAAGACTGCAGCCTTATGGAACAAAAAATATAACGTTTTAAGTCTTATAACCAAGGTGTTTCGCCATCCGGGACCGACAGGAAAATAAAAAAAAGAATTTAAACATCGGCTTGTATGGAATTTGGGTCGGACAGTTGAAAATCGATGGGTGTTCTTTGTGAGTTGGCTGTTGGATATAATTATGAAGATTAATTTTTGGTAGCTTTGTGCTTAGAATATTTGTTAGGGTTCCGTAGTTAACAAGTTCCTTGTTGACTTATGGTTTCGCCATGTCCGTCTGTCTGTCTGTCCGCGGCTTAGCTCTGAGACTCTTAGTACTAGAAAGCTGTAATTCGGCATGGGTATACATATTAATCACGCCAACAAAGTAAGGGGGTAATCTTTGGGGACTGCCGGTAGAAGTGAAAACTAAGTAACTTGAAAGTGTTCGGTGACGATGACGCGAATTCCATGATTTTTGTTCACCTAAAAGACGCGTTTTTTTTTGTGTGGGGCATAAAGGTGCCTGGTACAGACTGGATGTGGAAGGCGGAGGACGGAGTGTTGTGGGGCACCCTGGGAGAGGCCTATATCAAGCAGTGGACTGCGATAAGCTGAGTTGATTGTATATGTACCTATAGCATTTGTGTATATGGAGCCTGAAAGTACACACGGCTACATATCAAGCTATACATTTCCAGTATAGGCTGATCTCTCATACGGAAATCCTATACAATGCGAGACCAGCGTAAACTAGTTTTGTGTAGCTTGATATGTAGCCGTGTGTAGGTACATACAATAGAGGTCAAAATAAAATAATGATTTTCCTCAAACTTTCTCTTCTCCAAGCTACATGTAACCAAGCCTTTTCAAATAATCTGCGCGACCCATTTATACTTTTATGGGACTGTTTTGCGAGTTCTCTGGAAACGTAAAAACCCAAAACCTCTCGTGAGTACGGACACAACTGTTAAGGCGGTACGATCCGACAGAGACCGCGCTTACTAGTTTTTCTTATCCATGGGAAACTTATAGAACAGAATTATAAAATTACGAAAAAATAAAAAATATATACTCTAACTCTACTCTACTCTCTAGTTTTTGCCCGCGGCTTCGTCCATGTAGTCTATGTTCTCCATATCCTAGGCTATTATCTCTGCCAAATTTTATGACGATCGGTTCAGCAGTTTAGGAGTGAAAACGTAACAGACAGACAGACAGAGTTACTTTCACATTTATCATATTAATATGGATCTATGGATTTAAATATCTAACGGACGTGTAACTAGCATACTCGTATATACAACATCCCGACATCAACCGTGGGGCAGTTGCCCACCAGACACAACACTTTTCTGGTCGGAGGATCCTCCCTTTTTTATAGAGTATGAAGAACAGGGTGTACCCTGTTCTTCATACCTCTATTTTGAGCTTGTAGTAGGGATTCTCTAAACTATAGGGCATTGTTAGGTTTAGGTTATGGTTTATTAGGTTAAGCGCTCCAATTGAACGAAACAAAATTTAAAACTTGTATAAAACGCACACTATGCAGCCAGGCATATTATAAGTTGGGGGATTACATCGCTGACAAAAATGCTTGGCTCAATGCTGGTCCTGCTCCATAAGGGCGCATAAACTAATTGATTAGCATTTGAAAATATTATTGGAGCTGCTGAAGATTGTAAGACTATATTTGCATTGCATAAACTCAATCTCCTTGAATTATATAATTGCATAGCACAGGTGTGAGTACTATGTACTATAGAGCTACCATTTACCGGGTAATATGTCTTTTATTGACTTGAATGTGCCCTGGCGGCTGAGAGTATGTCATGCTCACTCAAATGTCTCGCTGGTGGTGGCGTGTGTGTTGGATCATTAAGTTCCCTTCAAAATGGTTGAGCTAAATGGTGCGGATCCATGCGTCATGTTCGTGAACGGGCGCCGTCAGTTGGGACTGGTCATCTCTTAGCTGTCACGGCTTATTTTAATTTTTGAATTGTTTTTATTACGTACGCTTCTAACGTGCACGTCTTTCTACATTGTTCTCACATGTATAACTTCAACATGAATGATGTAACCCATATTTTGTAACAATATTTTGTTTTAAAAGAGTGTCCGTGGAGTTTCTTGCTCGTTCTTCTCCATAGGAACCTACTACGCTTTGGAATGGGCAACTAACTTCATCTTTCTGACTAACCGACCACTTGACAGTTCAAAAGTGCCTGTAATTGGTTTATTTGAAATAAATTCTTTGAGTTTGAGTTTAAGTTTACTAACATAGTTGTTAAGAAATGTTGTTACTAACATATTGATTGAGTCCGTTGTTACTTGTTTAATAAATATAAATAAATAAACATTTTTATTGTATATTGTATGTGTATAGAAATCATTATTTCCAGTCCATGTATATTACACTAAATATATGACACAAGTTGTAGTCATTATCAAGTTTTATCTACTTATATTTTTGTTCAGCACTTCGCGTGGACTTAGTTCGTGATTAACTAGCTGGAACAAGCACTGAGACTGTGGACTTCTTTTAAATATTAAAGAAATTACGTAATTACTACAAGACAAAGAAGGAAAGAAAATATAATTAATTGCCACCACAGAAACAGGTGCATACAATAGTATATTTTATATCGAGGGACTAAACGAAGCCATAATATAACAGAGGTGGTTGGACTCCCGAGCGTGCGAGGGAGTCAATGAAACCGAGGGTATATTAAGTTGGCATTTAGTCTCGAGGTGCAAACTGTACTTTTCACTTTGAGTGCGAGAAAAATAGTCAATTTAGTACAAAAACATTTAATAAATATTAGTCCTCCAGTCCATAAAACTTTCGTAAGTTTTTAAGTAAATCTTCCGCGATTTTGGCGGCAAAAGATTATCTATTATATCTTTTACTCTTTGCTCGACGTCAAACTTTTCACTGTCACTGGACATTTATAATAAATTTATTTGAAACCGAACAAATTTACACTCGATAAAAATTCTGAAATTTTCTTCTAAACCAGTCACAGATTAACAATTTAAAACACATGGTGCCTCCTTCTTTGCGGAAAAACCATGGTACTAAAACTCTCAACATTTTCACACTGAAGATGGTACACACTCCACAGATAATAATATATTTACTGGTTGTTTGAGTTTGTCTATGTCACATGAAGGAAATTAAAAAACTAATTACTTTTCACTCCCTAGAGACTAAAGTGATCACTTTAGTCCCGCTTCGTAGGGCTATAACGGCGTACTTTTAGAGCATAAGAAGTGAAAAAATATTATAAACCAGCGGCTACACGCGGCTTCAATCGCGTGACTTTTCCTAAAATAAAATTAGCCTAAGTTACGTTTTATAACATCAGCTATGTGCCAGTGAAAGTCCTGTCAAAGTTGGTCCAGCTGTTTCTGTGGTTAACCGAAAGAAACAGACAGACAGACCAAAATTAAAAAAAAAAAAAATTGAATTCCAAAAAATAAAGAGCACTGAACAGATTTTTTTTTTTAATTTGACCCACTACCCAGTTTCCAATTGATCTGAAATTGTGCATGCATAAGTAAATCGGATGACCCATGGAAACTTAAAATAAAATGACGAAACCCCATTTATTTTTAATTTTTTAGTTAATTTTTATTAACAACGAATAAAATTTGGTTTAAAAACTATGCGTTTTCTGATAACACCATAGTCTACCCACCCACCGAACTGTGTGCAGGTACTTAAAACACTTCCCAAGTAGTTCGCAAGTCTATCGTGCTCACTGTGAGAATGCAACGCAGAACTTTGTGGAAACAAACGGAGAAACAACCCTTATTTGAATATTAATGTGAACATTAAAAGTTGTAATGCTAGAAGTATTTTATCTTGTTACAGTGGCCGTTGCTTTTAGAAATGTTCGGCGATGCATTCAATTTTGTAGTGCATAGTAGAGATCCTTGTGAAAAGTCGGTACCATTTCAAACACCAAGCAGCATTGGCGTATTCCTTCCAGTTTGTAAGATAATCAATATAAATAAATAAAATTTGTTCGTTGTGTTTGTATCAGTTTGTAATGTCAAGAGAACAGCTTTTTACTTAATGCATAAGAAAGTTGAAACGGTACTTATAACAAAAAAACAATTTTAAAATTTTTGTCTGTCTTTTTGTCTGTTTGTTACGGCTAATATCCGAAACGGCTGGACCGATCTTGACGGGACTTTCACTGGCAGATAGCTGCCGGTCGATTCTCACCGTAAAAATATAGGTGAAGAGAGCGTGAAGTGAACTGTTATCCTACCTGACACTAGAGAGTCTAGAGATAGACAGCTCACTTTGAACTCACTTCACCTGAGTTTTCACGGTGAGATTTCTACAGAATAGCACTGCTGATGTTATAAAAAGTAACTGAGGTTACTTGTATTTTAGAAAATACCACTCGGGCAGCACCTAGTATTATAAATGCGAAAGTGAGTTTGTTTGCTTTTCTAAAACGGCTGAACGTATTTGTATGAAATTTGACAGATAGATAGCCTGGAACCTGAAAAAGGATATCTAATAGGCTACTTTTCATCATGGATCGCAGTCAAAGTCCCGGGCAACAGCTACTTGGTAATATGGATGTCATTGAAGTTTCTGCCACATGCAATAGGTACTATAACTTTGACTTTTGTTAACATTGGTAAAATCTTGGATCCGGATGGAGTCCGATATCATGTCACATGTAAAAATTATCGATATTTTAAAGTCATTTCATCATGCAATGACAACGAAAAAATCATCAATGCCTAAATCATTACTTGCATGAACGCAAACTTCGGTGATTCGGACGAGCCGTCTCGTGGCGACCGAGCGACGTTGCGAGGATGCGCGATCGGCGACACTGAACTCACAGTAGGTACCACAGAGAGTTTCGATAAAATGCCCGGTGCTGGGTGCATAATGATAATTTTGTGGCGGTATCAACAACGCCACATGCGAACTACGCATCAAAGACCTGACGTCACAAATCCTGCATCGCGCTATAAGAGTTTACCGCCCGACTAGCATATATACAACATCCCGTCATCAACCGTTGGGCAGTTGCCCACCAGACACAACACCTTTCTGGTCGGAGGATCCTCCCTTTACTATAGCGTATGAGTGAACTTTACACCCTGTTCCTCATACCTCTAAATTGGTAACCCCGAACATGGACATTAGCGCAGCCTTCGTGCGCCTACTTCAGCGTGACGTCATCCATCACTTCCTCAAGCTTTCGAGCGGTGAGTCACACAGCCAGCCAGTAGCCACGGCTTCAACGGGTATCCTGACCACCAGCATGCAGCGAACACGCATACCAGGTCATCACCCTCAGCCTCATCAGCAACCTTGGCACAGCACACTGCACTTTCGGCCGGTCGCGCTCTCTTGGTCGACGCCAGCAGTCAGCCTAACCCGGCGCTGTACGACGTCCGACTCACTGGATCAAAAACGCAGCGCCACCCCGACTCACTGGGGAATCACCGCAGACAGTTCCGACTCACCGTGAACTATGCGGCACCCGGTTCCGACTCACTGGAATCACAACTGGCCCAGGCAAGCAACATATGCACTGACTCAGCCCACTATCGACCTCCGGTCTCCGGAGGGGAGTAATGTGGCGGTATCAACAACGCCACATGCGAACTATGTATCAAAGACCTGACGTCACAAATCCTGCATCGCGCTATCAGAGTTTACCGCGCGACTAGCATATATACATCATCCCGACATCAACCGTTGGGCAGTTGCCCATCAGACACAACACCCGTCTGGTCGGAGGATTCTCCCTTTACTATAGAGTATGAGTGAACTTTACACCCTGTTCCTCATACCTCTAAAATTTCACTAAGCCGTTCCGCGATCATTTCAGCACTTAATAATTGAAGTGACGTGATTTTATACCTACTCAAATAAAAATCATTGATGATGTTCCCTTTATCGATATTTTTTTGAAGTGAAAACTTCTTTAGGCGCGTTGAGCACTTTTTGGGTGAACAAAAATCATGGAACTCGCGTCATAGTCACCGAACGCTTTCCATGTGCTATATTATAAAAGAACAGTTATTCCAAAGTTTTGTGTTTTCACTTCTGTCGGCAGGCCTTATATTAATAATAATAAACTCTTTATTTCAGAATAAAATTCCATAATGACTGCCAATTTTTTTTTAACTTTTGCTTTAAGTTTTATTAAATACCGGTAGAACGGGGCTTTTCGGATTTTCGGGGGTTATTTGGAATAAAGTAATTTTGTAAGATTTGAGTTGACATAAATTCTACCAAGACACCATAGACAGCTTTTATTTTATTTCTGATCTTGTTTACTTTTAAAAAATTTCGTACGAAGATCACAATTTGAATTTATGTCAACTCAACAATCTTACAATTGCTTTGTTCCAAATAACCCCCGAAAATCCGAATAGCTCCGTTCTACGGTACATAATACTTTTTAATAAAAAAAAATCCTAATTATTTTTGATCATATTTTTTAAAAAAAGCACCACTTATCCTTAACTTTTGTCAGGTTTCCCGAAACAATTTACCATTACATCCACCTCTCTATCCCATCTTATATTCTCACAATACATCCACATAAGGGCTCCGAGTGCTCATTATGGCATCCATATTGGTAGCTCGTTATCTGCCAGGCCGTATGCACGACTTTTCTGTGAGATACTGGAAATAAAGAGGTATTGTGGGCTCGTGTTGTGGTGTGCAATGCGATGACGGTAACGGGAATTGGTAAGGTTCTCGTGGTTAAGTGGGTGCTGTTTTATTAGGGTTCCGTACCTCAAACACAGTCATTTTTCTCCAAATCTACTGGACCGATTAAGTTGAAATTTGGTGTACATATAAATTTCTGTGACCCAATCACGAATGTGTAATCCTAATAAGTAAAACAATCTATATTATTTTTATTCCAACTTATACTAACAGCTTGCACCATACGTACAAGTTATTAGTCAATGTTAGTATGTCATAAAATTAGATTAAATCACATAATAAAAAAATCCTCATAACAATTCCTTTCATTTGTTATGTCACACGGTACAGTTTGTAAAACTTTTTAGTTCAGTTTCTAGTTTTTCCCCCAAAAGGGAACCCCTTATCTAAAATTCATAATTATATTACACTAGCTTCTGCCCGCGACTTCGTCCGCGTGAAATTTCTTGTTCCCCGCTCCCAAATCTGTTCCCGAGATGTCATCAAAAAAGCCGTTCTGTACAAAATGTACCTAGAAATTAAATTAAATAAACCAAAACTGGTCAAAATTAGATAAAATAAGACAAAATAATATAAGTCGGGTTATTTACACCATAACTCAACGGCAGGACCGATTTTTATGATCTTGGATTTTTTGGATTTTCGCCGCCTTGAATAGCAGAATACCTAACTACTATAACATGCGAAAAATTTACGGGAAACCAAAATATTGGAATATTCACTTTTTCATAGATAGGTATAGGTACATTTTGTACAGAACGGCTTTTTTGATGAGATCTCGGAAACAGATATGGGAGCGGGGACCAAGAAATTTCACGCGGACGAAGTCGCGGGCAGAAGCTAGTGTAATATAATTATGAATTTTAGATAAGGGGTTCCCTATTGGGGGAAAAACTAGAAAATGAACTAAAAAGTTTTACAAATTGTACCGTGTGACATAACAAAGGAAAGGACTTGTTATGAGGATTAAAAAAAAAATTACCATTTCCCTCCCTTAACTCATAAGAAAAAGCTGAGCCTAAAATTTTGAAATAAATACAGAGAATAGTTATACAGATTTCAGGAAAACCTAAAAGAAGCCTATGGTCTTAAAATAACATGGTAAATCACTCAATAGGGATAAATTCATTCCTACTACGGAACCGTTAATTGTGTGTCGTCCGCATTTGACCGGTTTTTTGGAATTGAGATAAGAACTTGGTTCATAAACTTCAAAGTCGATGATTTTAGTCAGGTAAATTCCTACTAAAACACCCCGTGATGTAACGAAGGCATTTTTCAAAGAATTACTTATACACTCACACACACACGAAAATCCTGGCATAAATACCAATGGTGGCTCAAAACTTGTTGGCCAAACCAATAGATACTTTTAAAATTGAAGACATCTCCATCTAGTGTCAGATAAACGTATTATTAGGACAGTTAAGTTACAGTTAGGTGAAGTTATAGTTAAGTTGCAGTTCAAAGTAGTAATTAATTTGATTAAATAACATTAAACGATAGTCTAATTTCATGAATGTTCTGAATCATTCCAAATTAAAATAATGAACTGAGCATTATTTTAATTAATCAAACTTATCTGGATTTAGTGCCATCTAGTAACATGAAGCGGTACTAAAACCATGCTTGGGTCTTTGTAGATGTACCTTAGTTAACAGTACAGAGGAATCTCGACAGATGGCGTTGATTCAATTTTATATTTAGCATTAGCTTGATGAAGATTGTTTAGGGCTTTTTATCATAGGTCCTGCATTTACTTAACTATCATTTAAAGTTTAGGCTGATCTTTTTATAAAAAACTCAGTACCAGGTATTTTTATGAATTACTCTATCAAAAGTCTAGGGCTATTGCTCCTTTCTAAAAGTTACATAATTAAGTCAATTGCTTGCATTTCATTCGCAACAATGATTGTCACATTTTCTCCTTACGCGGGTTTTGTGAATGCAACTTGGGAATTGCAAGAGCATGACCAGCAGCTTTTTCTCTCATTTGACTAAGTATGGGGTCAAATTAAATTAGCTAGCGAATCTTCGAAGACATAATGGGTGTCGATGGCGATAAAAAAATAAAAACTTTTATTTTATTTTTTATTTATCATTTATACAAAAGAACACAGGATTACTTAATAAATAGTAACCAAAAACCACTAAGGCTTAAACTTGTGTTATCTAGGGAATGCAATCTCGATCTCCCGAGATCGAGATTCTCGCGAGATCTCGAGCAAATATTCGAGATTTAATTTCGTGGGTAGACATTCTCGTTTCGTAATCTCGACCGATTAGGTCGAGATCTCGAACGATATTTCAAGACTTAGCGCTTGCGAATCATCCGTGTTGATCAGTGCGCGGCAGTGCGACGAAGTCAGTACCTTATGCTTCCTACGAAGTTATTTCTAAAATAATTTGCGGTAGGTAATAATGCGGTGTGTAGTGCGTTAAGTGCTGATTTTTTGCGTAGTGTAGGCATAGCAGATGATTGTAACTTTTAATAAATAAAAATAATTCAATTGAAGTTGAGTTTTATTTGCAAAATATAATAGCAATACTAAGTAGGTAGTTTTCATTAAGTGTTGAAATTTTATTAAAAATACCAATTATTTTTTTAAGTAGTCGTAATCTCGAGATTAATCGAGATCTCGCCAGTTTGTTTGGCGAGATCTCAAATAGCTAATCTCGACCTCAGAGTTATCGCGCGAGATCTCGAATTGCCAATCTCGGCTCGAGATTGCATTCCCTAGTGCTATCATGAGTCTATCTCAATATCTAACTATACAATGAAGCATTTTATATGTACGCGTTATTGCCGATACAATTAATGATATCTTTAGTTCCATAAATAGTTACAATCATTCCTACATAAAAACTAAACTATCAATTTCAAGTACATAGTTACTTAAGCTAAGTACGGGGTCAACGGCCGCTGGTAGTTTAAATCTTTTTTTTTTTTGTTTAATCTCCTAAACACACCCTCACACATTCTCACACACCCATACACTCAAACACCCACACAATCACTCATACTACACATCTACTAATACTCGTCTCGCATACTTAACTTAGATATTAAAATAATGAAAACTATAAAATGTCGTATGATTCCTTACTACATTCTGTCAGCGCGCTTAGTACATAATTTATAAAATGAAAATGTAAAGGGGTGGGATCCTCGTGTCCTGAAAATCAAGCCATCACGAGCCTAGCTTAGGCACCAGTCTCCCTCAATTATATACTTACCTGAATTGTGTACCATTGTCAAATCTGACCAATGTAAAACAATGTATCTATGTATAATGTGCTGAGAAAAATAAAAGTTTATTATTATTAAGTTAATTATCATCATTCTCTTTAGATATCGTTAACCCATTATATCTGCGGAGTTTTGCTAGGTAATTTAATTAGATCCTTCTAAGATCACCCGCTGATTAGTTTGCCAAGAACTGTAATTATGGCAAAGTTTAGATTATTAATATTATTTTTGTTTATGATGTTTATGTGTTCAGCGCAGGAAGTTTACGGGTTAAGGCGATTCTCTTAGCAAACAACCTTGAGCGTTCGGTCCTTCTCTGTCCCGCTGCGGCGGAGACGCTCTGTCCCGCTCCCTGCGCACGCCGAATAGGGATGATACCTGGGTAAAAAAAAAAGAAAAACTGTTTAGTCCGACAATCAGATAATAAAAAAATATTAGACACGTATTTTTTGCTTTATCATATTAATAAAAAATGACTTTGATAAAACACATTAAACTTGGGGAGTGGGGGCTTGTTACGTCACAGCTCAGTATAAAATCTAGTGAGAAGTGACGTCATGCCACATTTGAACTCAATGTATCGCCGTTGTTTTGTTTACGTAAATAAAGAAAAAATACGTGTCCAATATTTTTTAATAATCTACATGACGGACAAATTTTTTTTTAGTCGTCATCTCTATTGACATAATTTTTTGAATTATATTAAGCTATATCTATACTAATCTATACTAACATATAAAGCTGAAGAGTTTGTTTGTTTGTTTGTTTGAACGCGCTAATCTCAGGAACTGCTGGTTGGAATTGAAAAATTCTTTTTGAGTTGGATAGTACATTTATTGAGGAATATTATAGGCTATACAACATCACGCTACGACCAATAGGAGCGGAGCATAAATGAAAAATGTTGCAAAAACGGGAAAAAATATTCCTTTTTGGGAGCTTCCGTTGCGTGCGCTGCATAAACGGTTTAAGTTACGCAAATATCATGTAGTATGGAATTGTTCCTCTTTAAAAGTTCTAAAAAAAAGTCCGCGACAGCATATGTCTATCTTTTAAGATTGACTCACTATAACCTTTTTTTATAGTAATCAATTTTTTTCGAAATTAATTCATTATTTGCGAAGGAGTTTTATCAACATAATATTAATCCTTATCCAAATAAATATGTTATTAATCACAAGTATTTAAATGTTAACAAAATTGTCCTTGACATCACTTGATTTCAATCAACATCTTAGGAGATATCATAATTTTAAAATAACTCCGCAACAAAATAAGTAGAAAATTCATTATTTAAACAACTCTCTCTCTCTCTCTTAGGTGACGCAGACGAAGTTGCGCGGGTCAGCTATATTATAAAGCTATACAGTACAGTATAAAGAAGAGTTTGTTTGTTTGGTTGAACGCGCTAATCTCAGGAACTAGATACTGGTTCGAATTGAAAAAATATTTTAGTGTTGGATAGCCCATTTATTGAGGAAGGCTATAGGCTATTTAACTACGCTACGATCCTTAGAAGCCAAGCGAAAAGAACGGAAGTCAGAAAGAACGCTAAGCGATAACGAAGTTTTAGCGCGGGCGAGCGACGGGATGCGAATGCGACGCGGTGGGTGGGCCGAAATTTCACGCGGACGAAGTCTCGGGCAGAAGCTAGTAAATAAAGAAAAGTGATCTGATGAATTATTTAGATTTTTAAATTATCTATTCATTAGTGTAATCCTCAACCGTCCCGTCCTCAAATCCCGAACGTCACCTTAAGCAAAATATGCATGCAAACAATAATTTTAGTTTTTTTTTACAAGGAGATTTAAGATGATGATGTGCTTTTAGATGTAGTTTATTTATCTTCATTTATGAGTTAATAGCCTCTGAAAAACGCACTATCGCATGGTTTTACGAGTACTCGGGGTAGCGCGTTTTTTTTCCTACTGAGAATACTGCTAGGAGAAACCGAAAACTAAACTAAGTATCTATTACTTAGTTTAGTTTTTGGTTTCTCCAGTCCATGTTAGAATATTCGTTTTATTTATTTTCTTATTATTGGACCCAATTGCAGTAGGTAAACTATAAATAATATTATATTCTAAAAAATATGAGAGAGTGAACCTGTTCAATATTTAGACGCTGTATAAGCTCAAATTAAATTAAGAGACTGATTCTTTTTATATTAATTTAATTTTCGTTTTTCCTTTTTATTTGTTTTATTGTATTATTTTAAATTGAATGTGGATTATTATTGTGTTGAATTTGTTATTTTAATTATCATTGACATGTTTGTCATATTTGGATGGTAGTTTTATTTTACAAAATTTCTACACAATGTATATTGTTCCGAAATAAATGACTTATGACTTATGATAAGTCACCTAACAGAAGTACTCCTGAAAAAAAAACTATTTTCGGTAAACATGACGCAATAAAAAAAATAAACAAACCAAAAGAACTAGTTGGGGTAAAAAATGCGTCATATCCACGCAAAACGGCCATCGCTCAGCATAATGCTGCGACCCTATGCGAGACAGAGCCCCAGCACTTGTTTTAATAATAATATTTTTTTTATTTTATTTTGTTTTTTTTATTTTTTTTTAAAGAAATATTTAAATTGTATTTTATACGAAAAAAATTGATTAAACGCAATAATAATACCATTTATTTCAGGCTACACAGGCCCATAGAAAAAAACCTTAACCTAAACAAACATATTTTAATATACCTACAACTTGTGTTAATACTTCACTTAGCACTAGCTGCACTTTGTACTGTCCTGAGGAATTTGTCCGCGGAAGCGATAGAACACCACGTCAAAAGTGTTCTTAAATGACGATGGGCAGATACAGATTCGGAACACGCACGAAGAACGCCTTGAGTTGTTGAGTTGACCTGAGTTGTTTTTCAGTGACGTGATGACGTCGACCGGTGCAGCATACAATGAGATAAAAAATATAATAATATCACAATACTTATTACTTAATGTTTCTTTATGTTGTTGTTGTTTATTTGTTTGTTTTTTGTTGTTTTCTGGTGGATCAACTAGTCCACCTGGTGGTATCCACTTAATAACATTAAATATACTTGCAGACTGCATAACCTCCTCTTTTTTTGAAGACGGTTCAAAAGTCTTTAATGAAACTTCAATTAATTTCCTTAAAACCATCTTGTATTCTCAAATCAGCTTGAAGCAGTAATAGGAACAATTAGAAATGATTGTAAAATACTCGTAAAGTCACTTGATAGGCAATTGTACAAGTTGCCGTGTTTAACTGCTCAAATATAGCCTAAATACATTTATATTTTATGGCTTGTTATTTTCTTATAAGGAATTTGTTTGTCTGTATGTTACGTGCCTGCCAACCATTCAAAAATGTCTTGTATATTGTCTTCATCATCATCATCATTAAGCCGAAAGATATCCACTGCTGGACATAGGCCTCCCCCAAGCATCGCTACTTTCACTGGTTTGTGCTTCCGCATCCAGCGGATTCCTGCGGCCTTCACAAGATCATCGGTCCACCTTGTGGGAGGCCTTCCAGCGCTACATCTTCCGGTATGCGGTCGCCACTCCAGAACCTTTCAGTCCCATCGGCCATCTGTTCTGCGAGAAATATGCCCTACCCACAAGAAGTATATCATCATCATCATCATCATTTCAGCCGAAAGACGTCCACTGCTGGACATAGGCCTCCCTCAAAAGGGGGGAATTTACCATAATCGCCACGCTTGGCAGGCGGGTTGGCGATCGCAGTATGGTGTTAAAAATGCATAGAGAACGCTGCTGCCCATTCTCAAGTAAGTCTTAGTCGCTTTTTACGACACCCACGGGAGGAAATGGGGTGGTGCTATTCTTTACGTCCGACACCACACGGTACGAAGACGGCACGGTAAGAAGTATATAATATATTTACATTGTCTTGTATCGGCACAAATAGCTCGTGCCGTGGTGGAAGGTTAGCAAAATTGATAAAGAGACTGACCGCACAGGTTGCTCCAGATGTGCTTAAAGTATCGTCGTCACTGGTGGAGGTTCTTCTAATGCATCCCCCGGGCCTCAAAATGAACAGTTCTGAATATAGGCCTGTGTCACAGACCAATGGACGGCGAATGGTGGTGAATACGGGGGCTACCTTTTGACATGGATACGTCTTTAAATTTGATTCAATAGTGGGACGAAGAAAAAAATACAGAAAATTGGTGATAAAACTAAAATAGGGGGATACATTTTGGTGTTGCAGGAGCATATCTGTCATCTGCATTTAAAATTTAATTACACCACTCGATAGCTAAAGGTTTGATCCTTTAGCTATCGAGCGGTGTAATTAAATGCTCTCGTCAAAATGTTAAACACATTAATGTGAAATAGTTATAATGAATATATATGGAGTGAAAGTAAAACACTAAGATAAATAATGCAATGGTGCCGATTCCCTTGTTCACAAACTAAACTAAATTTAAGTTCAGTGCATCTTTTTCTTTCTATTTCATTAAGAAAAGGACAGGAGATAAATTTTAGTTTAGTCCTGTCAAATTAATCAGCGCCTGTCACTACTCCTTAAGAAGTTTAGACGTGATTAAAAACTTGCCGACTAAAATTACGTCAATTTACGCCAAGCGCTGATTAATTTGACAGGACTAAACTAAAATTTATCTTCTGTCCTTATCTTAATGAAATAGAAAGAAAAAGATGCACTGAACTTAAATTTAGTTTAGTTTGTGAACAAGGGAATCGGCACCAATGTCGGCCTATATTCGTCAAAAAGCCAAATCAAAATGTAGAGATCATATAAGGTAGAAAGGGGTTCTCAAAGCATCTGCAGACGTACCTAAACGTATTCAAGTAAAACACACTGCCATATCCACGACACAACCATACCCCATATTACAGGAATTATAGCTCATGTCAGACTCGCTTATATTTTTCAAACTGACTGCAAGAGTATACTGCGGCCAGAATTCGAGGTGAGAAATTGTCTATGCTACAACACTATACGTCACTATACGTACTGTGCCTCTTTAACTCTTGATATTGTCCATCTATCAGTTCCTTCCCTTCTACAAAATGTTTTCGTTACCTATACCTATCTGCCAAACTTCTTAACATGAGCAAAGTCACCACAAACAACAGGTATACCAATAAAACTTGCTACAATTGAAACGATCCCACTTTATGTTGATAATAAACAACTGAATTTATGCCAAAACGCAATTTAGTGACGGACAGACGAAAATTTTATGTGTTATACCGTAAAATTGGACTGTTAAAAATATTTAATAACTGTTACTATGCAAAATTGGAGCGGCTGTTTAGTATTGATCTGTGTAAAGGGAAAACGAAACATTGTAAGAATTGCTTGACCGCACTCCAATAATAACTATCAATATCATCTGTGTTGGAATATTTGTGTTATACACTGGTATACATTTCTATTTTTATAAGCTGGCAACTTCAACTCTTCCCTGTCATGGCTTGCACCGAAAAGAAGGTATATGTATTTTATAATAAATTATAATAAAGTAGTTTGGTATGTCGAAATAAGCGTTTCTTTAAATACGATCCAATAACAAAATAATCTGCCTAGCTTTTCCTCAACTCAAACTCAAAGTATTTATTCCAATTAAGAGGCTATCGAGCGCACAGTGGCGCCCTCATCGTTATTTCGGTGATTTCTTTTATTTTAGAATGAAAATGCAGAAAATAAGCTCGTCAAGTTGTGCTTCACAAGACTATACGTTATTATTACTACAAACAGTAGTTTTAAATTGTTATGTTTTATTGTAATCATTAAAACGGAAAATAGTATTTTCCGTTTTAATGATTACAACGATGGTTATGAGCTTACTAAGCTCCGTTTTAATGATTACAATAAAACATAACAATTTAAAACTACTGTTTGTAGTAATAATAACGTATAGTCTTGTGAAGCACAACTTGACGAGCTTATTTTCTGCATTTTCATTCTAAAATAAAAGAAATCACCGAAATAACGATTAAGGCGCCACTGTGCGCTCGGCGTAGTCTTAAACCATTTACAGGGAATTTCGAATTGACATTTAAATCAAGATATTATAAAATCCTGGGTACATTATTCTTGTTGCTTCTATATGTCAGATTAATGTAAAAAATAAAA
Source organism: Dryobota labecula (assembly GCA_947523025.1). Taxonomy (NCBI): domain Eukaryota; kingdom Metazoa; phylum Arthropoda; class Insecta; order Lepidoptera; family Noctuidae; genus Dryobota; species Dryobota labecula. Next base: position 19,568,614 of record OX383307.1, on the reverse strand, counting down.
TAGCAAACAATTCAAAATATAACATTAAAAATAAGCCCTGGCAAAAGAACTCTTGCACACAGAATGTGTAATATTCTCTGGATTGTAGCGATGATCATTAAATCTAGGTTTTCTTTTATCGTTGCGTAAGTCAATTGAGTCTATGACACAATTATTAAAATCACACCTAGCTGTGTTAAAACCTCTCACTTTGAAAGGGATTAGGGATTCAATGACTACTTTAATACCTTTTCAAAAATATAGTGAAACACTAAAAATTTCTAACCTAGTTTCAGAGCCTAGTTTACATCCTAACTGCCCTTGATAAGACATCTGATTTTATATTCAAATGTTATAAAAAACGTCTGGACGCGATTTCAGTAGTTTTTCCATCAAATAGATGAAGAAGAAAAACTGTGTGCCACCAAGTTCTGGCGTAAAACCCCTTTTTATTGGGCTGACTAGCGAAGGTCAATTGCGCGTCCTAGAAATGTTGGTGGTCCAATTTTTGAGAAATAAGAGTTAAGTAGTTGTTATTTTTAGTGTCGGCGCAGTTTCTTGCCCGTTCTTCTCCATAGAACCCTACTACGCTTTGGAATGGACAACTAGCTTCATCTTTCTGACTTACCGACTACTTGACAGTTTAAAATTGTATTTTTAATAATTATTATAATTATTTATTTTAGAGTCATCCAAGGCGATGTTATAGTTATGTCACATGTCTACCCAAATCTACAAAAAATAAAATAACTTGTAAGTAACATTACAAAGAAATACAATCCATACTTAATATAGGTACATAATACTTAATCCATACTATCCATACTAATATTATAAATGCGAAAGTAACTCTGTCTGTCTGTATGATACGTTTTCACGCCTTAACCGCTGAACCGATCGTCATGAAATTTGGCAGAGATATAGCCTGGGATATGGAGAAGGACATAGGCTACTTTTTTACGTACTAGCTGACATGCACGCGGGCGGAGCCGCGGGCAAAAGCTAGTCCATACTAACATTATAAATGTGAAAGTAACTCTGACTGTCTGTCTGTCTGTCAGCATGTTACGTTTTCACGCCTAAACCGCTGAAGCGATCGTCATGAAATTTGGCAGAGATATAGCCTGGGATATGAAGAAGGACATGGGCTACTTTTTTACGCGATAACCGACATCCACGCGGGTGGAGCCGCGGGCAAAAGCTAGTACTAGATAATAATCAAAATTATAAATATGACAAATTTTTATAACACAATACCTCTTTCAATTATTAATTATTTTCAATTATTATTTCAAAATATATACCAATCTTTTTTTTTATTCTTACATTCTGCTAGAGAACAGTCGTGGCCCAGTGGTATCGGTCCCGATTTACTTGAGTTCGTTCATGTTCGTACGAGTTCGGGTCATGAGTTCGAACTCAAGCAGGTGCTTTACATTGTGTTCATAATTTCATCACCACTGTTCTCAAAACGGTGAAGGAAAACATCGTGAGGAAACCGGCATGTCCTAGAACCAAAAAACCCGGCCAAGTGCGTGTCGAACCACGCACAATGAAGGGTTCCGTAGTTGGTATGAATTTATCCCAAGAACAAACTTAACATCGTGGTTGAAAAACATGTTCTTCCACACGGAATGTATGGGAGAACATGTTTTTCAACTGTAAATGTAAGTTGGTTGACTATTACTCGGTTATTTGTGACGCCTACTTGGCTGTGATAGTTTTCCTTTTAACTTCATTATATATACTACTGCTGTTTTTTTTTTACTTATCCTAGTAAGTACAACCATTTAGGAAGATTTAAGATTCTGAGTGTAATAGAAAAAATCGACCAAGTGCGTGTCGGACCACAAACAATGAAGGGATCCGTAGTTGGGATATATTTATCCCAAGAACAAACTTAACATTGTAGTTGAAAATCAAGTTCTCCCATACATTTTAACTGCAAATGTAAGTTTGTACGCACAATATTGAGAGATTTACCATGTTATATTTAGACCATAGACTTCTTATAGGTTTTTCTGAAATATATCTTTTTTCAAAATTTTAAGCTGAGTAGTTTCGGAAATAAAGGAAATGGTCAATTTTCATCAATTACCTATCTTAAATTAGTTTAAAATTATAAAAGAAATATATCATAAATCCTTACAATAAGCCCTTTTATTTGATATGTCATACGTTACAGATCGTAAAACTTTTTTTTTGTATTTTGCCCCCATATTCAAAATTCAAACAAATTCAAGGTGGACCTGGAATCCACTGGATGCGGGAAGCACAAAACCGGTCGAGGTGGCGGTGCTTGGGGGAAGCCTATGTCCAGCAGTGGACGTCTTTCGGCTGAAATGATGATGATAATGATTCAAAATTCATTGATTTACGATACGTGTTTGGGTCACAGAATGGTCATATGTGTACCAAATTTCAACTCAATCGGTCTAGCAGATTCGGAGCAAATTGGCTGTGACAGACGGACAGATAGGCAGACAGACAGACACACGAGTGATCATATAAGGATTCCGTTTTATCCTTTTGAGGTACGGAACTCTGAAAAAGCCAAATGTTGTACTAGTAGAACAACACAGACTGGAAGTGGGTAGTCAATATTTTTTCCATAAACGCTTCACCTCTTAACTCAGTCCCCACCCCGAGTCTTCCAGCCTGGCAATAAAACACAACTGCCACACTATGATAATAAACTGCAGATTCCTTGGAAACCACATATTTTTCTGTTTGTTCTTTATTTGCTTACAAGAGACACTTGTACCCACTCCACGTTGCCGGGCAGATGAAGGGTGCTTAAGATGGAGTGGACTGACAGTCGAGTGGAGAGCGCTTGATATGAGAGGATCAAATGTATAGGAATATTATTGTAGGGATCAGGATTGGTCAGTGTTTGCTTTTGGAGGATATCTATTTCTGTGTGCGGAAATAGAAATATTTTTGACGTGACAACGTCTAATAAATCGATGAACGCCGGCTGCATGCACGAAAATGTCCCGTTACGCTCATTGTCCCGTTACACTCATTGTCCCGTTACGCTCATTGTACGCTTCCGCCGCATCAATGTTTTGCTATGACGTTGTCACGTTAAACTATCGTCCGTAAACCAACTTTTCAGACAACCAATTTTTTAATGGGTTGATGGCTGCACATGGCTTCCTTTCAAAATTATAACTGGAGTGGATTATATAAACAGAAACGGATCAGCGTTTAATGTTCCCACTGCTGGGACTGGGCTGTAATCCACCACGCCCCAGGGGCCCACGTCTGCAATTTTTATAAATTCTTCACTCCAACACGATTCCATTGTCATTCTGCTAAAAGTTCGTAATCTGCTAAATTCATAAGGTCGATCATTGGTCGGTCAATGGTCTCGTAATAGAATTGTATTACAATGGCATTGTCGTATTGCCATTATTATAAAACCCGTAAGTAGAAATGATTTTCGAAAAACGACTACTTTTGAACATTTATTCATGCCAGATTCATTTATATTATATTTTTACATAAATTATTTATTAGTGTTATAACTTATAAGCAATCTGAAGTAGTAAGAAGATGGAAGTTTAGTAGGAAGTTTCATTTGTCATTATGTACGAGATTACCAATTCTTTCAATGGAGTGTCAGTGGCTGACCATTGGAAAGTTATAATTACGCCATTATATTAGTAGATTATAAAACTTGTCAAAATCAACAATTAAGAAATCAATGGTTGACCATTCTGACACTATTGTAATAGCAGACTTGAGGCCCTGGCAGGTTGTTGGCATGTTTTCGATTATTTGGTTCTAGGACATGATTGTGTTCAGACTCCAAAACAGTTAAAAACATGGTGACGCATGTCGTTTTTAACTGTTTTGGAGTGGACTGGCACGTACGTACCTACATATTCACCATTATCAAATATCTGCCAAAAGAAATTCGCTGTTAGACACTGACCAACTCACAAACCTCAGCGGAGTTCCTCAGTTTCAGCTTCTGTATCAAAATCCAGTTCTCAGTCTCCGATGAGCTGATGAAGGTCGCAAACGGAAAATAGTGGCCACTAAGCTCCGTTTTAATGATTACAATAAAACATAACAATTTAAAACTACTGTTTGTAGTAATAATAACGTATAGTCTTGTGAAGCACAACTTGACGAGCTTATTTTCTGCATTTTCATTCTAAAATAAAATAAATCACCGATATAACGATGAGGGCGCCACTGTGCGCTCGGTGCAGTCTTAATATAATTAGTATTAGCTAGCCTTCAAAAGTTGATGACAACTCATCGAACCATCTACTAGAAAAAACCCTAGACAGCTAATTATTTCTAACCTTGGATCACACAACAAATTCTGCGTACATTTTCTAAATAAAGAACACGATATCATTCATAATTTATCACTTTCATCTTTTGTCACATAATATTTTTGTCGTGACGTCAGAGCTTACCTTATTAAATATTGTGATTGATAGAACTGCGCTGCAAAGGGTCTGAGGATACGGAAATGTGATCTTGATTTGGGTAGGATCCGCATCCTATAAGATGTTACGTCATAGAGCGAGTGTGGGGCGCTTGCATGTAACTAACTACTATATAGATACATTTTATTAACGAAAAAAAAAAGTGTTTATATGTGGTTATGTTCCTCACACACCACGTCATTTGTGTTCACGGGACGAAAAACGGGCTACGGAGTGTCGCTTAGCTGCGCTAAATGTGCAGGGAGGTATAAAAGATAAGATGGATGAGGTGTGCGAGTGAAGGATAAAATAATAGATTTGTTATGTGTGAATGAGACGAAACGAAAGGAAGTGGACATATCCAAACAAGGTTCTCTGACCGCTATCTAGGCCGGTGTTCAAGAGACACATAGGGCCTGTCAGGGGGTGCGGGTTGTCCTCTTCGAGCGGATGTTGAAATGTGTGAAAGATTATGTTTGTGTGACTCCCAGAATTTTATGGGTAAGAGCCAAGGTAGGCTTAAACCTTATCTTTATTTTGTGCGTGTATGCACCCGATACGGGAAGCTCACCTTCGGTGACAGAGGAATTTTGGAGCAGTATAAGGGATTTAGTGAATGGAGGTACATACATCTTTTATGGGGTACTGTGTTAAATGTTACAATAAAATACCTTCTGATATATTACAATTAAATGAAAGAAAATTTAAAACTCATATTAAAAGTACACTTTGTAAACAAGCATATTACAAATTAGAGGATTATATCCAAGATAAGAATGCTTGGAAACATGCTGGTCCTGCTCCATAGGACAATTTAGAGTCTAGACAAAATCAAACTGGTTGCTAATTTAACTGTATAATTTATAATTTTTATGATATTAATTTTATTTTCTGTGATTAATATTTTAACTCACACACTGACTTATTATATGTTGTTTTTATTTTTTATTTTTTTGGGAAATCATATACAATGTTTGTAAATATGTAAAGCACCATGTACCTATCGCATTTATTAATTTTTCTGTTATTGCTTCACTTTTCATTCTTTTTACCAATTGTGGTAAGTAATTTTGATGAATTTTTTTATATTTTTTATTTTTTTATTCTAGGTACATAGTCTTCACCTATAAATATTAATTAATGTATACACAATTATTTGACTTTGACTTTGACTTTGGATGTAGGTCAAACGAGAAAATTGTTACAATGGAAAAAAAATATTACTAGTTGCCACAATCAAGATTTTGTTTAGATTGACTAAGTAACTTGTTTGCATCTGAGCCTATCAAGCACAATGATCACAGCTACTACTTTTATTTGATTGAGATTTGAAACGGGATCTTGATTGGAGTTATCACAAAACCTATTTGCAGCAAAGTCAAAGTGAAATCATTTATTTCAAATAGGCACGAAGATGCATTTTTGAACGTCAAAAATTACATGAATAGTTAATTGATTCTAGTTGCGCCTTCCAAAAGGTGGTTATGTATGGAGAAGAATGGGCAAGAAACTCCTCCTCTTTTAAAATGTTAACAATAGTTTGTATTCATTAATTAATAATTATAGGTGAAGACGATGTACCTAGAATAAAAATAAAAATTACTTACCACAATTGGTAAAAAGAATGAAAAGTGAAGTAATGACAGAAAAAATAATAAATGCGATAAGTACATGCTCACATATTTACAAACATTGTATATAATTTTCTAAAAAAAATTAAACATATAATAAGTCAGTGTGTGAGTTAAATTTATATTAATCACAGAAAATAAAATTAATATCATAAAAATTATAAATTATACAGTTGTAGCGTTGTGTTGCGCCCGCGTCGCCGCAGTAAAGTTAGTTCGCGGAACCCCCGTCGGTACAAGGACACGACTCGCTTCCCGTCGACAACGCTCGCTCGCGTGGCCAGTCGGCTCCCCGCTACGCCCGCGCACGCTGCGATCGTGCCACGGACTAATGTTCTAATTATGTATTGTGATCCCGAATACTGTACATAGTATTGACATTATACTTAACGACTACATTTACCGAGCCGTGTGTGCATTTTTTATTACTCATCGCCGAGAAATCCCTTATAAATTGCGCCCAACTCGTGGCACGTGCTCCGTACGGCAAGTAGGTACCTACGAAACGGAAAAATAACCGTCGCGAGTGCGAACGTAATCCACGCGAACAGTGTTCTACCGAGTCACAGATCGAGTAACCTGTGTAATTACTGGACTATACGGCCGTTTTCACTGTTTGTGTTCATCACCGAGTGTTATCGTCGAGAAAATGCCGCCGAAAACACGCCGCGCGCACGCAAACGAAGAGAAAAACGATAGTTCCAGTAGCGATGAGGAAACCCACGCGGTAGCTAACCCTGCGAGTGTCAACACCACGGTAACGGCTACACCGATCCCGACAACAGCATGTAGTAACATTTCCATATCCGAAGAACAGCTCTCACGATTGTTATCCAACGTCATGAGAAGCGTCGCGACGGCGACGCCGATGTCAACGAGTGACGACCCTACAGGACCGACTCAACCCACCGCTGCACACACTGGACCGACCGTGCATGGCATGCACAACAACTTTACCCGGTGCACGGCCCGCTTCGACGGAGCCGCCCGCAGTACCGAAGCCCTAGAAGCATTTGTCGAGAGCGTGCTCATCTACAAAGAGTGCGCAAGTGTAACCGACGAACATGCCCTTCGAGGTCTACCTATGCTGCTGACCGGAGACGCCGCAGTGTGGTGGCAAGGCGTGAAATCTACCGTGGAGACCTGGGACGATGCGATACGGCGCCTCCGATTCATGTACGGCGCCCCGCGCCCCGCCCACCGGATTCTTCGAGAAATATTTTCGCGCGAACAAAGTGTTAGTGATAGTGTCGATTCCTTCATATCGCGAGTGCGCGCAGAAATGTCGCGTTTACCATATAAGCTACCAGATGTTATGCAAGTAGACGTAGTTTACGGCCTTTTACATCGTAAGTTTCGTAAAAGAGTGTCACGCGATAGTGTAAGTAGTGTCGACTGTCTACTCGAGCGAGCAAGGTATGTTGAGGAGACGCTAGGCGAGGTAAGTCATACTCAATCCCTAATTCCGTCTCATATCGCGAGTAACTCGACTAATAACAGTAATAACACTGCAAGTAGCGCGAAATCTCGAAATGTAAACATTAACCCTCCGACTGCGACGGTTAATCAAAGTAACCCTTCGCGCGATGTGTCCGAATCTAGTTCGAATATTTGTAACGATACGAATTCCAATACGAAACGTGTTCGGCCGCGCTGCGCTTTCTGTAAACGGTTTGGTCATTCGATAGATGATTGTAAAATTAAAATTAAATCGAGCGAGCAAGATAATAATGCACCGCTGTCTTGTTACGGCTGCGGTCGAAAAGGAGTAATACGCTCAAAGTGCCCGACGTGTAAAGGCACGCCCTCCACCGATAAGGTAAGTTTCCAAAGCGCTCTCACCCATGAGCCTGACGTGTCACACCCTACGGTTAAGATAGAAATTGCGTCTTTAGTAGGTGTTGCAGTGCTGGATACAGGTGCTACTGAGAGTCTCGCTAGCCCCGGACTTTATAAAATATTATTAGACAGTGGGAACACTTTCACGAAAACACGTCGCAACCTCGGCCTCGCCGATGGAACGCAGCAGGTACGTGAGTTATTATCATGTGACACGAACGTCACCATTCAGGGACGCGTTATCCCCACCACTTTCTTAGTGATACCGGAAGCGAATAATAGGACGCTTCTAGGACAGGACTTTATCGCTAGAGCAGGTATATTAGTGGACCTCCAACATAACTGTTGGCATTTTAGTGATTTCCCTGGGCAGAAGTTTAATTTTGTGCAGTCTTTTAGTCTTACGACCGCCAGTGATGCAGAGCTGATGCAGGCTGATACCACCGGCTTGGCACTGAGGGAGGATGAAGGGACGAAGTTGTCACCTGCTCAAAGGACACAACTCAACCAGCTCATAACTAAGAGAGTTGAGCGTTTTGCCACCCAAGGACCTCCTACAACTTACGCCACACATCACATCCGGGTTGCTGAGAAGCAGGAACCGACTGCTTCACCACCGTATAGGATGTCGCAAGGTAAGAGAGAGTTGTTGGACGGTGAGCTTGAGAAGCTGCTGCGCGCAGATGTAATAGAGGAGTGTGAGTCACCGTGGGCTGCCAACGTCGTCTTAGTCACGAAGAAGGATGGTGGCGTCCGCTTATGTGTGGACTACCGTAAGCTCAACGCCGTGACTGAGCCGGATAGGTACCCGCTCCCACGCATGGAAGACGTGCTTCATGCAGCGAAAACGACCAGCTACATGACGACGCTAGACCTTCACTCCGGGTACTTTCAGGTTTGTGTCGCAGAAGCAGACCGCGACAAAACTGCGTTCGTTACACCCTCCGGCACCTATAGGTTTAAAAGGATGCCGATGGGCCTTCGCAACTCTGGCGCCACGTTTCAGAGATTGATAGATCGTTTCAAGTCAAACCTGAGTGTGCCTATTCGAGGACACAAGGTAAGTGACAGCTCCGATATCCCACCAGACCCCCAAGGACGTAGGCCTGTGAATATTCTTGGATATTTAGACGATCTGATAATCTTGTCACCGAGTTTCGAAGGTCATATTGAAGATCTCGAAGCGGTCTTCGACAGACTCGAGAAGTTCGACCTTCGAGTCAATCGAAAGAAAAGCTGTTTCGCCTGTGACTCTGTGAAATTCCTTGGTCACGTAATTGTTCCTGGAGGTCTACAAGTAGACCCAGAGAAAACCTCGGCTATTGCTGACATGCCTGCCCCGAAGAACGAGAGGCAGCTCAAAGGTTTCCTGGCCACATCCAGCTGGTTTCGACGGTTTGTACCGAACTACGCTACGATTGCCAAGCCTTTAACTGACCTGCTCAAGAAGAACAGCAGTTGGAGATGGCATGATGAGCAGCAGGCCGCTTTCGAGCGCATCAAGAAACTTCTGGTTACCGCTCCCATTCTTCGCCAGGCTGACGAGTCCAAGCCTTTCTCCCTCCGGACAGATAGCAGTGGCTACTGTCTCGGCGCGGTTTTGATGCAGGGGGAGGGCCCCGACGAAAGGCCCATAGAGTACGCTAGTCGCCTACTCTCGCCAGCCGAGCGCAATTACACTACCACCGAGCGCGAGGCCCTTGCCGTCGTCTGGGCGGTCACTAAGTTCAGAGGTTACGTGGAAGGCTCGGAAGTAGTCGTTAAGTCCGACCATCAGCCACTACGTTGGCTGATGAGCCTCAAGTCTCCCAGTGGTAGGCTTGCCAGATGGGCAATGACCCTGCAGGCATATAACCTGCAGATACAGTACACTCCCGGAAAGGTGAATGTGATTGCAGACACACTAAGCCGCCCAGTTTGTTGCGACGAAAACCCAGCTGGTTGCGAGGTATGCTTAGTGATCGTTGATATGCCACATAGGACACCTGAGGATGTGCGTTCTAACCAACTCAAGGACCCAGAGCTGAAGAGTATCGTCGAGGACCTAGAGACTACCGACGATCCCTTCAGGGGGAGAGGGTGGTCAGAGAGAGGATACCTGATGTCTGATAGCGTGTTATACAGGTGTGCACCCGAATCGGAAGACGCCGAGTCCGCCTGCCTCGTGGTTCCCAAACACGAGAGAGAAGCCGTCCTCGTAGAGTTCCACGACGCTCCCACGGCAGGTCACTTTGGTGCTGAGCGTACCCTACAACGTATCAGAACACGATACTTTTGGCCAGGTATGAAGTCTTTTGTCACAGACTATATTAGACGCTGCGCAGCTTGCCAGCGATACAAGATAGATAACAGGAAGCCTGCAGGACTACTCCAGACTCCTGCACCCACCCGGCGATTTGAAGTAGTATCGGTCGACTTGTTCGGACCCCTACCAAAGACTTCGAAAGGTAACCGATGGATTTTAATACTAGAAGACACGTGCTCCCATTGGGTTGAGCTATTTGCGTTGGAGAAGGCCACCAGTGTGGAATGCGCGGAGATTTTAATATCCGAGGTCTTCCTGAGGTATGGAGTCCCGCGCAGGATGATCAGCGACAACGGAGTTCAGTTTGTTGCTGAGGTGATGCAACAGGCCTGTCATGTGATGGGTATCAAACAGTCTTTGACGCCGTTGTATCACCCAGAAGCGAACCCCGTTGAGAGGAAAAACCGTGATCTTAAACCACAGTTAGCAATATTGGTAGGAAAGGATCACGCATCGTGGGATACTCACCTCGCGGCCATAAGGTTCGCGATGAACTCCGCTGTAACAGCGAGCACTGGATTTTCACCAGCTTTCCTTACTTTTGGAAGAGAGCTGCGCGCGCCATCTGACGTCGTAGCAGACATGAAGGCTATTGTGGACAGCGATAATTTCGTCCACAATATAACTCCTTACCTTCGTAAGTTATCGACGGTACTGCTTGATGCCCGAGATGTCCACGAACGTAACCAGTCGCTACAGAAGAAGTACGCAGATGAAGGCAGACGCGCCCCTCCAGAATACAAGGTAGGTGACCTCGTTTTGTTGAAAACTCAAGGGATGAACGATGTTGGCCCCGGACAGTCTGCGAAATTTATACCCCGGAGGGATGGTCCCTATCGCATTCGCGAAGTAGTAAGCCCTACTACTTACCTGGTGGAGGGAGTCACTAGAGGTGATCACGTAGGACGTTACCACGTTTCTGATTTGACTCCTTTCATCGGTGTTGTCGAGGCCCCGGTTAGAGAAAAGCGCAGGCGCGGTCGGCCACGTAGATTTGATTGCTAGCCCGAACGCGAGGGCGCTATGTTCGAACTAGAGGGGGAGTGTGTAGCGTTGTGTTGCGCCCGCGTCGCCGCAGTAAAGTTAGTTCGCGGAACCCCCGTCGGTACAAGGACACGACTCGCTTCCCGTCGACAACGCTCGCTCGCGTGGCCAGTCGGCTCCCCGCTACGCCCGCGCACGCTGCGATCGTGCCACGGACTAATGTTCTAATTATGTATTGTGATCCCGAATACTGTACATAGTATTGACATTATACTTAACGACTACATTTACCGAGCCGTGTGTGCATTTTTTATTACTCATCGCCGAGAAATCCCTTATACAGTTAAATTAGCAACCAGTTTGATTTTGCCTAGATCAATCAAGTCAAAACATGGTTGCTCCAACCAAGATTATTAGATTAAAGTTTCAATTCATTTCAAAGTTTGATTAATGAAGTAATCAAAATGCTTGATTGACACAACTAGCTTACTTTGTTACAGTTAACATTTTTTTAACTTGTCACTTTTTTAGCTCTTCTACAATGATGTCATGTTAAGAGTAATCGAGAAACTTGTTTGAGCGTTCAATCATTTGAACGCTGCAATCATGTCGTGATGATCAACTTAACTAAGATTTTCATTAATCTAAACAAGATATCGTCAATCAAGCTAAAAAGTCACTTGATTGGTGTGCATTTTTTTCAGTGTATGCTTGGAGATTTTAATGGTTGGTTTGGTGTGAAGAGGAATGGACACGAAAAAGTAATACACATTTGGGGATGAGAGATTGAATGAGAATGGGATGAATTTACTAAAAAAACCGGCCAAGTGCGTGTCGAACCACACACAATGAAGGGTTCCGTAGGTGGGATGAATTTATCGCAAGAAAAAACATAACATTGTAGTTGAAAAACATGTTCTACGTGAGACATGTTGATCGACTATTATTCGGTAACTTGTAAAGCCTACTTAGCTGTGATAATTTACCTCTTAACTTTCTAGGTGGCAGGGGGGAGGACACTTGCGTCTTAATAAGCTTAATATTACGCAAACGGATACCTGAATCGAAAAATGTTTGTCACAAACGCGCAATATTTTTAAACGGCCTATCCAATGATACCTCACACCATGGGATAGAAGAGAAGAACTTTACGTGTACGGGAGGTACGCTAAATATTTTTTAAGTCGTTGCTACTAATACTTATACGAGTATTCTTATGGATCAGAAGCTTATTGATTTTTTACCTACTGAAATGAAATGAAATGAAATCGTTTATTCTGTAAACGATTTCATTTCATTTCATTTCAGTAGGTAAAAAATCAATAAGCGTCTTACTTATTACTCGTAAATAACATTATACACGTCATACGCCTATATACTCTTACACATAGGTACATACATATACACATGCCTACGTACATTGACATATTCGTTAAAAACTAAAATCTAGAAGTAAAATCTATCCAAATATAACCATTTAGCTGGCAGGGGGTGGGGGGGACACTTGACTCTAACAAAAGTTAATACTTTAAAGCTTAATATTACGCAAACGGATCTTTGAATCGAAAAATGGTTTAGACAAACCCGCAATATTTTTGAACGGCCTATCCAACGATACCCCATACTATGGGATAGACGAGAAAACAAAATATCATCCCCACTTTACGTGTACGGGAGGTACCCAAAATAAATTTATTTTTCCAGATTTTATTTTACCGCTTTGTCGGCGTGATTAATATGTATATCCATACCAAATTACAGCTTTCTAGTAATATGAGTCTCTGAGCTAAGCCGCGGACAGACAGACCGACAGACGGACATAGCGAAAGTATAAGCATTCTTTGTTTACTACGGAGCCCTAAAAAAGTGACGAATTGGACTCGATTCCTGGGGCTAATTCGTATATATGTATACCTGAAGAATGTAGTATTAATCCGGATAAGTCACAGCTACGTCAGCGCTACGTAGTTTTGCATAAAAAACATTCTATTATTATTTATTTATATATGCTTTATTGTACATCAGATTACACATTACAAAAGAAAAGGAAAACACAAACACAATAAAATACGTAAACGGACTCGACGTCACAGCTGTTAAAGTCAATAACCTTCCCAAACGTTCCAATAACACTCAATAAATCCAATCGCTCCTATAAACTTGTCAATAGTAAAATCCCGACAATTTTAAGGGAAAAACAGGCAACAAAGTGATTAATGACAAGAATATATTATTTCTACCCGGCTGTGTTTACGGCTAACTTTTGTGTTTGCTTGCAAATTAGCTTATGACGCGTGAAAACAAGTTAACTTTTTAGGGTTCCGTACCTCAAAAGGAAAATACAGAACCCTTATAGGATCACTCGTGTGTCTGTCCGTCTGCCTGTCTGCCCGTATGACTGATTAAGTTGAAATTTGGAACACACATGAACTTCTGTGACCAAAACACGGACGTATAACGTAAATAAATAAATTTTAAATAAGGAGGTCACTTTTGGGGGACAAATTATATATTCATATTCATATTCATTTATTTGCGTTCCACAAGGTAAAAAGATGTTAACAAAGGGCTTAGAGCTAAGAGCCGTTGTAGACCCTGTAAGGGCACAGCTTAATTATTGTTAATTATTAAGATAATAATAAAAATAAAATAAATAAATAAATAAAATTATACATGAAAACTTTGTAATTAGATTTGCATAAAAAGTCAATAACATAAAAAAAATCTAATAATGGTAAGTAGGTAGCTATTTTCTTAAAATACTATTATTAAATTTAAATTAAGTTATATTTACTTAGGTAATATTATTACAAACACTTATTTAATGTGAGATCATAATATTTAACGTCACAAATTATTAACAAAGAGATAAATCAATCACAATTTGAGATAATTTATAGATACAGTATGTGGCATTTTATAATTAAAAAATTACAAAAAAGTTTTGCAAACTTTACCGTGTGATATATCAAATGAAAGGGGTTATTGGAAGGTCAGGTATATTTTTATAATTATAAAGTATTCACTTTAAAACTTGTTTAAGAATATAAATGAAAATTGACCACCCTCCCCTATCTCCAAGACCACTGAGCCTCAAAAGAAAAAAATACAGAAAATAGTTTTATACTTTTTCCAGGAAAACCTATTAGAAGTCTATGGTCTTAAAATAACATGGTAAATCTCTAGGTATTTAGATTAACTAAAACAAGCAAGTCATTTCTTATAAACAGTATCCGCTTTTATAACAAGTTGCTAAAGTCAGTTACAGAACTTAGCGATGGAAAGTTCAAAACCCACATCAAACGTGTCCTTATCAAAAACCGGTCAAGGGCGAGTCGGACTCGCGTACCGAGGGTTTCGTACCACCATATATAGCTTCATAAGCTTCATTCGTATAAAGGACCTAAATAGTTATGTGCCCAGAAAAAACTACAACTGTGCTTCACCCAAAGCAACCTGTGAGTAGGTAGGATGGAGGATATTTTGGTTGTGAACTGCGAAATGTTTTTAAATTTTCATCGGCGAGGCCTTTATTCGTCAGTTTATTTTAACACTGCGGTGTAGAATATTGCAGTTTTAGGTCAGCGCCATCTATTGACAGATAAAGGAACTAATGTAATTTTTGTTGATTTCTGAAAAAGTGTGCTATTTAGAGACATCGTTTTATTTTTCCTGTAATCTTTACATAAACTTCTATCACATAGAATAATTTCAGATTTTACTCTATGCAAACTTCGGAGATAAGGGGAACGGTATTTTTTTTTACATTTTTCATCATAAGTCGAAAACTATGCGGCCTAAAGAAAAAATAAAAAATGTTTGAGAATGCGCAAACAGCGTTCTTTCATATGATACCTCACACGCCCTAGTAGCGGCATTTCGAATTTTTAAGACTACCTTACAGACCCTGTTGCAAAAAAAAAAAAAAAATGTTTCTTTCTTATTTGCAAAATAGTTGCGCAAACGTCATCTAAAACTATTCTAAATTTCAAGTTGATAGCATCAGTAGTTCTTGAGATTCAGCTGTGACAGACAGACAGACTGAGTCACACCATAAGGGTTCCTTTTTACCATTTTGGTACGGAACCCTAAAAAGCATTTTATAAGATTAAAGACTACGTTGAAGATAACGAAGTTTGGCAATAATTCCTTTTGCACATGTGGCTTCACCTGTTAACTCATTAACGGCATAATTATTAAGTGTCTATTAAGAGCTCTCAAATAATGATGTTTTTATTTACATTCTTCCTTGGTATAATCAAATAATCATCTCATTATTTGACATTATATATCTACATTTTATTGTAGTTTAAACTATTTATTAGTTACTTTTGTGGACATGATATTTAGTCAGTAATGATTCGGATTTGTTACTGTAGTTTTGGCAACTATATCATTTGGTTTAAATAGTTTTTTTAGGGTTCCGTACCTCAAAAGGAAAAAACGGAACCCTTATAGGATCACTCGTGTGTCTGTCTGTCTGTCTGTCTGTCCGTCTGTCACAGCCAATTTGCTCCGAATGTAAGGGACCGATTAAATTGAAATTTGGTATATTTGAGTGACCCAAACACGGACGTGAACCGTAAATAAATGAATTTAGAATATTGGGGTCAGTTTTGGGGGGCAAACAAGAAAATTAATATAAAAAGTTTTGCAAACTGTACCGTGTGACATATCAAATGAAAGGGCTTACTGTGAGGGTCTCAAATGATTTTTATAATTTTTTTTGAAGTTATAAGTGAAAATACACGAAAATTTACCATCCCCCCCCCTTATCTCCGAAACTACTGAACCTAAAATTTTGAAAAAATACATAAAATAGTTCTATACTTATAGATTACAGGAAAATATATAAGAAGTCTATGGTCTTAAAATAACATGGTAAATCTCGCGATATTGTGCGTACAAACTTACATTTGCAGTTGGAATGTATGGGAGATTATGTTTACCAACTACAATGTTAAGTTTGTTCTTAGGATAAATTCTTTCCAAGTACGGAACCCTTCATTGTGCGTGTTCCGACACGCACTTGGCCGGTTTTTTTTCTTTGTATAGTGTATTTCCTATTTTGTGAATGTGAGAACGTTGAAGGCCTAGTAGACTGTAGATTTGTGGGCTATTTTCTATTTGGTTAGTACCTGGCAATTGTTGGAAGGCCTACACCTACCTCCCATAGTTATTAACCCCATTTAATTTTAAATATTGTAAAAACCAGTTATTTTTAAAAGAGTAACCGTGGAGTTTCTTGCCGGTTCTTCTCCATTGGAAACGAACAATTCGAGCCGTGCACCTAGCTTCTGACGTCTCATAAGTGCCCATTTAGATTTTGATATTTTGATTTTGAGGTAGATAAATCGTAGTCATCCTCGAAATTGTTGAGTTTACGGAAAATTGGTGACGTAGGTTTTTTTTTTAAAGGGCTTTCACGGCTTCGGAAATCAACCCTTCCCCCTCGGCCCCAGAGAGAAACGTTTGCTAATATAATCTGATTATGTGCTACTTAAGAACTGTACCGCGTACCGGAAGACGTAGCGTTGGAAGGCCTCCCAAAAGGTGGACCGATGTCCTTATGAAAGCCACAGGAATCCGCTGGATGCGGGGAGCACAAAACCGGTCGAAGTGGCGGTGCATGGGGGAGGCGTAAGTCCAGCAGTGGATGTGTTTTGGCTGAAATGATGATGATGATAATTAGCCTTCACGAGTGGTGTTACATCCACGTTCAGCACTTTGGGCAATAAGCCCCGCTATCTACCATGCTGAGTGGCAAATTAATTCCTTCCAAGAAGGAAGGAGGCCTATGTCCAGCCGTGGACGTCTTTCGGCTGAAATGATGATGATGATGATGATGTGCTACTTTACTAGCGTATTCTCAATTGCTGGTCTGTTACTCATTAATATATGTTATTGATTGCCAACATGATGGTTAATGGCTGCTGCTTCTATAATCCATTGTAATTGCATTGCCATTAAAATGGACAAAACAGAAATATCTCATTAGCCTGTAACTACATCGGCACCATTGTTCCGTGTGGTGCCGGACGTAAAGAATAGCATCACCCCATTTCCTCCCATGGGTATCGTAAAAAAGGTGACTAAGGGACTTACTAGAGAATGGGCAGCAGCGTTCTCTACGCATTTTTAACACCATACTGCGATCGCCAACCCGCCTGCCAAGCGTGGCGATTATGGCAACCCCTTCCATTGGGGAAGGCCTATGTCCAGCAGTTGACGTCTTCCGGCTGAAATGATGATGATGACATCGGCATCTCTACCACAGTTTTGATGATGTAAAACTGTGCCTATCTAAACTTCTCAAAACAAAACACTGCTTCTTCGGACGATACCTGTGTATCACACATGTAAAATGCTATTGCATGGCATGAGCTATTAATGTGGATTAACAATCCACATTAATAGCTCATGCCATCCTCAACTAAATGTCATACATGACAAAGTTCAAATTCCATTGCAACTGGAAATAAGGACTTTTTTGTTACGAGTTCGCAAGTAGTAGTTGCATACCATCGGCTGGGTAATAGCCAAAGGACTCATTCGCCGCGAGACGATCATTTATCCCATTTAACGTTAAAGATAAAGATAGTTTATTTGTCACAAATGAAGTATGCAATATCTTAACTATAGTTAATAAGTCCGTACATGTTTTGCCTGATGAGGCGTACAAATTTTTATTTTATTTTTATACTAGCTTTTGCCCGCGGCTCCGCCCGCGTGGATGTCGGTTATCGCGTAAAAAAGTAGCCTATGTCCTTCTCCATATCCCAGGCTATATCTCTGCCAAATTTCATGACGATCGGTTCAGCGGCTTAGACGTGAAAACGTAACATACAGACATACAGACAGACAGACAGACAGACCGACAGACAGACAGAGTTACTTTCACATTTATAATATTAGTATGGATAACAAACAAATTATTTAATTCACTATACTGGTTCAATAACATTCATAATTTAATTTTTATGAGAATAATAATAGAAATAATTACAAAAGTTCACGCATGTCAAAAGGTATCTGTCAAAAAGTCATTTATTTTATAGTAACACTTGTCTGTTAATAAATTCCGAAGCTTATTTTTAAATTGATTTGTTGTCATGGCTTTATAGGACTGCGGTATTTTGTTGTATATTTTCGGGGCCATACAAAATAGTTATTTGTGCAACAAGAGAGCAAAGTCGTTTTTTGCTGCGGGTGCTGATTTTGAATCCTGAGTGTGGCGAGGGATTCAAAGGCACGAGATGCAAAAGACTTTGCTCTCGTGTAACACACATAACTTTTCACTTCAGCAGCGATATCCCATTAGTTCTAATGATGGAACAGGTAGAACAAGTGGGAAATAGAGACTCCCACTATACTCCATTTACTATAGCATTAGACAAATAACGGCTAAATAACGACAGTTATTGTGTAATATTGTTGAAATGACTGCACTTTAGAGTATTTTTTTTAATGAAAATGGTAAATAGATTACAGTGCTTTGTATTTATCGTGAAATAACGGAGTTTATTAAACGTTTATGTCGAAATAACGAAAGGGTGAGAACAGGTATTTGTCTAATGTTATAATAAATGGAGTATAGATGTACTATTTTGTAATATAGTAATCGTAGTACTAGTGAGAACAAAACAAAAACTCCCATTAGTTTTACCGTGGAACTGTTCAGTAGAACAAGTGGGAATAGAGGGAATAGAGAATCCCAATAGTTCTACTATTTTGTTATACCTAATATCGTAGTACTAGTGAGAAAAAAAAATCCTTTTAGTTCTACCGTAGAACTGTTCAGTAGAACTAGTGGGAACAAACCGCGAGAACAGTTTAGGAGACAATAAGTATTTACAGGTTAAATATCAGTTTTATTTGCAGTAAATACTTATTTTCGTTTAAATACAACAATAAGTTAAAAATTAAATAAATTACATTAAAAGACATAATTATCTTTTTGCAAAATTTCTTTAGTTAGTACGAAATTCCGAACGTGTTTGTCTTTGAGGGCGAATTCAAAATCGGTACTTCGAAAGGGCTGGTCTTTGTCTCTCTTTCTTGCTAATGGCGGGAAAGAGATAGAGTGTGAATGTTTCGAATTGTATGATTAACCCAAGGCTGAATAAGATTTTCGCGGCTTCCTGAAAACAAAAACAAAAAAAAAAAAAAAACTTACTTGGTCTCACTCAGTGAGCAAATCGCATTTTGCTCACTGATTTCAGGCAGCAAAACCTACATGTTTGAGCTACTGAAGTGAAAAAAGCTTTTTCCCATGAGGGCAGTCTTTGACGAGTGCAGGCAAAGTTAGCTATTGTCACGTCAGTTGCGCGGAAAGGTGTCGGATAGTCTTGGAAAGAGTTGGGGGCTAGACTTTACAAACGATGCTACTCCAAAAATGTATAGAGACGGTAAAGTTAATATTTTGTATGTTTTAAACACACAAAATATTAACTTTACGCGTTTGTACTTTCTTTCTAACTATCAATACACAAGTTGAACTCAAATCCGTTTTTTATCATTTAAATGTACCTTAATTTAATTTACGGGTGTACAGGAATACAGTCATGTAAATTATTTAAGACTAGCTTCTGCCCGCGACTTCGTCCGCGTGAAATTTCGGCCCACCCATCACGTCACATCCCGTCGTTCGCCCGCGCTATAACTTCGTTATCGGTTAGCGTTCTTTCTGACTTTTGTCCTTTTCGCTTGGCTCCTTCCTCGATAAATGGGCTATCCAACACTAAAATATTTTTTCTATTCGAACCAGTATCTAGTTCCTGAGATTAGCGCGTTCAACCAAACAAACAAACTCTTCAGCTTTATAATATATCGGCTGACCCGCGCAACTTCGTCTGCGTCAGCTAAGAGAGAGAAAGCTTTAAGTAATGAATTTTCTACTTATTTTGTTACGGAGTTATTTTAAAATTACGATATCTCCTAAGATGTTGATTGAAATCAAGTGATGTCAAGGACAATTTTGTTTACATTTAAATACTTGTGATTAATAACATATTTATTTGGATAAGGATTAATATTATGTTGATAAAAATCCTTCGCAAATAATGCATTAATTTCGAAAAAAATTGATTACCATAAAAAAAGGTTATAGTGAGTCAATCTTAAAAGATAGACATATGTTGTCGCGGACTTTTTTAGAACTTTTAAAGAGAAACAATTCCATCATACATGATATTTGCATAACTTAAACCGTTTACGCAGCGCACGCAACGGAAGCTCTCAAAAAGGAATTATTTTTCCCGTTTTTGTAACATTTTTCATTTATGCTCCGCTCCTATTGGTCGTACCGTGATGTTATATAGCCTATAATATTCCTCAATAAATGGACTATTTAACACAAAAATAAGTTTTCAATTCCAACCAGAAGTTCCTGAGATTAGCGCGTTCAAACAAACAAACAAACTCTTCGGTTTTATATATTAAGTATATAGATAATGTATTCGCGTACCTGTAATTTTTACCTACAGAACCAAAATAATAAAACAAAGTTCTCGCCTACAATTTATTTTTTATTTAATTTCCTACCGGCGGCGTTGACAAGTTTGTAATCAAATTCGCAAATTTATATTCAATTTCGACGGCTGAATGCTAAACAGGGGTAGTTCGTGTTTACGGAACCCGTGTTTACCTTTGAATGAAATTATTTTATGAGAGAAGTCGGTAGTAATGAGTTTTGGTTGGAAGATCCTGATTTTATAGAAATACTAGCTTCTGCCCGCGACTTCGTCCGCGTGAAATTTCGGGCTACCCATCGCGTCGCATCCCGTCGCTCGCCCACGCTATAAAAAAACGACTAATTGGAACCGTGCACCTAGCTACTGACGTTTCATAAGTGCCCATGTAGGTTTATGTGAAATAAAATATTTTGATTTTGATTTTGATTTTAACTTCGTTATCACTTAGCGTTCTTTCTGACTTTTGTTCTTTTCGCTTGGCTCCTAAGGATCTCATCATCATCATCATCATTTTAGCCGAAAGACGTCCACTGCTGGACATAGGCCTCCCCCAATTGGGGGGGGTTTGCCATAATCGCCACGCTTGGCAGGCGGGTTGGCGATCGCAGTATGGTGTTAAAAATAAATAGAGAACGCTGCTGCCCATTCTCTAGTAAATCCCTTAGTCGCCTTTTACGACACCCACGGTAGGAAATGGGATGTAGCTATTCTTTACGTCCGGCACCACACGGAACTAAGGATCTAACGTGATGTTAGACGTGTTAACGTGTTTAACGTGTTGCCTTCCTCGATAAATGGGCTATCCAACACTAAAATAATTTTTCTATTCGAACCAGTATCTAGTTCCTGAGATTAGCGCGTTCAACCAAACAAACAAACTCTTCAGCTTCATAATATAGCTGACCCGCGCAACTACGTCTGCCTCACCTAAGAGAGAGAGTGGTTTAAGTAATGAATTTTCTACTTATTTTGTTACGGAGTTATTTTCAAATTATGATGTACTAGCTTTTGCCCGCGGCTTCGCCCGCGTGGATGTCGGTTATCGCATAAAAAAGTACCCTATGTTCTTCTCCATATCTCAGGCTATATCTCAAA
This sequence comes from Dryobota labecula, assembly GCA_947523025.1. Taxonomy (NCBI): domain Eukaryota; kingdom Metazoa; phylum Arthropoda; class Insecta; order Lepidoptera; family Noctuidae; genus Dryobota; species Dryobota labecula. The sequence continues at coordinate 19,546,860 of OX383307.1, read as the reverse complement.
TTTCTAACGTAATATTAATTTTAATGTGATTCACTATGTGAATAGAAACCGAAACAAATGATTTAATATAATAAAAGTATTTATGATCTGAACGTATAATGAGTCTTTATCTAAAGATAACAAACACAAAATCAAAATACGAAATTTACTCAAATTCTTAAAGCAATCAATTGTACCAAATTACAACACGAAATAAAAATGCGACACAAATAATATTTTTAAAATAATTCACGTAAGTACCACAATGTGAAAACAAAACGAAATCCTCCGAAATGTCGCACGATACATCGTTTGTGCTGAGAAAACACTCGAAATCGAATGAACACCATTGGTGCATAACTTTGCTCAGGGTCACGTTCGCAATTGGACGGAATATTTGACATTTATTTTGTACTTGCAACACGATCTGGCTGTAGAATTCGACTAATCGACTAATACTTGACCGGTACTAATACATTTTAGCGGGAACACCACTAAACGAACGAAAAAAAAAAAGAAAACAAAATACGTCTGTACTCTGTGGTCGTGTGGTGGTGTGGCGCGATGTAAACATTCATCAAGGTTATACGTGCGTAAAGTAATGGATTCAATGAGAAAACGGTTTAATCATAGAAGAATCTTATACAGAATTACTGAGAAATAAATGTAGATTTCGTATTGAGTGTTAGTTTATCGAAAAGTGATAAATATGTCAGTGAAAAAGTAATGAAAGTTTTGGAATGCACAAAATTTTGATCATAAGGCCGCCGTGTTTAGTAATGTTTTTATGATAAATATTCTGGTATAAATACACGTAAGTAGCTAGCTTATTTATCTACGAACATAATTTGACTAATAGCTACTGATATTATAGCGTATTGTTATCGTTATCGTATTTCCAAGAGTAAAATTCGGCAAACAAATACCTACAAAAAGACAATAAAATGGATATAGTATGTTATCCTTAAGAGATAGACATATGCTATCGCGGACTTTTTTGAAGACCTTTATAAGATACACAATTCCACCATACATTATTTTGTTATATCTCAAAGGGTTTAGACAGTGTTTCCGTCGAAAGCTGCCAGACGGCTTATTTTTTTCCGACACCTCCAACAAATATCGTTTATTTATACAAAAATGTATACAAAAACTTAACAAATTATATACTAAAACCTTCCTCGAGAACCAAGCTATCCATTGATGAAAACAGCATGCGAATCGGTGCAATAGTTTTTGAGTTTATCGCGAACAGACAGACAGACAGACAGACAGACGCGGCGGAGGACTTGTTTTATAATATGTAGTGATAGTGATAGTGATATTTCCTAAGATGTTGATTGAAATCAAGTGATGTCAAGGACAATTTTGTTTACATTTAAATACTTGTGATTAATAACATATTTATTTGGATAAGGATTAATATTATGTTGATAGAACTCCTTCGCAAATAATGCATTTTTTTCGAAAAAAATTGATTACCATAAAAAAAAGGTTATAGTGAGTCAATCTTAAAAGATAGACATGCTGTCGCGGACTTTGTTTTAGAACTTTTAAAGAGGAACAATTCCATCATACATACATGATATTTGCGTAACTTAAACCGTTTACGCAGCGCACGCAACGGAAGCTCTCAAAAAGGAATAATTTTTCCCGTTTTTGTAACATTTTTCATTTATGCTCCGCTCCTCTTAGTCATAGCGTGATGTTATATAGCCTATAATATTTCTGAGAAGAAGAATTTTTCAATTCCAACCAGTAGTTCCTGAGATTAGCGCGTTCAAACAAACAAACAAACAAACTCTTCAGCTTTATATATTAGTATAGATATATAGATATAGAAGTATAGATTATCGGAATGTTTGTCGTACTTGATGTCATGCAATAGGGATGATTCCTGGGTAAAAAAAAAAGAAAAACTGTTAAGTCCGTCAATCAGATATAAAAAATATTAGTCACGTATTTTTTGCTTTACCATATTAATAAATAATTACTTAGATAAAATACATTAAACTTGGGGAGTGGGGGCTCGTTACGTCACAGCTCAGTATAAATTCTACTGAGAAGTGACGTCATGCCACATTTGAACTCAATGTATCGCCGTTGTTTTGATTATTTATAAAAAGAAAAAATACGTGTCCAATATTTTTTAATAATCTAAATGACGGACAACAAAAAAAAAATTTTTTTTTTTTGTCGTTCCTATTGTACTAAATTAGTGATTGAAAAACCGCTTTGGAGCACATGCAGACGAGGTCAGTCCGTAGCATTTTCTATATCTATTATATTCTAAGTCATATTTATGATCTCAACAACGTAAATAACGCAATGAACGTAGCTGAATTGTTAAAACTTTATAACAAAAAAAAAAACAACCTACTTCAAAAAAAAAAAAAAATACTTCTTGGTTTTGTATTTTCGTTTTTTGCCACCGACTTCCGAAATTAAAGTTATTTTTCACTTTTTTGTGTTTTTTTATTTGTAAGTCGGTTTTTTTTGTTAAAAAGTGTTTAATTTTTCACTTTTTATTTATAGTACCTACCCCACAATAATTCGATTACCATTACTTGCTGCACCGCACAAACAACAGTGACACAAGATAATACGAAGTGGATTAAATACGTATTACCGAAGCTAACTCAAAAACTACCCAAGCAAAGTTAATAAAAATCGGTTTATAATCATTTAAAGCCCGAGTGCATCTTGTGACAATTCCAATAAGCCCAAACCCGGCTAGGATACATTGTTTTATTACGGAGTTCCGGCTTCATCTTCAGATCAGTTCGATGGTTCCATTTTCATCAGAATTGTTTGTCTTAAAGTAAATTCAAGCAATGTATGTTTATTGCATAAAATCCAGAACCTGCTGATTGGGAGAAGACACTGGCTGCTGTAACACAGGTGTTTTACCTAGCGCAGGAGTCAGGGCTTTCACTTTGTTTGTACACATTTTTTATGCCAATAAAGAATTATTATTATTATTATTAATTATTTATTTAAATTTGCTTCATAGTCGCTTTTAACTATCTTAATCGAAGTATCTTATCGCCACCCGTGAAATACTTATCATTAAGGAGTTCCGGTGGCCATTTGTGGTCTTTTTCATCTGCAGTTCCACTTCATCAAATTATACTTACTGAATGTAAATGCATGAGTTATTGATGAAAATACAAAAATGGCTATATGTTTGCCTATAAAATTTGAGGAGTACCCTCTATTCCTCATGGATTCCATCATCAGAACTGGATTTTGAAAAAAAGGAACCAATCTGAAAGTATATCCTTTCAAATAAAAAAATAATTTTCCAAATCGGTTCATAAACGACGGAGTTCTGTGGTAACAAACATGAAAAGAAAAATACCTATGGCATTAAGTCCGCCTTCTGTACATTTGTGTGCTTAAAGTATTAAATAAATAAATCCAATAAATACATTCTCAGATACTACCTATAAACTAGGCTAACCACACTCTCAGTACACCCACACTGAATTAAATTCCTAGCGAGCCATCGGTTTCATTGAATGTTCGTCTATGAAAGGAATAGCCTTTTAAGATATATTTATTTTGGTACAAAGAAGAGAAAGGATTTAAACAGAAGCCTAATTGCGTAACACACTATAGGTAGGAATAGATTTCATTTTGACAGTTCAAAAAAATTCGTTGCGTTATTTACGTTTGTTGATAAGACAAATTTTTCGAACATATTGAAGGATTATTTGTATTTCTGCCTACCTCGGCCAGTTCCTTATTATACATAAACACCGTGACATTTAGTCACGTCATTTTGTCATTTTGTCGTGTTTTAGTCGTCTTACAAATGTGTCCACTCAATGTATCCGAAATAAAATACCTCAAGGCGCGATTAAAACAAGAAAGAACTCACTTCCGCCTAACATTCGAGATTCTAAAACTTTATTTCTCTTTAAAAAGCAAGTCAAAGAGCATTGCCTCTCTTTTATACAGTAATATTCTACATATAATATATATGTATGTATATTATAGGTAATATTTATATGTGTATGTATTTGTATGTATGTTTGTTTTATATAGTTATAGTTTAGTTTTAAGTGTTTTAATTTAATTTTTTTCTTGTTTAACTTTTCTACACACTGTGTGACCTACATTTCTTATCCAACTTTCCTCTCGCAGGTCTGCTGGAAGAAATTTCTTTTGAAATAAGCAGTACCTTTGTGCTCTTTTATGTTAATATATTGTCCTGTCAACTATTTTGTGTGTACATAAATAAATAAATAAATAAATAAAGATGATTTTTAGATTAAGTTAAGTTAGAAAACCGACCTTCGTCGCTTTAAAGCAGAACACATTAAGGACGCAATAGAGCGGCAGACGAAACTGAAGAGCGACTATGGAAGGATCGTATCCGTCAAACCTGAGCTGTTGAGAGAGATCGAGAGGTTCTATAGACAGTTCGTCAAGAAGTAACCCCGTTACGAATCTGGCAAACGACCTAGGAGCCAGATTGACCCGACAATACACCGAAGACATCCCGGATGTCAGCGTGTACGAGATTAGGATGGCTCTGAAATAGCTCAAAAACAAAAAGGCGCCGTTTGATGACGGAATTACGGCCGAACTCCTAAAGGCTGGCGGAAAACCAATTCTTAAGGCCCTTCAGAACCTGTTTGATTCCGCCATACTCTAGGGTAAAACGACACAGGCATGGAACAGAGAGGTGGTGATACTTTTCTTTAAGAATGGCGATAATACCCTCTTTAAAGGTGCTCTTACATGGGCAGTTTTGAGCTATACGCAGCGCAATTTTAATAAATTGCGGCAATTGTTTCGGCAATATTGCTTCTAATTGCTCCATATATTCTATATTGCTCAATGTCGCTAATACGATCTGCCGAATATCCAGTAGGCATGGAAATTCAAGTCCATTTTATTTTCTACTAGCTGACCCGACAGACTTCGTTCTGTCAAAAGCTATAGTATAAACTCCACTACTCTACCCTACCCTACCCTACCTACCCTACCTACCTACCTACCTACCTACCTACCTACCTACCCTACCTACCTACCTACCTACCTACCTACCCTACCTACCTACCTACCTACCTACCTACCTACCTACCTACCTAACTACCTACCCTACCCTACCCTACCCACCTACCTACCTACCTACCTACCTACCTACCCTACCCTACACTACCCTACCCTACCTACCTACCTACCTACCCTAACCTACCCTAATTTTTCGTAAAAACCATAAAAAAAAAAAAAAACCATCCTTGGACTAAACGAACATTAAAAAACTAAAGAATTGGTTAAATTGGTCCAAGCGTTGTTGCGTTATGCGCTTACCAACACATTTTGCGATTCATTTTTATATTATAGAATTTCGTATGCACTTATTTATTCTGCCGCTTCTATGTCTCGCTGCCGCGGGGAGAGCGAGGGGGCGGGTTGAAGTGCCTCGGCGTCAATGCGTCGAGGCGGTGTGCACTGCCTCTGTTTGTTTTGAAAAGTGACTACACGTGGTTCATTTAAAATAGCTTCTTCTTCTTCGTGGAATAATGAAAAGATTATTAACTTTATTGATGCAGTTCACTTGCATCCTTCTTTGTGGGACGATAAAAGTTCCAATTTTAAAGATCGCTTGCTAAAAAGAGATGAATGGACTTATGTTGGGCTGCAGTTTGATATCTCATGACGAAGCAGGAAAAAAAAAAAAAAAAAAAAATACGCACATATTTCAACAACGAAGTAAAGATATTGGAGAAAAAGCAAAAAAGCGGCAGTGGCGCTTTTCCAGAAAGTAATTGGTTCGCTTTTAAAAGTTTGCTTTTTTTTAAAAGCGGTACAAGCCGCCGCTGCAAGACAGAAGGAGATGTCGTCCATAGCAAACGATAATTTTTTAACTGAATTGCTCGTGTATGAAAGTATTGTCTAGTTGCTTGGAGTTGCTCCGCTCTGCTCGCTATCGCTCAATATTGTTGTTGCAAAACATTGATGTATGTTGCCGTTGCCGGAAAATTGCTTGATATTTTGTCACATCGCAATTGACCATCATTGCCAATAATTGAGCAATTTTGATTGCCCATGTTAGCGCACCTTAAGAATGATCGCTCATCTCACTTCTGAGTCATGTCTACAAGCTGTTTTCAAGAGTCATCACGAACCGTCTCGCACGCAGATTTGACGACTTCCAGCCTCAGACGAACAAGCCGGATTCCGAAAAGGCTTTAACATCGTAGACTACATAAATACGCTGCGGCAGGTTATACAAAAGGCCGAAGAGTATAACCTGCCTCTCTCTCTCTCTCATGGGCTGTACTGCAGTCTCTTCAAAGGTGCCAGATCGAATATCGGTACATCGAGGTGCTGAAGTGTCTATACAAAAACGCCACTATGTCAGTCCGATTCCAGGACCAGACCTCGAAACCTATCCTTCTGCAGCGAGATGTGAGACAAGGAGGTGTTATGCTGCACTGGAGGATGTTTTCAAGGTTCTTGACTGGAAAGGGCTTAGCATCAACATCAATGGCGAGTTCGGTTTGCCGACGATATATGTAGTTGTCATGCTTGAGACTATGGAGGACCTCAGTACAATGCTCGATGACCCCAGTAGAGCTTCCGAAAGATTGGGTCTTAGAATGAACATGGACCAGACATAGGTCGCGTCAAATGCCAATGTAACACCCACTCTCATGAAGATCGGAGACGCTACACTCGAAGTTGTGGACGAGTATGTTTACCTAGGACAAACTGTCCAGTTAGGTAGGTCCAACTTTGAGAAAGAGGTCAGTCGTCGAATACGACTCGGCTGGGTAGCGTTCGGGAAGCTACGCAATATCTTCTCGTCCCACATACCACAGTGTCTCAAGACGAAAGTCTTTGACTAGTGCGTGTACCCATGACACTTAAAAGTGGTCGCTCACAATGGGCCTTATATATAATTATAGAAGGTTAAAAGTCACCCAAAGGGCAATAGAGAGGGCTATGCTAGGAGATTCCCTACATGATCCAATCAGAAATGAGGAGATCCGCAGGAGAACCAAGGTATCCGACATAGCTCGAAGAATTGCCAAACTTACGTGGCAATGGGCAGGGCACATTGATCACAGAACAGATGGCTGTTGGGGCCTAAAGGTTCTGGATTTGGCGACCGTGTACCGGAAGACGTAGCGTTGGAAGGCCTCCCACAAGGTAGACCGATGATGTTGTGAAGACAGCAGGAATACGCTGGATGTGGGAAGTACAGAACTGGTCGAAGTGAAGGTGCTTGGGGGACGCCTATGTCCAGCAGTGGACGTCTTTCGGCTGAAACGATGATGATGATATCTCGGAAGGTTTCTCGGACATGGATAATTTAACAGTTTTAATTTTCTTAAATATTTTTCTATTCTTATTGCAGTAAATAACATCACAATATTTTTAATTAAATCGGCTGAAATTAGAATTAGTACTAAAATTGTGCGGAAGTAAGCTATAAATCAGGATATTAGTGCCAACTCATTAGAATGAATTAATTATTTGCCTATGAAAACTAACACGAAATATTAATTAATATCTCTGTGCAATTGAATCAATTATTTGTTTATCCAACCGTTAATATTATTGGTTGGAAAATGCGTACATTTGAAAATCTATACAGCGTGTATCCGAAATTTGTGGTCATATTTATTAAAGGGTACAGACCACAAAACTGAACCACTTTATAATATACTAGCCGCTGTTCGCGGCCCCGCCCGCGTGGCGTTTTCTAAAATAAAAGTAGCCTTAGTCACTCCTTATAACATCAGATATCTGCCAGTGAACGTCCCGTTAAAATCAGTCCAGCCGTTTCGTAGATTAGCCGCAACAAACAGACAGACAATTAAAAAAAAAATTGTTTTAATACCGTGTATACTTTCATAATATGAAAGTAATAGTGGTATTAAAACAATTTTTTTTACTAAATGCATATTATGCATTTAGTAAAAAGCTGTTATTTTGACATTACAAACATACACTTCAATTTTAATTTCACTTTAGCTTCCACGTTACTGCAGTGCATCAGGAATGTTTGCTGAAGCACATACTGATGGGTTCAATACCATCCTGCGAAAAAGGATGGCGTCCATGATGCACAGGGTGCGTGGGAGCGTCAACGGCATTCTGAAGGTCATCAGTGAGAAGCCAAGTTGCGCCATTATTTTTTTATTTTTTTTGCCTATGTGGCGCATTGGGTGCATGTACATGTGCACGTACTCAGTGCGTCAGATGAGCGCAACAAATATATGAATTAAAATAATAATAAGTGTGTATGTATTACTAACATCATATGGATCAAGGTCTGAATTAAGTTAAAAAAATAAAAAAATATTATGTTTTCTTTTTTACACGCTTTATAATTAGGCATAGTATGTAACAATGTTATATTTCGTGTCTGTCTGTGTGATCGCTTAGTTCTTTTAAACTACATAATGGATTTTGATGCGGTTTTCACCATCATTAAGACAATTTGAAAAAAATTGTAAACATTTCCAAAATGGTTATTAACACAATCCGGGACATTACGTCGTAGGGCGAGTATAGAAATCCAATGCGATGCGGCACAATTGTTGACAATTGTCTTTGAGCCTCAATGAAAGCCACTACGTCGACAATCTGGCAGGGGCAGGGAAAATACACAATAAAGAAAATATCTTGTAAGCTCAAGCATGAGTCAAGTCAATAAATGTTAAGCGAGCGCTTGCAGGAGGCCTGTGAGTACACTGAAAAAAATATTTAGCATAACTACTTCGGCTATTTCAGGAATAATCAAAGTTTGACAAGACTTTATAAAAGTTAACTTGATTTAATAAAAGTGATACACAACAGCCAGCACAGGTTTTGGTTACATGTTGCATAAAGTTATGTGGTCACTTTTTTGTGTTACATGTTGACGAAAGTTTGGTTATGTATAAGTAAACATTTTTTTCAGTGTAAGTGGACTTGGCGAGGGATAATGCAGAGAGGTCACTGACAAACAATCTCACCAGTAGTTGTGCTATCACTCCTCCACCTCTATGTCACAGCATGTTGTTCCTGCCGCTTCTCCCATTTTAACTCAGACTGTAGAAACTATCAATCCCACTTAAAGTAATGTTTTGGTATATTCTGATAGATGAGAAACAGGTTTTGATCATTGTTAAAATAATAACCGCTCTAAACATACCATACTTAATTATTATTACCATAACCTGCATTTTAATGAGCTTGTTCATAAAATAAATCATACACAAATGAATGAGCAGACTAATGTAGTTCTATTAATTGGAAACATTCTAAGTTTAAAAAAAGTCACAATTAATACTAAACCAAAATTTATTAAATGGGGCTACTGCTGGCATTAGAACAAGCAGATATATTTTACATACTTTAGGGGAAGGGGGCCCAAAACGGGCACCGCATAAGTCTCAGTAAGAAAGAAAAACGTATATTAAAACATAGATGAGTAATACTATTAATGCTATTAGATGCAAAATTTGTTGTAGTTTCATATCCAATGTATGAATTTAAAATATATATACATATATATACATATATATGTAGGGGATGGGCGAGATGAGAGAAACACTTCTTAATTATTTCTTCGTTTATTTTTCAATCCTCCTCGTTCATTCTCTCTCGCTCTCACTCTTTTCACCTCTCTCATTCATTCATCTTTACGTTCCGTTCTAATAATTATTTTAACGTTTCATTTCAAGGAAAATAGACCCACATATACATATATACAGGGTGTTTGGCAGAACGTTGAACATACGAAAATGGTGGATAGGTGGGGTCATCTGCTACTTACTCAGCCCTAATTTATTTGGCCCTGGACCCTGGAAATTAAAAAAAAATATTTTTTGCTTTCTTTTAGTTTCACCACTTTCTTAACTTTAAAGTGTAATTTTTATTAAAAATAAGTAAAACAGGCAATATTTTAGTTTTTTTTAATCTTTCTGTAAGTTTGAGGACTCATAACTTTTTTTCTAGCTGATATCTGAATAAAGCAATAATTTTATAAGAATCTGCAAACATTAAAGATAAAAAAAAATTGCCTGTTTTACCCATTTTTAATACAAATTACACTTTAAAGTTAAGAAAGTGGTGAAAGCAAAAAAAATTTTTTTTTAATGTCCAGTGGACCAGGGCCAAATAAATTAGGGCTGAGTAAGTAGCAGATGACCCCACCTATCCACCATTTTCGTATGTTCAACGTTCTGCCAAACACCCTGTATAATACTAGACTATAACATAATACTGATATATAATATAATACTAATATACTAATATAATACTAGACTTAAAATTAAACAAAAGGCATAAACAATAACTAACCTCTCTAACGAGCATGATCCGTACTTGGAAATAATTTATCCTAAGAACAAACTTAACATTGTAGTTGGTAAACATAATCTCCCATACATTCCAACTGCCAATGTAAGTTTGTACGCACAATATCGAGAGATTTACCATGTTATTTTACGACCATAGACTTCTTATAGATTCTCCTGTAATCTATAAGTATAGAACTATTTTCTATATTTTTTTCAAAATTTTAGGCTCAATAGTTTCGGAGATAAGGGTCAATTTTCGTCTATTTTCACTTATAACTTTAAAACAATTTATTCTAAAATAAAAAAATAAAATATTGAGACCCTCACAGTGAGCCCTTTCATTTGATATGTCACACGGTACAGTTTGCAAAACTTTATTATGTTATTTTCTTGTTTGCCCCCCAAAACTGACCCCAATATTCTAAATTTATTAATTTACGGTTCATGTCCGTATTTGGGTTACTCAAATTGATATGTACACCAAATTTCAACTTAATCGGTCCATTACATTCGGAGCAAATTGGCTGTGACAGACGGACAGACAGACACACGAGTGATCCTATAAGGGTTCCTTTTTTTCCTTTTGTGGTACGGAACCCTAAAAATATCACGTAAAGCATACGAAAAAAAACTGCCCTTTTCAGTAGATTATAATAATTAAAACAAGTAACCTAGAACTGCTTGTCGTATAAACATTGATGTTATCAAATGCAAGGAATATAATTCAGTATGACCGATCAGAATAGATAACATAGCTAACTAACACTGTGGTTTACTATCGGATTGGGATTCATAGAAGTTAGGACTGGTGCACAATGTAACATCATCTGCCTAGCCTTTTTTGAACTATGTTGGGGTTGGCTGCGTCTTACCGGATGAAGCTGAATACCAGTATTTTACATGGAGCGACTGTCTATCAGACCTCCACAATCCAGCTACTGGGTAACACGATACCCGATGGTAAGATGGGTTGTTAGACTTTCGGGCTTCTGACGACCCGTAACAACTGTCAAAGATTTCAAATGGAAGCTGGGACCAATAGCTTAACGTGCTTTCCGAGGCACGGAGGAGTCTCGGTCAGACTGGAAGCTGACCCCAACATAGTTTAGAAAAGCCTACGCAGATGATTAAAATACGGGGAATATTAAACCGATCCTCTAAAAACTTATTGACTGTCTAATGATGTAAGCTTTTTTAAATTAAAAATCCTCTAAAAACTTATGAAAGAAAATAAAGAAATAAAGAAAAATATTTATTGAGACTCGCACAGAAAGATCACACAAATTAAACTAAACACACTCATAGAAACAATAAAAAAAAAGTAAAATTAAAAAGAAAGTCCTGTACGGTGCCAAAAGGCTCCTATCTCAGCTTGATGCTGTGACATTTAAAAATAAGGCCCGCTGTGATGTCACAGATAGATAGAACTTATTTTAATAAATGAGACTTTTTTATATTTAAGGTCTTTTCTCGCAGTGTGACGCAGTAACTAAGCCAGGCATTGACCTCTATTATTACCACTGAACTGGCGGCTGTCAAAGTGCTTTTGTGTCTGTTTGATAATCGCCATTTTGGCGCTGCTGGACGTAGCGAGTGTCTGTGGTACTAAAACTAGTGATGTCGATATCAGCGAGCAAATAATAAATGTAAAACATAACAATAAATATATTATTATAATAACATTATGAATAGAATAACATTAAATTCGAACCAAATTAATTCGAAATGCAGAATTACTTTACAGTAAACAAATAGTTCTCTGGCAGCCTTTTGCAATATACGTCAAAATTAGTTCTCTGGACACTCGCTAGTAGCGCTCCAAAAAGACAAAAAATTTGCTGTCAAACGCTTGGAACAGCCTGTCCGGGGGTATTAATAGAGGTCAGTGAAGTCAGGGCACCCCGACCAAATGGGTTAGGTTAGTTTAGAACTGTGTTTAACCACACTACACTCAAGTTGGTTATTGTTGCTAAGCTAATTAGTATTTTTATGCCCCCAAAATGGGAATAATATGAGGTTCACAAAAAGAGGCGCAATTATTTTATTATATTGTTCAATAATATTTTTTTGGAAATTTAAAGGGAAATTATTTGAGGTTCGATTATGCCTTAAAATACTACATGCTTATTGTAAAGAAGCTGTAGGTATGCAATATTTATTACCTACTAGCTGACCCGACAGACTTCGTTCTGTCAAAAGCTATTTGACTGTGGCAGTTTGTCTACGCGCAAAGGAAACTACCTACCTACCCTACCCTACCCTACCTTACCCTATCCTACCCTACCCTACCTACCTATCTACCCTACCCTACCCTACCTACCTACCCTACCCTACCCTACCTACCTACCCTACCCTATTCTACCCTACCCTACCCTACCCTACCCACCTACCTACCCTACCCTACCCTACCAACCCTACCTATCCTACCCTACCTAACTAAAACCTTTTTTTATTTTTTATAAAATCTATTCTCAGACCTACCAAATGATGACTGACACGTTATGTCAAACGCCATAAAGTTACATTAGAAGATAGAGTTACCTATTTATTATTACAATAAATTGTAAATATGGTCGTTTTCATACAATTTTTTTTTTTTTACTTTCTTAAATTTTTCTTACATAAGAACCTTCAACAAACACAACAAAAAAATAATTAGCGAAATCGGTCCAGCCGTTCACGCGTGATGCCGTGACCAAGGGAAATAGGGATTCATTTTTATATATATAGATTACAAAATCTTTATGAACTGAAATACAATCTTAATTCGGTTAAAATCACACGCTAGCTTGTTACCCGACTGCCCCAGAAGTAGGGTAATGTTTTTCTAGAGTATATATGTATGTATGTCTATTTCTTGCCGGGTTCTGTAGCCTAGTCTTGATGTATTTTAACATATAAGATATCGTTGGATTCGTCATAATTGTAGGAGTAACATATGCTATATAATAATAGGTTGGGGAAAAAGTTTCTTCGCATTTTTTAAGAAAATCAAAACATTTTTTAATATAGTTTATTTACATTTAACTATAGTATGTAGGTACCATTTTGTTCGATAACTTTTTGCCATCTTGTAGGTAGGGACATGATCCCATTGCTATAGAAATTTTGGGACTTCTGATCTAAATACCGCGACAAGTGGTTTTGGCAGTCCTCTCGTGATGTTAACCTGACACTGTCTAAAGAATTCTGAAGAGACCGAAACAGGTGGAAATCTGAAGGTGCAATATCAAGACTATACGGCGGATGCATTAACACCTCCCAGCCAAACTCTCTTAATTTTTGCTGAGTGGCTAAAGATGTGTGAGGTCTAGCGTTATCATGATGAAAAACTACACCCTTTCTGTTGATTAATTCCGGCCGCTTTCTCTCAACTTCTTGCTTTAATCTCATCAGTTGTTCGCAGTAGAGTTCAGAATCGATGGTCCTGCCTGGTGATAACAGCTCATAATGAATAATGCTTTTCCAATCCCACCACACACACAGCATCACCTTGTTGCGAGCGTTAACCCGGGTTTCGCCAAAGTCTGTGAAGCCTGACCGGCCTTTGACCACGACCTTTTTCGCACGTTCTTGTCGTACGTGATCCACTTTTCATCACCAGTTATCAGCTTCTTCAAACATGGTTCGGTTTCATTACGTCGTAATAAAGAATCACAAATGAGTACACGGTTCATTAGGTTTCTTTCAGTGAGCTCGTGAGGTACCCAAATATCGAGCTTTAGTGTGTACCCAGTTTTTTTCAAATGTGTCAAAACTGTTTTGTGGTCAATTCCCAGTTCTTCAGCTACGTCGTAACTACTGATATGCCGATCTAGCTCCACTTTTTCAAAAATGGCACCCATTTTATCCGTAATAGGGCGACCAGAGCGACGTGCATCTTTGACATCAAAATTTCCGGATTGAAAACGCGTAAACCAAATTTGTGCTACTCTCACAGACACTGCACTAGGTCCATAAACATCGCAAATTTTTTACGCGGCTTGCGTTGCATTTTACCTTTTTTGTAGTAAAATTTTAAAATGTATCGAATTTCTTCATTAGATTCACTCATCTTGACAGTACGAAAAACAAATGAAAATCACACATTTTCCTAATTTGAATTTGGAATTATGTTCTTTAAAATTTAAACTTTCAACGATTCCAAAACCAGCCAGATACATATAGTATAGCCAAAGAGATTTTATTACAAGTTCATACATACTATAATGCGAAAAGACTTTTTCCCCAACCTAATATTTATTTAATGTATCTGCAAAGACAAAAAAAAAGGAAGGGAAAGGTTTTTAAAAATAAATGACAACAATACTGATATCAAATAAAAGCTAGTAATGAGACAATTCCAAATATGATATAATTAATAAAACTAAAACACTTGGAAAAAAGCAAATTATTTAAATTAATTATGGCAATTATTAAAAAAGCAATGGATCAAACGTTAAAAATTGTCAGGAAAAGAATTCTGTTTTCACTGAGTTTAGCGCTAAATATATTTAGTGTGTCCACAAACAACCAGACAGTCAATCTTATCATGCAAATAGACTATCAAAATCTTAATCCATCTGCAGTGTAACCTTGCCCTTACCCAAAACGCGTACAATAACATGAAATGTTATCTAAATCCAGATAGTTTCAGCTCATTGAAGCTGTGTCGGTTCCATCCGGTGCCTCTGAAATGTATTGTTAAACTGTAATTAAAGAGTTAGCTGCAGTTTTGGTTTTGTATGTTTGTTGGAAAATTTTAAAGTAATTTTAATAAAATAAAACTAAAATAAAAATTAACGTAAGTAACTCTTTAAGGTGGATGCGCTGTGAAAAATTAGACTTCGTGCAAATTCTATAGATTTCGTTCTATCGACGAATCTGCACGATATCTAACTTAAAAAGATGTGTTAATGATTTTTATGGTTAAAATTATGTAAATATATAACTTTTATTGTCGCGTATCATATTTTGATCAAGATAAAACCTGACACGGACCTGCAAATTGCAAAAAAGCCAAGTAACATTGAATTTCGCGGGCTACCACAGGGCATCCCCCTTAAAGTTCTTCGGCATTTTGTTATTAGAGCTAAGTCCACACTTATGATAACAGTTCTTTTTGTACAAACTCAAACTCAAAGCATTTATTTCAATTAAACCATTTACAGGCACTTTTGAATTGTCAAAGAGACGGTCAGTTAGTCAGAAAGAAAGTTGAAGCTAGATGTCCATTCCAATACGTAGATCACTATGGAGAAGAACGGGCAAGAAAATCCAAGGACACTCTTTTAAATCAAGATATTACAAAATCCTGGGTAGTTACATTATTCTTGTTGCTTTTATATGTGAGACAATGTAAAAACTAATAAAACAATTCAAAATATAAAATTTAATATTAAAAATAAGCCCTGGCAGTCAAGAGATGACCAGTCCCAACTGACGGCGCCCTTTCACGAACACGACGCATGGATCAGCTCCATCCAGCTTAACCATTTTGTAGGGAACCGAATGATCCAACACACGTGCCACCATCAGTGAGACATTTAAGTGAGCATGACATACTCTCAACTGCCATGCTCTTTCAAGTCAACATAAATCATAATAACATCATAAACGACTCCATGGTATTCACATTTACAAATTTGAAAAAATGCTGCTAAATTATACAGAACTATAGTTTGCAATGTATTTGAGAGATTAATAAAAATTAACTACCAAAAAGTACAGAGAAGTCCTTGGTGCCTTAGTCAGAACTATTCTATCTGGATCTCTTACTTTTCGAGGGCAACGCTCTTGAGCCTTTTTAAACAGGTCAAAGTGCTGTCCTAATCCTGTCAGCCAGTCCTATCAGCTTTCCAATTTATGTCTCCCTATTCAGATTACCTAAATATGTAGCTTTACATTACTGTACCAAAACCTGCGTAATGATATCGCGTTATCGTAATCTAGATTGGTCTAGTTCAGTGATATGATGCGGTTTCATCCCGATTTGGCAATTTTGTAACTATTGTAGAGTTGTATGAAATATTAATATACGAGAATGTTGCAATGGAAATTAACGAATTGGTTGAGCTTTTTATCGTTATTGGGTAACTTCAGGTGGAGTGAGAATAAAGGATTCTGTGGTAGAAAAAATATTTTGACATTACATTTTAATTTAGCACTTAAGAGCGCATACATCGGTCCACTAGCGCCACTCCTTTAATAGTATATAACTTACCAAGGGCTGTAAAAAAAGGAAAGCCCGAAATCGCAGGTATTTGTGACCCGAGCCGCAGACGAGGTTTGTAAATATGCGATAGAGGGCTTTCTATTTTACTGCCCGTGGTGAGTATACAATTTTACGTCTTCACCTGGCCACAATGCGAGTTTTAACGTACGCGTAGCATGCGGTAAAACTCACATTATGGCCAGGTGTAACGTAAAAAAATATTATCTCGTGACTGAGAAGGAATTATGAAAAACGGCTCAACAGCGACCTCGGTACGTGTGTCTAGAATGTTCTAATACCTTTTATAAAGTTTCATATTGAGACACGAAGCAACAAAATACGATCAAGAGGAATGTGGCCGTTTTTCTTTAGAATGAATTTTGTTGCTTCGTATCTCAATATGAAACTTCATAAAAGGTTATAAAATCTTATAATTATTATAAGATTTTCAGTTTTTGGTATTAGAAAAGATTCTAATAATATAAGGCTAGATAAATTTCCGTTTGAATGATTAAAAGACAATCTAACCTATCCGATAGGGTACAAAACATTCTAAGCTCGCCACGCTCACTCTTACATTCTTCAGCTTTTCTGCTTATGTTGACAAAGGAACTCAGGGACGCAGTGATTTTAAAAGAACGTTATGGGTGGCGCGTATGTGAAAAGTTTGGGAACCCCTGTTCTAAAAGCAGTGCGATCACTGCTGTCGAAGATACTACAAAATGGTTAGCGAATTGTGGAATGCAACTTGGAGGACAAAAGACCTGAAGAAAATTTTGTGAGTGTAGACTCAAAAGACCGAAAACCTTAAGGAAGCTGTGAACGTAGACTTAAATGACCGACAACCTAAAGAAAGCTGTAAGTATAGACTGAATATGGAAAACTGAGACTGTAAGACTGCTTGTGCTGGTCAGATAGGCGGTTGCTCCATGTAAAATACTGGTATTTAGATACATCCAGTTAGACTGGAAGCCGACCTCAACATAGTTGGGAAAAGCTAGGCAGATGATGATGATGGAAGACTTAGTACAAATTTTTTTAGGGCAACTTGGAAAAGGCACAACATGAGCAGTGAATTGCATTAGGCAAAGGAAATAGTAAGAAGAACTTTGTAAAAATAAACCATATTCACAACACTTTACTGTGCTCCAAAACACAGATTGTTGACGTTGCTCAAAAAGCCGCAAAGTTAAAGTGGAACTGGGCTGGCCACGTTTGCTGCATGCCCAATGAGATGTGGGCCAAAATAATCACTATGTGGAACCCTGAGACAGCTGGAAGGCGTCGCGGCAGAGGCGTCGCGGTAAAAGATAGCGGGACGGGCTGGACAAAACAAACGATCAGTGGTCCACATTAGCCCTGGATCGAAAGAGCTGGAAGTCCTTTGCCCAGCATGGGGAGAGGCCCTTGCCCAGTATAGGAAGAGGCCTTTACCCAGCAGATGCAGGCTAACACTAATTGTAATTTTCTAAAACATAAACGTACCTACTGTATTTCTATTCGACATTTAACTGACTCTCAAAAAAATCTATCAAATAAAATATCCACTCAATAAAAATCTATTCCATAAGTAAAGCCCCAAATTGAAAACTTAATCATATTTAGCAAACTAAATAAATAACAAAATGGTGGCAATAATATAATTTAATAAATATCATCGACGCCTGTTGGTCGTCCCATTTGTCGATCAGAGATCTTGATCAAAGGGCTTCCAGTGGTCCTTTGAGCACACAATGCGAGATTAAGCGTAGCGGGAAAAAATCTTAAGGAATTCGCAGAATTGGGACACACAAAGCATCACACAAAATGTATGGTAACAGAAGGTTGGCTCCATAAAAAGAGATCATCATCATCATCATTTCAGCCGAAAGACGTCCACTGCTGGACATAGGCCTCCCCCAAAAGGGGGGGATTTGCCATAATCGCCACGCTTGGCAGGCGGGTTGACGATCGCAGTATGGTGTTAAAAATACATAGAGAAATTTGCTGCCCATTCTCTAGCAAGTCCTTTAGTCGCCTTTTAGGACACCCACTGGACGAAATAGGGTGATGCTATTCTTTACGTCCGGCACCACACACATAAAAAGAGATAATATAATAATAATATTTTTTTTTATTGAGACAACCATTGATCCATTACATTTATATGGTTATAGTATGAACTTAAGAACTATGTTCATCATCATCATCATAATTTCGGCCGAAAGACGTCCACTGCTGAACATAGGCCTCCCCTCACCGCCACCTCGACCGGTTTTGTGCTTCCCGTATCCAAGCGGATTCCTGCGGCTTTCATAAGGTCATCGGTCCACCTTGTGGGAGGCCTTCCAAAGCTACGTCTTCCGGTATGCGGTCGCCACTCCAGAACCTTTCGGCCCCAACGGCCATCTGGTCTGCGCGCAATGTGCCGTGCCCCTTGCCACTTAAGTTTCGCAATTCTTCGAGCTATGTCGGTTACCTTAGTTCTCCTGCGGATCTCTTCATTTCTGATTCGATCACGTAGGGAAACTCCAAGCATAGCCCTCTTCATTGCCCTTTGGGTAACTTTTGGTTTTAGAACTATGTTAGTACCTAATAACTAAGAGAGAATTAGTCCTCTGGGCAAGGCTCCACACACTGGTGTGGAGCCTCGCCCAGAGGACTAAGTCAATAAGTTAGACAGCCCATTGGGGCTGTCTAACTTATTGCCTATTACATTCAGGATGTTGTTACTGCTCCCACGTAATATGCTTAACAGTGAGGCTGTCTTTTTGTACCAGGTGGTATCAAAACCATCTGTGCGTGACTGCGTTTGTGCGTTTTTTTAGACTTTTCGTCGTTTTGCTCGGCTCCTTAGGGGCGTAGCGTGATGTTAAATAGCCTATACACTTATTTTGTTGCGAAGTTATTTTAAAATTATGATATCTCCTAAGATGTTGATTGAAATCAAGTGATGTCAAGGACAATTTTGTTTACATTTAAATACTTGTGATTAATAACATATTTAGTTGGATATGGATTAATATTATGTTGACAAAACTCCTTCGCAAATAATGCATTAATTTTGAACAAATTTGATTACCATAAAAAGGTTATAGTGGGTCAATCTTAAAAGATAGACATATGCTGTCATGGATTTTTTTTAGAACTTTTAAACAGGAACAATTCCATCATACATGATATTTCCGTAACTTAAACCGTTTACGCAGCGCGCGCAACGGAAGCTCTCAAAAAGGAATAATATTCCCGTTTTTACAACATTTTTCATATATGCTCCGCTCCTATTTGTCGTAGCGTGATGTTATATAGCCTATAATATTTTTGGATAAATGAACTATCCAACACAAAAATAATTTTTCAATTCCAACCAGTGGTTCCTGAGATTAGCGCGTTCAAACAAACAAACTCTTCAGCTTTTTATTATTAGTATAAATATAGATAGTAAAAATTCAGTGTATGTATGTATTATTGAAACATAATATTCTAATTGGGGTGTGTGGTGGTGTGCGTTAATTCAGGTACATGTAGTATGTGTGCGTGCACCTGTTTTCGCTCATTATTTGGAGCCGACCTTCTATTTATGTGTATTTTGTGGCACTGATCCCTCGGGGAGACATGGCCTCGAAAATGGCGATAGCAGCGATTATAAGGAGACAATACCTATTTGATTCTTTACTTTCTAGTATTTGTAGGAAGATTCTTATTGAAATAGAGACTTAATAAGCTCAGGATATTTTTTGTAACTATTGTTTCGTAGTTGATATGAAATGGTTCACTCCTTAGATTCATTGTCCCTTGTAAGCTTCAAAGAGTACCTTGTTTGTCCTATTGTAAAACGTGTGATAGGTACTTACCTATTTATGTATGTCTGACGTTTCGTTTGACCTTTGATTTCCAGTCAGTTTTTAGACATGAGTGATCCTATATGGATTCTTTTCCTTTTATTTATTACTAGCTTCTGCCCGCGGCTTCGCCCGCGTGGATGTCGAAAAATAGCCGACGGGAACGTACGGCTTATTCCACAAATCCCCCCTGATAAATCTCCCTTAGGAGGAAAAGTGGAATATATAAAAACCAGTCTAGCATTCACCACTGATAATCACACAAAAAACGGATGGACGAATTTAGATGATATTTGGTACACAGATAGCCTGGATTAACATATAGGTTATTTTTTAATTCCGGTAGTACAGTCAGCTGCAGAGAAATCTCACCCCCTAGCAATGTATTTATTCATTGCTAGGGGGTGAGATTTCTCTGCAGCTGACCGTACGTTCGGCTTATTCCACAAATCCCCCCGATTTGTGGAATAAGCCGAACGTACTACCGGGATTCAAAAATAACCTATATGTTAATCCAGGCTATCTGTGTACCAAATATCATCTAAATTCGTCCATCCGTTTTTTGTGCAAACTGGAACATACATACAAACAAACAGACCAAAATTCTAAAAACTATATTTTAGGCATCAGATTCGAATATTCAATGTAAGGTTTGACTTCGTTACTATTTTATTTTACTTCGTCTGCGTACAGTATAAATTATTTTTTCTAGATAAGTATGAATTATTATAACAATAACAGTATAGAGCTTTGTTCATGGCTAATTGTACTCCACTACGTGTGATATTTGAGAAATACTGTAAAGAAATACCTACTGTAAAAGACCAGTAACCACCTGGTTAAGCTACACTTGCCGCAGTTGGTCTGTGGATGGGTGACCATCTTTACATACAGAGACCCGTCCGCGCCTCGGAAAGCACGTTAAGCTATTGATTCCGGATGTCATTCATGGATCTTTGACAGTCGTTACGTGAAATCAGAAGCCCGAAACTCTGACAATCATTTTTACCAAGAGGTATCGTATTACCCAGTAAATGCGTTGTGGAGGTCAGATAGACAGTCGCTGCATGTAAAATACTGTAAAGCTAGAAACAGTACACGTTTAGGTACTTATATTATTTTTACTTGAATACAAAATTTAGCGAATGAACTGCTTCAATACAAAACTACATCCCCCTGTTCAGAACCTTGTGGGTTGAAAATAAACAATAAAACAACGATTTACGTTGTGTTAGTTTCCAACCATAAGCCGTAATATTAGTTATTTTTATTTAAAAATAAAGAACTTGAATTAATAACCAAATTTCATCCCCCTTTTTTCCCTTAAGGGTTGAAATTCTAACAACACCGTTGCGTTAGCTTCCAACCATAAGCCTAGATAGTAAATTCTGTGATTTTTCTTCGAAAATTAAGGACGTTTCAACTTCATCCCCCTTTTTAACCCTTCGAGGGTGGAATTATCAAAAACGCTGAAATACTTATACATTAATTTTAAATCGTCAGCCTAATCACAATATTTAAAGATCCTAAATTCAAAACTGACGGACTTTCATACAAACTTTCATCCCCTACTTTATCCCCTTAGGAGTGGAATTTCTAAAAATCCTTTCTTTGTGCACTCCTAGACCTCCTAAGGAACCTATGTGCCAAATTTGGAATCTCTAGACCCAGCGGTTTGGGCTGTGCGTTGTCATATCAGTCAGTCAGTCAGTCAGGACTTTGAATTTTATATATATATAGACATAGAGATAGCTTTTGCCCGCGGCTTCGCCCACGTGAATGTCGGGAAAAATCCAACGGGAACGTACTACCGCAAATGAAAGTACCCTATGACCGGGATTAAAAATACTTTTGAGTAATTCAAAAACGTATTAAGAACGTATTTGTATTGAGTTTCAAGTTTATGAATTAAAAAAAAAGATTTTTCATACAATTTAAATCTCCCCCATTTCACACCTTTAAAGCCCTTCTTAGAGTCTACAATGTATGGAATGGAAATTTATTCTGAAATGGATCAGTCCGTTAAGGTTTTTTTTTTTTCATACACTCTATGACATCCCCCAATCCCCCCTTGTGCCAAGTTTTACCACTTTACGGGTTGAATTTTCAAAAATCCGTTCTTAGCGGATGCCTGCGTCACAATAAATATCTGTTTGCCAAATTTCAGCGAAATCCGTTCAGTGGTTTGAGCTATATGTGTTGATAGTCATCAGTTTTTCCATACAAACTCTCACCCCCTTTATGGGGTAGTTAAAAAAAAAAAAAAAAAACAAACTTTTTTATTTAATAAGATACGCATTCGTGCCAAGTTTCAAGTTTATAAACTCAAGGAATAAGATTTTTCAAACAAACGAAATCTCCCCTTTTTACCCCCTTAAAGGATGAATTTTCAAAAATACTTTCTTAGCTGACGTGTTCTAATCTATATCCTAATCTAATCTAACCTAATCTAACTTTACTATCTACTGAATTGTATATATATAGATTGTTTGCTGCATTTGCTAAAAATTAAGTTTTAGTAACAGAAACGAATCGCTGTAAATCCGACTCCACGTAGAGTGCACCACGTGCTCTACCCCTAGAGTGTAATTTCGAATCGCGTAGGCGCGGAGGGGCGAGGCGGCCCGCGAGTTGAGGAGCAGGTGGTTGTAACGCTTGCCGCCGCGGCTGAGGCTGGCCGGCGAAGCCGGCCAGCAAGACGAAGCTGCGGTGGTGAGCGTTAAACCATCTGCGACGATAAGCTCGCGTGGGACCGCCGGAGCCCCGCAGCGCCGAAGCCGTGACAGAACCCATGCCTGCTGCATGTTGCATGCTCCCTTGTATGCTGCATGCTTGCTTGAATGCTCGCTTGCATGCTCGCTTGCATGCTGCATGCTTGCTGCATGCATAGTGTATGCTTGTTTGCATGCTTACAGGGAAATAAAAACTCCATGTTCACAATCAATTGTTTTATTGAATGATAATAGATACATCCATTGCCGGAGCCGTGACAAAAGCCATGTTTTAGTAACAAAAACGAATCGCTGTAAATCCGACTCCATGCAGCCTTGTATGTCCTACCCCTAGAGTGTAATTTAGAATCGCGTAGGTGCGGAGGGGCGAGGCGGCCCACGAGTTGAGGAGCAGGTGGTTGTAACCATCTGCGACGATAAGCACGCGTGGGACCGCCGGAGCCCCGCAGCGCCGGAACCGTGACAGACACCATGCCTGCTGCATGTTGCATGCTCCCTTGCATGCTGCATGCTTGCTTGCATGCTCGCTTGCATGCTGCATGCTTGCTTGCTTGCTTGCTCATTGCATGCTGCATGCTTGCTGCATGCATAGTGTATGCTTGAAACTCCATGTACAACAATCAACTGTTTTATTGAGTGATAATAGATACATCCAGCGCCGGAGGCGTGACAAAAGCCATATTGCTTAAATTGCATCTTTACTATTTATGTATTGTATCAGTTGGATGAGCACTATCGCATTCTGTTAGTATCCTAACTATCCTAATCTATATCGATTCTCCCGGAGAAGGGGATAGGGGTTTTCTCCGGGGGAGGGGCCCATGGCTAAATAATAACAGCCGCACAGGTCGATCGATCAGGTTAAGCTACACTTGCCGCGGTTGCTCTGTGGATGGGTGACCATCTTTATATACAGAGACCTGTCCGTGCCTCGGAAAGCACGTTAAGCTGTTGATCCCGGCTGTCATTTATGGATCTTTGACAGTCGTTACGGGAAGTCAGAAGCCCGAAAGTTTGACAACCATTCTTACCAAGGGGTATTGTATTACCCAGTAACTGCGTTGTGGAGGTCAGTTAGGCAGTCGCTCCATGTAAAATACCGTAAATTTAGAAACAGTACACGTGTACTTATATTATTTTTACTTGAATACAAAATTTAGCGGATGAACAACTTCAATACAAAACTTCATCCCTCTTTTCAGGGTTGAAAAAAAAAAAAACAATGATTTACGTTTTGTTAGTTTCCAACCATAAGCCGAAATATGAGTTATTTTAACTTAAAAAATAAAGAACTTTAATTAAAAACAATATTTCATCCCCCTATTCACCCCCTTAAGGGTTGAAATTCTAACAACACCGTTGCGTTAGCTTCCAACCATAAGCCTAGATACGTGTAAATTAATTTTCAATTGTCAGCCTAAACACAAAATTTGAAGATCCTAACTTCAAAACTGACGGACTTTCATATAAACTTCCATCCCATATTTTACCTCTTTAGGGGTAGAATTCCCAAAAATCCTTTCTTAGTGGATACTTACTCCTCCAAGTTTCATGTCTCTAGGACCAGCGGTTTGGACTGTGCGTTGATATATCAGTCAGTCAGTCAGTCAGTTTACCATTTTATATATATAGATATAGAGATAGCTTTTGCCCGTGGCTTCGCCCGCGTGGATGTCGGAAAAAATCCAACGGGAACGTACTACCGCGAATGAAAGTACCCTATGACCGGGATTAAAAATACTTTTGAGTAATTCAAAAACTTAAAAATAAAACCTTTTGAGTTATTCAAGGCACGCAGTTAAATACTCCCCTAAAAACTTAATTACCCCTCATTCCCCTGTTTGGGATCAATTCTCGAAAACCCCATATACTCGTAATATTTTTTTTTTCTTTCAAAAGAATAAGCACCTTAAGAGGGGATGTTTTGAAAAACGAATTATGACAAACTTTGTGTTTTATGTATTAAGAACGTATTTGTGTTGAGTTTCAAGTTTATGAACTAAACCCAGTAACTGCGTTGTGGAGGTTAGATAGGCAGACGCTCCATGTAAAATATTGTAAAGTTAGAAACAGTACACCTGTAATTATATTATTTTTACTTGAATACAAAATTTTGCGAATGAACAACTTCAATAAAAAAACTTCATCACCCTTTTCAGATCCTTGTGGGATGAAATTAAAAAAAATACTTTTTAACAAAAAAACAATCGACTTCGAAAATAAAAACTAAAATTGAAAAATAACTTTAATTTCGGATGTCGGTGACCTTGGTTCTGCATTTTCGTTTTTTGCCACCGACTTCCGAAATTAAAGTTATTTTTCACTTTATAGTGGTTTTTTTTTTGGAAGTCGGTTGTTTTTTTTTGTTTAATAGTTTTAATTTTTCACTTTTTAGTTATGGTACCTACCCCACAACAATTCGATTACCACTACTTGCTACACCGCACAAACAACAGTGACACAAGATGTACGAAGTGGATTAAATACGTATTATCGAAGCTAACTCAAAAACTACCCAAGCAAAGTTAATAAAAATCGGTTAATTATCATTTATAGCCCGAGTGAACCACCCGCCACCCGTGAAATACTTATCATTGAGGAACATTTGAGCCCATTTGTGGTCTTCTTCATCAGTTCCACTTCATCAAATGATACTTACTGAATGCAAATGCTTGAGTTTTTGATGAAAATACAAAAATCGCTATATGTGTGCCTATAAAATTTGAGGAGTTCCCTCAATTCCTCATGGATCCCATCATCAGAACTGGATTTTGGGACCAATTTGGGAGTATATCCTTTCAAATAAAAAAGAGTTTGCCAAATCGGTTCACAAACAACGGAGTTCTGAGGTAACAAACATTAAAAATAAAATAAAATAAAATACAACCGAATTGACAACTTCCTCCTTTTTGAAAAGTCGGTTAAAAAAAAACAACTATTTACGTTGGTTGTGTTTGTTTCTAAACATAAGCCGAAATTTTAGTGATTTTAACTTAATAAATAAAGAATTTTAATTAAAAACAAAAAAAAATCATCCCCCTTTTCATCCCCTTAAGGGTTGGAAATCCGACAATACGCTTTGGCTTCCAACCATAAGCCTAGATAGTAAAAATTTGTGATTTTTCTTCGAAAATTAAGGAACTTAACTTCATCCCCCTTTTTAACCCTTTGGGGGTGGAATTATCAAAAACGCTGAGACACGTATAAATTAATTTTCAATCATCAGCCTGAACACAAAATTTGAAGATCCTAACTTCAAAACTGACGGACTTTCATACAAACTTTCATCCCCTATTTTATCCCCTTAGGGGTGGAATTTCCAAAAATCCTTTCTTAGTGCACCCCTAGACCTCATAAGGAACCCACGTGCCAAATTTGGAATCTATAGACCCAGCGGTTTGGGCTGTGCGTTGATATGTCAGTCAGTCAGTCAGTCAGTCAGTCAGTTTCTTCTTTTATATATTTAGATTTTACAGTTTTTGGAAAACTTACAGCTAAACACTTTTGTACGATTGAGAATAACAAAAATAAAGGCCAATTACAATTTTTCACAGATAGAAGAGAGCTTAATAAACAAAAAACATTTGAGAAGGTAGACAAAGTAGTGTAGTAATAATAATAAGTTTTAGACGGAAATTGAATATACCTCAAAAATTTAACTCTCTCTTTTTAATTTTTAATTTTTTAATTTTGAGTTAAGGAACCCTTAAAGGATCACTCGTGTATCTGTCTGTCTGTCCGTTTGTCACAGCCTATTTGCTCCGAATCTACTGGGCCGATTAAGTGAATTTCTATGACCCAAACACGGACGTGTAACGTAAATAAATGAATTTTGAATATGGGGTTCACTTTAGGGGGAAAAATGTGAAAATATCATAAAAATTGTATAGAAATTTATGATAGGCTTGAAATATCAAATCAAAGAGAAATTAAATTCGGTCGAATATCCTCATACTCATAACAAGATAAGGATTTCCAACCGTATTTAATTTTCATTCAAACTCAAATCATTTATTTCAATTAAACCATTTACAGGCACTTTTGAATTGTCAAGGAGTCGGTCAGTAAGAAAAATGAAGCTACATGCCCATTCCAAAGCGTAGTAGGTACCTATGGAGAAGAACGGGCAAGAAACTCCATGTACACTCTTTTAAATTAAATTGTTACAAAAATAATGATTAATTACATCATAATGTTGAATTTATTCTTTTTATTTTTATTTATTTTAATCATCATTAGCCTACAGCAGTCTACTGCTGGACATAGGCCTCTCCAATTGCACGCCATTCAAATCTCGTTTTCAGCAACTCTCATCCAGCTGCTACCAGCCACTCAGCGAAGATCCTCGCTCCACCTAGCCTGAATTCGATTTTCAGTTTTCGTCAATTTTCGGCCGGTGAGTATCGTGGGTGGAGAAGGAGTAGAAATTAAATTCCAATGTTAAAGATAAATTCCATGACAGATGACCATGAATTTTAAGCACATTGATACTTAATCGTACAGAACACAAGTTATTGCGACGGTGCAGGGAAGACGATTGGCCGCTAAACTCTGTGCGTGGGGAACATTGCATTCCGCCCCGCTAAGGCGAGGTTCTTCGAGCGTGCATTTTTGTTCTAGAAATACTCGCTGGGCGCGAGTAAATTGTGCCGTGAATTTCGTTAATTTATGGGTTGAGAATTATGTTTTACGATATTAACAATGTTAAGCCCGACGGACATTACATCATCATAGACGTTTATTTTGATGTGATTTTCAATACATAATGTGGTATAATATTGAAAAAAAAGAGACTTTAATCTACAAAATAAGGGTATGTTTGGATTTTTTTTCTATCGAGCGAACTTTATCCAATTATGTAACGAGTACCCGACGTACCTACAGAAAGGTCTCAAAAGCAACATATTTTTTTTTTCACGTGATAATCATTACCGTTACTAAATAAAATGACATTAAAATTACATTTCCTATGGTTAAATTCAAGAACCTCGCCTTAAATAACCATTTTCAGTAATTTTCGTTATCCAATTTTCGGTCGAACTCTAGTACTGGTGCACATTAATCTAACTAACCTGTATTGTCTTACTGCTGGGCAAAGTCCTCCCTCCTCCTTTCCCACACAATTCTGTATTTTGCTAGTGCCGGCCAGTTATTACGGCGGGAGTCAAGCTCGTCCCACCATCTTCGTCTCGGCCTGCTGTGATATCGCCCTGCGTTTAGTGGGACCCAATCGGTGGTTCTCTTAATGCCCAGATATTTGCCAGTGACCTTGAGTGGTTGGCTTGCGTGTTCTGTACTGAGCTCACATAACGCGTCGTACGTCCACCCAGTAATAGGACTCGCCCATCCAGGAGCGCTGTCCCAAATAAGACGCATTATTAATTTATTATACATAAAACAAAAGGCATTTTAATAAAACACGTATACTTATAGATCAATAATTAAATTATCTTTAAAATGGTGAAGGTTTCTGAAAAATACGCTTGATAGATTTTGCGTGATTCTCAGTTTTTTATCCACGTTAGACATAACTTTACAAGTTAATTTTACTATGTAATATAGACATAATCTAAAATATTCATATATTAAATTATTAAAAAAATGCTCTAATTTAACATATATTTTTTCCAAATCATTAACACCATGGTCCGGAGCGAGAGTGCATGGGAGGCAGTCACCTCCTTCTGCGAAGCAGTAATGCTCGCGAAGACGGAGTCGGAACACGTGATGGAGCGGTAGTCTGTGCGCCCTAACGCCCCTTTTCGCCGCAGGAGACGCCTTGGGCGGCAGGAATAGGTGAGTAAGCGCGGGCTTGCGGACGGCGAGCTATGGGCAGCTCGACGCCCGGTAAGGACCAGGCCCAGGTCGACGGCGCATTGTGTTCCACGCGCGCCTCAAAGATATGTCAGCACGCACTGACGGGGTCCGCCAGGGTTGCGGGTTTGTCCGAAAGGGATACCGCGGCCCTGACACACAGGCAACTGAAGGAACACGGGTGGGTTTTAGTCAGTAAAAGTCTGCAACGCCCTCCCGTTCCGCCCACAGCGGGAGAAGTTATTTGATAATTTCCTACCCAAAAAAAAAAAGCGTAAGTGTTTTAGAAATTTATCAGTATCTGGTAACACTGGAAGCAATCCTGAACAATTCTAGTCTAGGTTTAAAAACAAAGGCGTCCTAATAGCCTCAGCTTTCATGGACAGACACAATCTAACACCGAGTTACGGAGTTCAATTTACCGCTTCACCGGACCAAAGGACAGTGCCGGTCTAATATTGTTTTGATCAACGCCTTCCAATAAATTGGTGGATACAATATTGGCAGTTGGAACACCTCTCTCGGAAGCGATGGCGAGTTGGGGCGAAATTTATTAGTAACGGAATGAAAAAGGACCAGAATCTGTTGGTAGTTTATTCCTGGCTTAGAAAGTCAGTATCGCTCAGGGATTCTAATAAATAACTAATATTTTAGCTTCCTGTATGATTTTTAGATAAAAATACAGTAAAAAAAAATACTTTTAGTTTTTTTTAATGGTATGATAGATATTTTTAATAATGTATTAAAGTTAGTTAACTGTGTTTGTATAGAAAGGAGATTGTTCTGCATCCATACATCGTTCGCCCCAGAACCAACAGCAAAGGAAAATTACTTTGCGTGTTCTAAATTACAAGTATATGCCCATGAAGACAAAGTTTAATGACGGACAACTTGCAGAAAGGATTTATTTTAAAAGAAAACAAAGATTTTTAGGTTATATTTAGTAAGAAACAATCCTTTAAATACTTCGAAATACATGCTAATAAATGCATGACACTCTTATTTCTATTGCCTGTATGTGCTTAGTTGACCTAAGAGAATCAAAAAAACATTTAAGTACTTACCTAAGTACCTATTAGGTATTTGGTTAGTCTTCTAGTTATTGTATTAAAATAGGTAGGTAGGTAAATAAGTACTTATTTATTTAACTTCAATGCAAACGACTTTATCCTAATGTTTTTTTGATTTCATTTATTTATACTTAGGTAGGAAGTCATATTACCTCATGTACATATGTTAGTCATGAAAATGAAAGATTGGACATCACTAATTGTCATAACTAATCTAATTGTCAAAGGTGGCGGCATACTTTATGTAATGTCGATATTCGCTCTTTTTAACCGACTTCAAAAAGGAGGAGGTTATCAATTCGGAAGTTTATATATTTTTTTTAATGTATGTTCGGGCATAACTCCGTCGTTTATGAACCGATTTGGAAAATCCTTTTTTTGTTTGAAAGGATATACTTCCAGATTAGAAAAATCCAGTTTTGATGATGGGATCCATGAGGAATTGAGGGAACTCCTCAAATTTTATAGGCATCTATATAGCGATTTTTATATTTTCATCAACAAATCAAGCATTTGCATTCAGAAAGTATCATTTGGTGAACCGGAACTGATGAAGAAGACCACAGATGGCCACCAGAACTCGTCAATGATACGTAATTCACAGGTAGCGATAAGATATCTCGATTAAGATAGTTAAGCGACTATGATGAAGCAAATTTAAATAAATGCTGATCAAAATGGTACCATCAAACTGATCTGATGATGAAGCCGGAAGGTAGGCAATGAAACTCCGTAATAAAACAATGTATCCTAGCCGTGTTTGGGCTATTGGATTGGTCATGAGATGCACTCTGGCTATAAATGATGTTTAACCGACTTCAAAAAAAGAGGAGGTTTTCAATTCGTGTATATGTATAAGGTGTTAAAAAATTTACTCTACAAACTTTAAGAGGTGCTTTAGACCAATCAATCTGCCTAGCCTTTTCCCAACTATGTTGGGGTCGGCTTCAAGTCTAACCGGATGCAGCTGAATACCAGTATTTTACATGGAGCGACTGCCTATCTGACCTCCACAACCCAGTAACTGGGTAACACGATACCCCTGGGCAATGAGCCCCTGGGTAAGACTGGCTGTCAGACTTTTGGGCTTCTGACGACCCGTAACGACTGTCAAAGATCCACGAATAACAGCCGGGACCAACGGCTTAACGTGCTTTTCGAGGCACGGAGGAGTCTCGGTATGTAAAGATGGTCACCCATCCACAGACCAACCCCGGCAAGCGTAGCTTAACCTGACGGATCGACCCGTGCGGCTGTTATTACTTAGCCACGAGCTCCTCAGAGGTGCTTTACACCATCGAACTGATTGGTGTGGGGTAGGAACCACAACGAAAAAGTGAAAAATAAAAAACTTTTTACAAAAAAAAAAAAAAACAACCGACTTCAAAAAAAAAACACAAAAAAATTGAAAAATAACTTTAATTTTGGAAGTCGGTGGCAAAAAACGAAAAACCGGAACCAAAGACACCGACTTCCAAAATTAAAGTAATTTTTCAATTTTTTTGTGTTTTTTTTTGAAGTCGGTTGTTTTTTTTTTTTTTGTGTAAAAAGTTTTTTTAATTGTTCATTATGGAACGCAGAATGTCCATATCATACAGATATTCGCAGTTAGTCTAATAAAATATATTTATAATTATTATGTAGGTCAGATGTTTGTTGGTCCTGGAACCATTTCCGACGATGTCCTTTAGGAAATCAATAACTTTACAAACTGTTTCACACATATCTATATATCATCTTATCTATTTTCATCATATCATATCTACCACGCACAATGAAAGGTTCCGTAAAAGCAAACTTAACATTGTAGTTAAAAACATGTTTTGCAAATGCATGTGTAAGTTGGTCGACTATTAAGGCTTCTAAAAACAGGTGCGATACGCGACGCAACACAAAGACACCGCTCGTCACGCAACACGCGGTGTCTTGGTGTTGCGTTGCGTGTCGGGCCTGTTTGTGCCTTGTAAAGCCTACGAGCTGTGATAGTTTTTCTTTTAACTCCGTTGCATATACATAGGTACTACTGCTGTGAATATTTTCACATATCCAAGTACAACCATTTAGCTGGCTTGGGGAGGATGGACTTGACTCTAACAAAAATAGCACTTTAAAGCTTAATATTATGCAAACGGATCCCTGAATCTAAAAATAGTACCAACAAATCCGCAATATTTTTGAAAGGCCTATCCAACGATGCCCCACACCATTGGATAAACGAGAAAAGAAAATATCATCCTCAATTTACGTGTAAGAGTGGTACTCAAAAAAAAATAATATGTCAAGATTTTATTTTACCATTTTGTTAGCGTGACTAATATGTATACTCATATTAAATTACAGCTTTCTAGTACTAAGAGTTTCTGAGCTAAGCCGCGGACAGACAGACAGACGGACATGGCGAAACTATAAGGGTTCCTTGTTGATGACGGAACCCTAAAAATCAATTGCCATGCAACAGTCTCGCAAAAACTCGAAAATGGCTCGACCAATTGTGATCAAACTTTGGTACGTTATTGTGTGCGCGTCGGAGAAGGATTCTAACAAAAAAAGTATGAAGACGGCATTGCAACGCATTAGCTAGTCATTATATATATAAAAAAAAAACAATTGTCGTGTCGGTCTCGCGAAAACTCGAAAATGGCTCGACGGATTTGAATAAATGTGTTGTTATCCTTAATACTGGGGTGGTTAAGTTAACATTAAAAAATATTTGTTTTTGCCAGCGGCTCCGCCCGCGTGGATGTCGCTTATTGCGTAAAAAAGTAACCTATGTTCTTCTTCATATCCCAGGCTATATTTCTGCCAAATTTCATGACGATCGGTTCAGCGGTTTAGGCGTGAAAACGTAACAGACAGACAGACTGACAGAGTTACTTTCACATTTATAATATTAGCATGGATTCGTTTTTGAAGGCAGTTTTTAACAAATATTGAGATTTTTTTTTCAGTGAACGCCAATTAAATTATTTAAATAAAATCAAATTATTCTATAATCAATCTTTAAAATTAAAATATTTAAAGGTAATCAATGTAATATTAACATTAAATATTCTCGAGAAACATGTCGAAAATGAATCACGAATCTTTCCAAAGATTGCCACCACCCAACAAACCTACTCACACTCTAAGCTTTACAACCTTGAAGATAAGAAAAGAAGGACAATATAAAATCCTCGCACAATGTATCTCAGTTTAACAGACGCAAGGGGATCACATTTTTTACTGTAGGATATAAATTCAGCGAACAGGGACTTATCTTATTCTATACTTCATTTATAATAGCATTAGACAGAAGTTAAAAGAGGTTATTTTTGATGCACACTTTATAACAAAAGTACAATAAACTTGTTATAGTTACGATTGACGCCAAATCGATTAAAATGAATTTATATATCAGCTATCACACTTAATTGTAATCATTTAAAAAAACAACCATATGAAATTAAGTGGCTTTCATTTAGATATATTATTTCATTCCAATTTAAAATTACAGTGCCTATGCTAAAAACCTAAAAGAAGCAGGAGTCAACAATACTGCAACGCTTTTTGTTTCACTATAATCCTACCAAATCTAAAATGTTACTTAATCCCTTCATAAGCTGTGACAGCCGGGGATTTCTAATTTTACTGGTTTATGTCGTCTGTGAAATTGACTTGACAATGTTCTAAGATTGTCATGTATGTCATTTACTTGTGAATACTTTGTTTGTTATTGTTTAATTTTCGTGATTTTGTTGTTATTTATTAAAATAATAAATAATATTTTGTTATTTCTTTGTTATTGTATTGTTATCAGTGTTGTCATTGGGTTGTTTGTACAAAACGTTACTTTTTTTTTGAGCTATGAGTGATCCCGGTGCGGGACCGAGTGGCTTAATATAAGTGCTGAGTCTGACCAAAGCCAATGGCGAAAAAAACGTGGTCCAAAAGTTGACTCCGACGAAATAATAATGTCTCCCAAAAAAAAGAGAACGCTGCGTGCTGTAGAAAAACAACCTGTGATAAATATTTTTAAGCAATTGGAGTCCTGGCCTGCAGATACTCCTCATTATAAGACTGAGATGATAAACAAAATCGCAGAAGTTGCCGGTAAGGATGATTCATAAAATTATTACTATAAAAATATTTGAAACTAACATGCATTGTGATAAAATGTATTATATTTTAGAAACTCCGCACATGATTTTATTATTTACAGGCGTATCTCGGGCTACTCTGTCCAATATTCTCAAAGAGTACAACATAAAAAGTCGCCTGCAATCTCCCCCTCCCCAACAGAACATGAAACGTGATGATTTTGATGACATCACATTTAGTGGAATATGCAGGAAAATTCATTCCTTCTTCTTTATTAATGAGTTGCCCACTTTGGACAAGATGCTGGAAGCAGTTAACAGTGACGAGTCACAGCCAGATTTAAAAAAAAGCAGTCTGTATAAAATAATTAAATAAACATTAAAGTTCACATAAATCAAACGGAGCAGAAAAAGTGCACTCATAGAAGTCATAGACAAGCAGGAGATCGTCCTTTGGAGATTAAAATATCTTCATGAAATAAAAAGGCTAAGGAATAAAGGAAGGAAAATATATTATTATTTAGATGACACTTGGCTAAATGCAGGTACTGTGCTTCTAAATTTCTTAACAGCTATTTATGCACTAAGCAGTGTATGACCTCTTGCATTCAATAACATTATAATTAATTATACAGTTAAACATAATTTCATAAAATTGGTTCGTGAAATGAATGGTATTTATATTAATAACCTTTTATCATACAAACAGGTCACACGAAAAGCCTAATATGGCATGACACTAATAATAAGTCTTCAAAAGAAGCACATTGGGAAGGTCTATCTGCTAGTTTAAAAAATCCAACTTATAATCGGTCATACTGGTATTTATTTTATGGACTGTCCTCGCCATAAAAAAATGAACACCCCATTGTTATTGACTATTAATTAAGTAATACATATTATATTGTATTATGAATTAACGCATGCAAAACGAACTTTTAAAGTTATAAATTTTGTTATAGTATTTATCTATGACCTATTTCCGGCAGTGAAATTATATAGGGGGTACGGAATAATTGACTTGTATTAATTTTATTTCACAGGGTTTGTGAAGGGTTTTTAATGGATGCTGTATTAATATTTGATGCAAAGAAAGGTGATGAAGATGACCACTCCGAAATGGAAGCCTTCAACTTTAATAATAATAATAATAATGTATTTATTTACACTTCAAGACTTCTATAACATATTCCCTGTAAATTGAGAGGCAATTTACAGGGAATATGTTATAGAAGCGCGATAGACAAAAGTGAAAATGGTTCAAGTTAATTTTGACAAAAATTGAGAGTGGCGCTGTAATTGTTATGGACAATGCGCGATACCACTCAAGGACATTGGAGAAGCTGCCAACCACAGCTACACGAAAGGCAGATATACAGGAATGGTTTAAAAGCAAAAATATTCCTTTTGAGGAAAAAGATCTTAGGGCAACTTTATTAGAAAAAGCAAAAATACAATGACATTTATACCAAAAGTTTGTTGTAGATGAGATGGCTAGAGAGAAGGGTATTTCAGTATTGCGCCTCCCACCCTACCACTGCGAGTTCAACCCTATAGAATTAATATGGGCTCAAATGATGGGGTATGTGGCTCAACATAACAAAACGTTCAAATTAGACAAGGAGAAACAATTACTCCCACAAGATCTGGATAGTATTACGCTAGAACGATGGCAGTCTTGCGTTGCTCATGCAATTAAAGAAGAGGAAAAGTTAAAGCATAATGGATGATGTGGTAGAAAGATTTATTATTAAGTAACGTCGGTGAAACTTCTTCATCTTTATTCTCTGATGATAGTGACTAAATTATATGATGAAGACGAAGAAGTTACACCAACTATTGTGTGTTGAAAGTTGTTGTTTTAAATAAAATATTGTAAAAAAAAGACTTTTATTTCCTTTAATCTTAATTAAATTTAAATCATCACGACGTAATCGTTTGTTTCATTCATTCGTTTTGTTGTAAGTAATGTGTGATGAAGATGTTATTACGACCTATTTATCAAAGTTATGTTAAAACATTTTTAGTTTAATTGTTTAAACTTTTAACTTTGAATAAAATGTTTCGCACTCCTGCTTCTACGAGCCTCTTTTTTCTAATGCTATAGTAAATGGAGTATAGTTTATACACAATGATTTAACACCAGCTGTGGGCATTTAATGGTGGGCTTTGAGGAAGAATTTACGCGTCCGTAGTTGGATACTTCCGTTGTTTAAAAACAATGTACAAAAATTAAACGAATTTTTCCCTTTGGGGTTGGCAGGAACTACAGAACGCCAGGTTTGACTATGTAAAGTAAAATCAGAGATCGGAATACGTACAGTTAATTTACCGAAACTTCGACGAAGGATGTAACATAGAGTGAATAATACCTCCTCTAAAATCCCGGAATAATTATAATGGCGTTTAAATCCCGGGATTTAAAAAACACGAATTATTTATTGTACTTTATTTATTGTTACAATGCACTTAGCAAAATAGAAAATTGACAACAAATCTACACTCTACTAGGCTTACAACGTTCTCACATTCACAAAATAGAAAATAATCTATATAAAAGATTTAAAATAAAATGCTATTTAAACCAAATTACATGATTGCCACTACGCCTACACTACCAAACGATGATCGTCCCACTAGGTGGACGAAGTCGAGGGGCAAACGGGAATACACGATTCATATAAAAGCCTAAAACCAGACAAAAACCTCATCTCAGAAAACTGTACCAATCCGCTTTCAACGGTGCTAATATGAAAAATACGGATCCGTTTACACATTGAGTCACCCATGAAACGGTAAAAGGCTAACCTAGCCGTTTCTAAAGCCAATATAAAAGTGTCCAAGCCTGCTATAGGACCACGTTAAATAATGGAGTCTATTTAGTTTTCAGAGAAATTTATTGGAGCAATGAAACTCCGTCGTGGTGGTTTATTTTGTTGCGTACGACCGGTCCTAAGAACTCTTGATGTTTCTGCGGGCCTCGTACTTTTTGTGGGTTTCTATTCTTGAGTCAGCTGTTTTGTTATTTCTAGGACTATAATTTGGTAAAAAAGTAAAGGAGATTGACCGTACGTAGTATCGTTATTTGTTCTGCGGTGACTTAAGTTTATAATGTTGATAATTCTTGTTTTTAAATAGAATGATTTTATCTAGTAACGCGAATCCTTAAATTCTCCGCATAAAAAACTTCATAAACGTATTAGTTTTTATGTCGATTTCCTATTTTACCCATACCTACATACTTTTTTTTTTCACGCAAGTATTTTCACGTGTCATTGGCATGGCATTCAAAGAGTATGTAAACCATAAAACCTTACGCAAAATAATTAAATTACGCATCCGATTATTGAACTTATAGTTGAATAATTAGTAACAACAGATATTAATAACAACTAACTAATTATTTATTAATTACATTGTAATAACAATCTGATAAGGTGTTAAAAGTAGCTAAGCAAAACTTTTGGTTAATCGAAAGGCAGAATGTTTTCGAGACCTTTGCCAGTTTCATTCATCATTAAAAACTCTTTGAAAACATTCAATGCGCGCGCATCCCGAGCAGAATATGCTGGCGACCGACAGCGGGCGTTCTCTTTCTAGCTTATAAGCACGTCCCATTCGTTTTGTTTTAAGTACATTCTCGAACGGTAGGTATTTACTTTTATTATTAGTTTATTATTATTGTGCAATTAATTGAATGATTTCATTTATATTTTTTGTTTTAATGTAAATAAATCTTACTAGGCCATTATTATTTTGCAATTTGGAGTTAGTTTAATTAACTATATCTATGTCTTAAGTCACTTAAATTAATTTAAGTGAAGACTGAAATCGTGACAACATTTACGGCAGAAAAAATGTACCTTTATTCTGATTCGCTTTAACTTTGTGCTTACAAAAACAAGTAATTGAATATTGTAAAACCATTTGGGTTTAAATAACCACATAAAGAAATAACTTACGTGATGACATTTTGCATAAAGCTAAGGTCTGGTCTGGATTAGTACCTGTATATGTAGGCACATAACCGCAAGCAAGTACATATACCAATTAAAATAAATTGGGTGCGGGCAGAAACGAATGTGTGGTAGAAAAAACATCAATTGCGTTTTTTAAGCAATTGTACATGCGCCCTGCATTTTCGGCACCAATTTTTAATGCACGGGTTGCTACTGTGATTTCTTGTATTCTTTGTAACGCTTGTTTTTTTTTTTTTTTTTGAGAATATTTTAATTTTTTGAATATTATTCGTTTTGATTTATGTAATAATAACATTTTATTTGCATTACATTAGTAAGTTGTTCAATATGGAGCACCCAGTTCGTCGGTGTATTAACTGTTCGATTCTACTGCGGTATTTACGGTGGCAGTCGTTGAGAGAAGTTAGTGAAAATGTGTGGCTTCTTGAATTTCTCCAACACGGGTAAGTCAAATAATTAAAAGTAGCGGGCCACCGCTCTAGGTTGAACGGCAATAAAGCGGGCGGCAGCTACATAAGTAATTATTATTATGATCATAATTATGTTTAATAACTTCTTATCTATTCTTTCTACATGTTTATTAACGCCGTATTTTCTCATCGCAATATTACTATAAAGCCGATTGGAATATGATTGGGAAATAACATAATCGCGTCTGTATTATATATGTCCAAAGGGTTAGTCAGAGGTGTGTTAGATACAGCTACTCCCACATTTCGGCAGTTACGTTTAGTCTCATGTAATAGGTGGTGAGCCTATTGCAATCAACCGGGCACGAATCCTGACACGGGGCTACTACTGAAAAAATCCTATTGGAATAGCCCAATAGCACTGTCTGACCTGGGATTTGAACCTAAGGCCCCACGCTCAGCTGTCGCGCTTGCGACCACTATACCAACGAGATCAACAAAACAGTAGCGTTGAGCGTAATTACTGTTACTGAGTTGGAGAAGTTGGGTTAACGTTAAGGTATCTACCAGGACACAATTCGATTCATCTAATTTAATTATTTGGTTTAATAGATTTTACGTTATGACATAGTCTGCATTGACTGCTTTGTTTGTCTAAAGGATGCTCTCCAAGCTGGGTCAGCATCAGCTTTTATTTAGCCATCGAAGTGTATGCTTTGCGTGTGGCAAATCTATAGGTACTAGTTACGCGTACGTGCAATAAGAGTGCCTCCAAATGGTGAAGAAAGGAACACGATTCTTAGTTGGATATCTCCTCACTTTGGTATGCATCTTATTTCATTTGACAAGACTGGATTAATTAACGAGTATTGAAAATGCTAAATCGTCATTTTGACTAATTCTTATTTTGAATTTACCAGCATACATTGTGACAAAAAGTCACTAAGAGATTCGATTCGAAACTTAGATTTTTATACAGCTAATTACTGTGTAATGCTGAGAATTATGATAAAATAGTTAATAACATTTGAAAGCCCTAAAATCATTCTTTAAATTAAACCATAAATCTTTGAGTCACCGCATGTTTCATACCGATACTAGGTTCCTTAGTCATTTGGTCAATGTCCTTTATGATGACTACAGCCATTCGTCCGAAATGTCTGATAATTCGACACACAATTTCATGTGAAAAAGTTTATTGTTTCTATGCCCTATGGCCTAGTAAACCTTACAATTTACATGATATGCACGTGCAACAGCTTTATATATAGTTTAAAAAAAAATACTATTTATTTCTTTAAAATTTTCACGATTTTTACACAAAAATAGCGCTTAATCTAAGTAACAAATAAGATTATGTGCGCTATCAGCTTAAAATTAGAGTTGCTCACTTTTGTTTATAGGCTGAGAACCTACATACACGCTGACATCCTCCATTCCATACTTCCCCATAGTAAAGTGGGCTTTCACATTATGACATTGTCTTTGATACAAAAATTTCTCTTGTTATTTTTGTTGTCCTAGTAAATTTGACTTTATTTATTTATTTTATTATTTATGTACACACAGTTAAATACATAGAGATACGACATAATTATAATTTCAGTACGAAGGTACTGCTTATTTCTTAAGAAATTTCTTCCAGCAGACCTGCGAAAGGAGAAATGAAAAAGAAATGTAGACAATAGTGTGTGAGAATATGAAGATTCTTCAGTAAGTAGTAGTAAGTAGTAAGATTGTCACTTGATGTAGGTATTAGAGTTTCTGTTTTCCTGCATTTGGTTTGGTCGATTATCGTGTCTAAAATCCTGAATTAATTTGGGTACAATTTGGGGCTTTATCACGCTGGCGATTTGCGAGCAAGGTCAAAGTGAGGCGAGTGCGCAAAGAGATCGCAGCGAGTTCGCAACGAACACTGCGAACTCGCTGCTCGCCCGCGGCATCTTGGCGGCGCATTCGCCCCACTGCTGGGACACAGGCTTTCTCTCTGTGTGAGGGATTGGGCCATAATCCACTACGCGGGATCAGTGCAGGTTGGTAGATGTCACATGTTTTCGAATTTTTGGTTCTAGGATATGCCGGTTTCCTCATGATGTTTTCCTTCACCGTTTTGAGAGCAATGGTGATGAAACAGTTTACACAAGTAAATCGCTTGTCTCGGTTCGAACCTACGTTACCATTAGGCCACCACTGCTCTCCCTATTTCAGCTTAAAGATAACCAGCGCCATCTGGTGGCGTTCGATAGAGTTGGTGTAGTTCGCGCCATGCATCGATTCTTGACTAATCGGGACGCCAGCGCTGCCTAGCGGCAACAAGTAAAATTGGTCGGTGACGGTCAAGCTGTAAACAAGTTTAGAATCTGTCGCGCATTGTGTATAGTTGTGTCGTGTACCTGCATTAATTACTTTGCATACCCATCACTGTATAGAATCAAGTGTTTTTAACTGAACAGACAGCTGTACTGCTGGGGAGTTTGCCACTTCTTCTTCCCAGCTACAGCACTAGGAAGTGGTGAAGGGCGGGCGTTTTGAGGGAATGTATTATGTGATTTTGACGTTACAAAAGTGCTGATTCTCAGCCTAAGTTGAGTAAATGGCTAATCATCTTATGAACAACTTACATAACATAGCACACAAGAAAAAAAATTACACAGTTATTTCCACATAAATCACCCATTTTACCCTTGTTCCTCCTATAAACCGTGTACAAAGTAAAATGTAGCAGTAGCAGGTAATACGTAAGATTCATGACGTCATAAACGTTCAGGTTCTTCATTGCTCACTAAACCTTTCTAGCATTAGTTAGTTTAGTGTTCCTGGAATGAGCGTACTAAATGGAGCTTCGGATGGATTTTAATTAATTGGTGTAGGTTTAATTATGTGCCTGTTTCTGTTTGTCAAGATATGGAAAAGATGATGTTTTTCTTAAAGTGGGTATGGAAAAAAGGCGAAGCTGAAGAACCAAAATTAATAATTTTAATTTACTTCTGTACCCTACAGACGTACTGCAGGGTACCATGCGTGCTTGGTTGATATGCCGTCCAGTCGTACTCAGCGCTTCTCTTCCACATTTATTATGCGCACATCCAAAGTGTGGAACTCTCTGCCAGCGTCTGTGTTCCCTTCCACATGTAACCCGTCTACCTTTAAAGCAAGAGTGAACAGACATCTTCTGGGCACGCTCGTTCCATCATAGACCTCATCCATCGCTCTCCATCAGGCGAGATCTAGGTCAAGAGCAGGCCCAGTAATCAACTGCTACATATATGATTTTGTCTCTCTGTATGTAAAGAAACAATACCCCAGATGCAAGATGGTTATGTATTGAAATTCAAGAAAACAACAAACTGTTTGAAATAACCTATATTTTAGTCAATTTCAACAACTTGATTTTTTACCTAATTTCCATGGACATTTTCATTCAGATTCACGTCTCTTTAACGCTGAGAAAAAAAAAATCGTTGCATTATTTGTAAAACAGCACTGCGTTTTCAGCCTAGACGCGTAAATTTTTCGCCTGAGAAATTCACTCATTTATAAAAATATAACTCCTCCATACAACATCACACGGTAGCCTTTAAGGATCAGTAATAAAAAAATAAAAAGCAGATAAGAATTATTTTAGGAGGATAGACGAGACGTGATGTAAGATACGTTGGTAAAAGATTTTCCTTTGTTTGACGTGAAAACGTCTAATAAATCGATGAACGCCGGCTGCATGCACGAAAAAGGATGACTAATTGTTGCATTACGCGCATTGTCCCGTTACGCTCGTTGTACGCTTGCGCCGCATCAATGTTTTGTTATGACGTTGTCACGTTAAACTATCGTCCGTAAACCAACTTTACAGACAAGCAATCTTTTTAATCAAAGGGTTGTAACAAGATTTTTGAAAACGCGTAATACTCGTA
This sequence comes from Dryobota labecula, assembly GCA_947523025.1. NCBI lineage: Eukaryota > Metazoa > Arthropoda > Insecta > Lepidoptera > Noctuidae > Dryobota > Dryobota labecula. Next base: position 19,504,561 of record OX383307.1, on the reverse strand, counting down.
GCGTGAAACGCGACATGGTTTGATGAAAGGCTTACTATATTACACAAATAGAGTACCAGAAGACGTAGCGTTGGAAGGCCTCCCACGAGGTGGACCGATGACCTTGTGAAGGTCGCAGGACTCCGCTGGATGCAGGAAGCACAGAACCGGTCGAATTGGCGGTGCATGGGGGAGGCGTAAGTCCAGCAGTGGACGTCTTTTGGCTGAAATGATGATGATGATAATTAGCCTTCACGAGTGGTGTTACATCCACGTTCAAAGCACTTTGGGTAATAAGCCCTGCTATCAACCATGCTGAGTGGGAAATTAATTTCTTCCAAAGGAAGCAAACAGCTGGCAGTGTTGTTTGCTAAATCGCAAACAAAAACTCTTCTACGAGATCCGGCGATCGAGCCGACTGAAGTATGTTTGCGAAGTCGCGAATGGTTGCCTCGCGCATTTGTTAAGTATTTAAGTAATTATTTTAATAAGTTAATCAAAACAAACTCAGCGAATTGTGCTAAACAACTTTTATTATAGGTTTTTTTTTAAACTGGCTTCTGCCCGCGACTTCGTTCGCGTGGAAGTTGTAAGACACCACAATATCTGTTCCGTAGAAAATGTATGAGAAAATGAATTTTCATCAAAAATCTTTTCATTATTTTTCTTATTTTTTAATAGCTATTCTGCTATTCGGGGAAAGACAAGTCCAACAAATCAAAGATCATAAAAATCGGTCTAGCTGTGCTTGAGTAATAAATGATGTAAATAACCTGACTTTGTTTTTTATTATTTAGATTTAAGATAAGAAAAAAAAAACGTCTGTTTTGTAGCTATGATATTTTTTAAACATACGAATAGGGGTAACTTTGGGATTTTTTTCTATACAGTAAAATTAACCAAATCGTGTTATTAAGAGGGCACTTCCCGGTCCGTCTATCGTCAACGCGAGCATGATTGAAAAGCTTGTTGTATCATCCAGCGCAATGTTAATGCTAACAGGCAAGCGAGGACGCAATAGCACTGAACGAAAAATAGTGTGCGGATATTTCAAAAAACTTGTTCCAGGAAATACGTGCTTTTGAGAAAGCCTTGAAAGTTTGTGAAATAAATGTGTGTCATTTAGAATCTCCATTACATGTGCAATGTTTCTATGGAGATGTTTTCTTTATTTTTACAATTGATGAGTAAATTATGAACGGCCAAAATTCAGGTAAAATGTGTGCAAAAAGCAGATTTTTGGAGGCTTATACTGAATTTTTTTCTCCAAATTTTAATTTTTTGCTTCCATAGAAACCTAGATATAGTGCACTTGATACCAATTAGCTGAAAATTTTCATTGAAAGATGTGTTCCAACGCCATAATCACGTACGAGCGTTTGTATGAAAAGTATGACGGGTTGGCCGCTCTTAAAAGCGATTGCATGACCGCCAAATCCTTATCTAAGTTTTTTTTTTTTTTTTTTTTTTCAGAAATTTATAACACTTTATTTATGTATCCCATTGATTCAAAAAAAAAATTGGCCCGGTGTCTGTTGGATCATACTGCCTTAATTACGGCATTGTACCTTAAAACCATCTGACATCAAATATACGTGTATCGTAACAAATAATATTTCATAGACATATCTTCGTCAGAAAGTAACCTCTTTTAGAAATACTCGTACATATTGTCACAAAGGCTATGTTTTCTTTTGCCCCTAGATTGGAAAATCAGTATCTTTTCTTGTTTCTTTTTCTTTTCTTATCAACAGCGGAACGCGATCGTTCGATCTTGAGCTGTGAAATATTTAAATTGGACGGAACAGGGCCGGACTAGGTGCAAATTAGCGGTGCAGGAATTTAATAAAATATAAGTACCATGTCCGCGAAAGAATCTGACTATGTATTTAGGAACAGTAGCAAATAACGTAAAAAACATCTACCAGGAACACGGCGCGGTTGAAATTAGCGGATTGTAAAGAGTTATCAACATTCGTTTTTACTTTGCCCCACCCTAGGAATTTCCTCTGTATTGTGGGTGCGTTTACAAATATTTAAACTCACATCTACAACAGCCGTCAAACATGATTCATGTCAAATGTCAAATGGGCCCATGGGTGGTGGTGCTACTACCCTTTGGTTATAATTGTATTAAGCGTTATCACTGGTTTTGACCAACGGTTTTGGCCATAGCCCCAATGAGCAACACACTCTGTGTCTCGTAATGTTAATTACTTTGCATACCTGCTATTGTATAGAATGAACTTTTTCTAACTGAATGTGAGATGTGCTGCTGGGGAGTTTGTTTGCGCTACTTCTTCTTCTCAGCTAAAACACTAGGAACTGGTGAAGGTCGGGCGTTTCTGGGGACTGTCTTAAGTAATTTTGACGTGTGAGAAGTGCTGATTATCAGCCTAATTTGAATAAATAACTTTTGATTTTGTAATAAAATTCCTATCTATAGAAATTACAAATTATACCCCAAAAGTGAACTGGAGATTCTACTAATACCTGCAAATCATAGAAGAGGAGTAATTAAATGCAGTGACTACATTGATAACCAACTTATTTTGAACCCTTGACTGCCTCGTTGGTCTAGTGGTCACAGTCGCTATTGCTGAGTATGAGGTCCTGGGCTCGATTTCCAGGTCGGGCAAGGTGTTATTTACATCTTGAATTTAGCAGTAGCAGTTCGGGGTCTGGAGTTGTACCCTGGTGATGGTAATTGGCTCTGCTCAAGAAAGAAAAATAATTGAAAAAATAAAAAAAACAACTATAACTACGACGAAATATCGGTGTATTAGGTACACCGTGTCTATTAATCCTTCTGGGAATATAGGTGAACTTTTTATTTTGTTATTTTTATTTTGTGTTTCACGATATAAAATAAAAACTTTATTCTTTCTTTAGGTGTCATCATCATCATCATCATTTCAGCCGAAAGACGTCCACTGCTGGACATAGGCCTTCCCCAAGCACCGCCACCTCGACCGGTTTTATGCTTCCCGCATCCAGCGGATTCCTGCGGCTTTCATAAGGTCATCGGTCCACCTTGTGGGAGGCCTTCCAACGCTACGTCTTCCGGTACGCATAACACTCTTTATGTGTTATGTTATGTTATGTTATCCCGCACCCACCCTAGATTCGCCACTGTGTTCAAAAAAGGATCACTTCGCAGGCGACGGTTTAAAAAGCAATGCAGTTTTATGCTTTCTTGGCTGCCATATTGGTTTCCTTATTGTGAACGTTTTCTCGTAAGGAATAAGTGTTTGGTACCTACTGAAAAATATTGACCAAAGGCTTTTCTTGGCAAAGCCAATATTGGAGGTAAAACTTTGCTTGAGTCAGTCCGTGGAAGAGGAAGCGTTTTATACAGAGACTTTTGTTTTGGAGAGCTCAATAAGATTTACTTTACTGAACGCTGGCAATATCGCCAGTGGCTGTCAAATATTTCTCTGTTTCGATTCATCATCTTCATCATCAGCCTACTGCAGTCCACAGCTGGACATAGGCCTCTCCAATTTTATAGTCTAAATACCAGGAATAAACACAATCTTGCTGTCCATCGCACTCGCCTTCACAGAGTAGGCAACTCGTTCATGGGTCAATGTATACACTATTACAACAAACTTCCCATTGCAATTCGAGACTTACCCATTAAACGATTTAAAAGCTGTATTAAAACCAAACTTTGCAAAAAAGGGTACTTACTATAAAATTTCTGATTATTTAGAAGACAAAAAAGCTTAGGATTGAGCTGCTTGCTCTGCTTAAACCGTAAAACTTGAAATTTTAATAATTATACATTGTTTTATATACATACCTAATTATTGACATTATTAAATATTATATACAAAATGTCATGAATATTTACTTTGAAAAGTATTACATATATTACTTTAATTATTGTGAACTAGCTTTTGCCCGCGGCTTCGCCCGCGTGGATGTCGGTTATCGCATAAAAAAGTACCCTATGTCCTTCTCCATAACCCAGGCTATATCTCAAATTTCTAACTTAATATTAATTTTAATGTGATTCACTAAATGAATAGAAACCGAAACGATTTAATATAATAAAAGTACTTTTGTTCTGAACGTCTAATGAGCCTTTACATATAGATAACAAACACAAAACCAAAATACGAATTTCACTCAAATTCTTAAAGCAATCAATTAATAGCAATTAATTTTCAAATTACAACATGAAATAAAAATGCGACACTACTCGTAATAATAATTTTAAAATAATTCACGTAAGTACCATCAATGTGAAAACAAACGAAATTTACCTTCGAAATTTCGCATGATATGATACACCGTTTGCGTTTGGTCTGAGAAAACGCTCGAAACGTCTAATGAACACCATTGGTGCATAACTTTTCTCAGGGTCACTTCGCAATTGGACGAAATATTTGACGTTATTTTGTACTTGCAACACGATCTGGCTGTAAAATTCGATTAATCGACTAATACTTGACCGGTATTAATACATTTTAGCGGGAACACCACTAAACGAACGAAAAAAAAGAAAACAAAATACGTCTGCACTCTGTGGTTGTGTGGCGGTGTGGCGCGATGCTTTTGTAAACATTCATAAAGGATATACTTGCGTAAAGTAATGGATTCAATGAAAAAACGGTTTAATCTTTTAAGAATCTTGTATACAGAATTACTGAGAAATAAGTGTAGATTTCGTATTGAGTGTTAGTTTATAGAAAAGTGATAAATATGTCAGTGAAAAAGTAACGAAAGTTTTGGAATGCACAAATTTTAGTCTTTAAGGGGTTTATTCATAAACGTTGCTTATAGTTAAGTGACGTTCAAACGTCAAAAATGTATGGTTAAACAGTCGCTAATCATTACTTAACTTTAAGCAGCGTTTATGAATAATCCCCAAAGCCGCCGTGTTTAGTAATGTTTTTATGATAAATATTCTTGTATACTGTTTGAAATACACGTAAGTAGCTAGCTTATTTATCTGCGAACATAATTTGGCTAATAGCTACCGATATTATAGCGTATTCTTATCGTAATCGTATTTCTATGAGTAAAATTCGACAAACAAATACCTACAAAAAGACAATAAAATGGATATAGTATGTTATCCTTAAGAGATAGACATATGCCATCGCGGATTTTTTTGAAGACCTTTATAAGATACATAATTCCACCATACATTATTTTGTTATATCTCAAAGGGTTTAGACAGCGTTTTTGTTGAAAGCTCCCAGACGGCTTATTTTTTTCCGACACCTCCAACAAATATCGTTAATTCATACAAAAATGCATACAAAACTTAACAAATTATATACTAAAACCTTCCTCGAGAACCAAGCTATCCATTGTTGAAAACAGCATGAGAATCGGTGCATTAGTTTTTGAGTTTATCGCGAACAGACAGACAGACAGACAGACGCGGCGGAGGACTTTGTTTTATAATATGTAGTGATAGTGATAGTGATAGTGATAGTGATAGTGATAATAATAATTCAGTGTATGCATTATGATTATAACATAATATTCTAATTGGGGTGTTTGGTGGTTTGGGTTAATTACGGGACATGAAAATTAGGCCGTTTTTTATGTATATATACATATTCTTGCTTTTGCCCGCGGCTCCGCCCGCGTGGATGTCGGTTATCGCATAAAAAAGTAGCCTATGGCCTTCTCCATATCCCAGGCTATATCTCTACCAAATTTCATGACAATCGGTTTAGCGGTTCAGGCATGAAAACGTAACAGACAGACACACACACACACACCCTCATACACATTACACACACACATTTATAATATTAGTATGGATAATATAAGTAATTATCGTATCAATCACAACAAAATGAACGGGTTTTAATTGTGACCTGTCCAGATGTCAACTTGGTAGGTGTGTATTTTGTCAGATTTTTTGATGTGCGTTTTGTTTGTGCTGAATAAACAATGTTTCTTTCTTTTCTTTTACAGGACAAAAGACAATCGCACCAAAACTCATGGGTTCCAACAAGTGACTGACATCAGGGTATCTCCATTTAGTACAATCCCTGTCGTACTTTCCAAACCGGATATAAAAGTTTTGGGGGGAAAGGACAAAATGGCGTCGTATTGTAACGTCAGTGCTCAACGAATAACTTTCGCCATTGGAATTAGGAGGCTGACGGTACAAAGATAACGCGGCTCAATTGATGGCTAGGAGTGATGAGATATGGAGGTGGTAGTCTTCACAAAAACTTATGGCACCATCATTAGCAGCATTCTCTTGCCTTTAATTATTTATTTAACCATTTATGTACACACAAAAATCAGACAAGAAGATAGGGACAGAAAAATACGTACAAAGGTGATGCTTATTTCTAAAGAAATCTGTTCCAGCATAAATGCAGGAGAACAGAGGATAACAATAGATATAGACACCGTGTAAAGAGTAGAAGAAAAAAAAAAACAATTCACTTATTATACAGGATAAGTTTTTCACGAGTGTGCAAATTTTTTTTGGTGGGTCAGTGTCAGGAATAGAATACATTTCCATTATTTGTTCTATACTTTTATTTAATAAAAAAAATATAAAAAAATTGCGATTAATAACCTGCTTAAATACCTACATCGGCGAATTGCGCGGGCACACTGCTGATAGATACCTAAAACTGCGTTCCGCTTCACTGCACGCGCCTTCGTTCGGCGTGTATCTAATAAACTAGTTTCAAAATAAACCTCTTTCGTTATCGATAACTTATTTTTTTTGTACAGACGCCAGCACATCAAGCTACTACAATCTGTCAAAATTCTTTAATAGATTTTCAACTTAATCACTACAGTATAAGGTTGATTGCGAAAATTTGACAGTTTCGGGTAGCTTGACCTGCTGGCGTCTGTACTAAGACGTATCAAAATAAGAATTAGGTAGTTAATAAAACTCGTTTAAGTTTAATTTGTCAAAATTCGCGCACTGGTTAAAAACTTTTCCTGTATATATACATACATACTTCTAAAATAAATATCACTAAAATAACTAACAACTATGGCGAAGTCGAAAGATAGTGTTCTTTATCCCAATTTACTTGGGGTTGACACAACATTTCCTTTTCTTCCAAACTTAGAAAGAAAATAATTATTTCCGGTAAATATGACGAAAGAACACAAACAAAAAAGAACATGTTGGGGGAAAATATGCATCACACACGCAAAACGGTCACCGCTCAGCATAACGCTGCGACCCTATGTGAGACAAAGCCCCAGCGCTTATTTTCAGTGACAGCCGGCGTTGACGTACATCCCTCCTATTTCATACCTACTGTTTATGGAACCCTAATACATATAGGGGTTTATTCATAAACGTTGCTTAAAATTAAGTGACGTTCAAACGTCAAAAATGTATGGTTAAACAGTCGCTAATCATTACATAACTTTAAGCAGCGTTTATAAATAAACCCCAAAATGTTCAAGATTAATTTGGGTCTAACCTAAGTTTCAAAATGTCAAAAAATTAAGATTTTCTGGCTTAAGGCTGGTAGTCTGTGAAACATAAGGCTTCGAGGTTCTAAACTTAGTAAGAATGTGAAATTAAAGAGGTCTGATTAATTAATTCGGAACCCTAATAAAGTAGTTCTTTGCCATTTTCCTTGCCACCTCAATCATATTTTGTTTGTGTTTTTTTTTTTGTTCTTAGAAGAACGGCCGAAACCAACTAAACTTACTTGGTCCCAGTCTCTTTTTAAATCCAGACATAATCTTGGTCAGGTCATGTAAAGACAATTTAGCTTGGTGTTTGAAATGGTCTTTTGAGGATAAAACCACACAGAGTGAGTGGACTTGTTCAGTCAGTGCACGCATTTGTTAGAAATTGTGCAGCTCAATTCAGATCTTAAGGAGCTCAACGATTCGACGAACCATACCAAAGAAATGACATTTGTGTAGGTCGCATAAATTACTCAAACTGCCAGAACATGATTCAAAGTAAGAAAAAGATTTAAAAAAAAAAAAAAACCATGACCCAATGGTCTTCACATTCACTATAGTTTTTTTCCAGGTGCTACCTTGTGCTGATTAAATGACAGTCGTTTGTGTAATAATACTGATGTAACCGCATTTGATAAGACAGAAAGCGAACCCTTAAATAATAGGAGAGATGGCTCAGTTAATAAAAAATCCATAACACATCCATATTTCATACATTTCAGTGACTGGTTTCCGTCCAACAAAAAGTTGGAAGTTGAGTGTTTCATCAGTGTCCAATGAAAATATGAACTCAACTCTGTTTGAATAAACAGAGTTTAGGAATTTCATCGTCAATACAATAATGCTGTAACCGTTCATTGCTATACTAAAAGGCAACAGGTAAAATCCAATTTTGTCGAAGCTATTTAGTTGCCCGTGTTGTAAATAATAATGGGCACCAATTTTTTTTTTTGTTTTGTTTATGGTATTTCGCAGGTCAACCTAACAAGTCTGCTATTTTTATAAATTGGTCACTCCAACACGATCCCATTGTCATTTTGCTAAAAGTTCGTAATCTGCTAAATTCATAAGGTCGATCATTGGTCGGTCAATGGTCTCGTAATAGAATTGTATTACAATGGCATTTTGAACATTTATTCATGCCAGATTTCATTTATATATATTGTTACCTAATATTTATTAGTGTTATAAGCAATCTGAAGTAGTAGGAAGTTGGAAGTTTAGTAGGAAGTTTCATTTGTCATTATGTATGAGATTACCAATTCTTTCAATGGAGTGTCAGTGGCTGACCACTGGAAAGTCATAATGACGCCATTATATTAGTAGATTACCAAACTTGTCAAAATCAACAATTATGAAATCAATGATAGACCATTCTGACACTATTGTAATAGCAGACTTGAGGCCCAGGTTGTCGGCTGTTTAACCGGGTAATTACGTAACACACAGTAGCAAAGGGTTTCATTTTGACAGTTCATCAACATTCATTGCGTTATTAAGTTTGTTGATGAGACACAGTTTTCGAACATATGAAGCAATGGATTAGCAATATCCTTAAAAGTCATTCAGATTGTGATTGATAGTTTGTTACGCAATTAGGGTGCGGACAATTAGATCCTGTAGACGCCTTAATAAATTAAGGCCTCCATAAAACTTATAAACTTAGCAATAGAGGCACCCCCTATGGGGTATGGACCTCCGCTTAGGGCGTCGCTGGGGGAGAGCAGCACAGGACATGCTGCATCGAACCGTCCTGGGAAGCAATGTTGAGAGTTTTACGAAATAAACATTGTTCTGTGGACCTAGCGCGAACGCGCGAATTTGGTAAACGTAATATAAAGTCGAACGATTTTTAAATCGAAAATACAACAAACAACGCTGCGATGCTTATTTTTAAATGTCGCAGCATCATGCTGAGATAGGGGCCTTTGGGCCTCGTACAGGATTCTTATTTTATTTTTGTTTTTTATTTTTATTTTTTACGTTTCATTGAGTGTGTTTAGTTTCATTTGTCGATATTGAATGATCTTCCTGCGCGAGTCCCAATAAATATTTTTTCTTTCTTTCTTTCTGAACTATCCTAAATCAGTGCGCAAATTTTGACAAATTAAACTTACATGTTTAAGTTTATACACCTATTTCTTATTTTGATATTTCTTAGTACAAAAATTAAGTTATCTTCAAAGAAAGATGTTTATTTTGAAACTGGTTTAATGGATACTCGTCGCGCAACGCTCTGTCGTCGCGCGGCGGCGCGGTCAGTGAAGCGGAACGGAGTAGTAGGTACCTATCAGCTGTGCGCTTGCCCACTGATATTATTACGAATAGATTATATCCATATTTTGCTGATTTCAAGTAAACCCAAAAAAAAGTATTGAACAAATAATGGGAATGTGTTCTAAAACTGATACTGAACCAACAAAAAAAGTTTGCGCACTGGTTAAAAACTTATCCTGTATATAGATAATTTTTTAAATACATAAAAAAATCGCTAAATTGTGAAAAGTTAATAGTTTTAACGTTATTACTTCAAGTTATTGCATTTTAAATGCAGGTGTTAAATGGCGCCAATGTAAATGAATTGTACCTCCTAAAAGTATTCCTATCAAATATTTTAGAGGTAAATAAAATAAACTTTGAAGCAAGTAACTAGTTTATTATGTTAATAAATTAAGTAGTCATAGTATTAAGTAAGTATGTAGGTACGATTCCAAACTGAAAATCTCCATTGTTTTCTCGGAAATCGGTTATAACATGAAACGTAGGTACATTTCGGAGACTTCTAGCTTAGTCCTAAGAGATAAGGTCTATTTAGATAAGTAGTTCAATGTAAGAATACTACTCTATGGAGCAGTAGCGAAGCTACAACTTCCATTAGAAGGAAGCCGAAGAAAAAAATCGTTACAATGTTCAACCACTACAAACACAAACTCACGTAAATCAAAATATTATTACTGTATATTGCACAAATCACAGAAAAATAAATTCTAGCTGTAACAGATACCTACAATAGATTTTAAAAATTATGTTACGAATGTAACTCACTAATAAAATGCAAAAGAAAACAAAATAAAAGTTAATTTATTTGTCAACAAGTGGACATAATAAAGTATTTGCGAATCAACGAAATTTAACAACATCTCGTTCTATCTCGTTCTCATCTACGTATTTTTCACACTGTTCGTAATAACTCGGTCGAGAACGGCTTACCTCGCACCGTACCGAGCGGTGTTTCTAAACACGCGATTGCCACCGTAGTGTGCCCGAAGTAGCGTGGTCTATACTACAATTAATGCTATATTCTGACACACCACGTACGGCTTATTGGCGCTATTTTCGTCGGAATTATTAGTTGAGACAAAAAATGCAAATTGCGTTCGCGATTTAAGGTCTCTGTACACAGCGGGCGCGGTGCGGCGGGACGGGACGGCGACGCGACGCTGCGCAGTTGTAATGAACTAGATATTACGGACGACGCCAAACAGAGCCGTCCCGCTCGGCGCGACGGTAACCGTGGCTCTGAGTGGCGTCGTCCGTAATATATGGTACATTACAATTGCTCAGCGTCGCGTCGCCGTCGACCTTTAGGAGAGACTATTAGGAACGCGTTTTTGTAATATTTTTTATCTTATTATGTATTTCATAATCAGCCTATAATGTTCCCACTGCTGGGTCACAGGCCTCCTCTCTTTAAGAAGGAGTGGGCTGTAATCTACCACACGGGCCCAGTGCGGGTTGGTAGATTTCACATGTCTTCGAATTTCTGGTTCTAGGACATGCCGGTTTCCTCATAATGTTTTCCTTCACGGTTTGAGAGCAGTGGTGATGAATTTGTGTATTCAAAGTAAAGCACCTGCCTGGGTTCGAACCCACGACCTACAACTCGTAAGTTGGGGCCTTTACCACTGGGCTCCACTGCATATGATGTATTAAATACCTGTAATGTGACTATGTATGTACAGTGGGCATCACATCAAGCTACAAAATTCTCCAAACGATTTTAAAGTTTAAAATATTGATAACTAAGTTCAAAATCGAACGAGAAAATTTGACAGTTTGTGGTGACTTGCTGGCCACCGTACTATATTATTTAGTAACAGTAAACTCAAGTAGAGTCGTTGTTCCGAAGGGAAGCCAGTAAGAATGGGTTTGTATGAAGCCGTCGCTCCTGCTATGGAGTAGAAACAGTACAAACAGTATGGAGTACAAAGGTACAGTCACGCGCACTAATATGTATACACTTAAATTATAATTTTATGTTGTTACTAGCTGCTGCCCGCGTCTTCGCCTGCCTGGCTTTATCTAAAATAGAAGTTCGCAAAAATACTCGTTATAACATCAGCTATCTGCCAGTAAAAATCCCGTGAAAATCGGTCCTAACGTTTCGAAGATTAGCTGAAACAAACAGACAGACAGACTGGCAAAAATGTAAAAATTGTTTTTTGTTAAAAGTATCGTGTATACTTTCATTATGCATTGAGTAAAAAAGCTGTTTGACGTTAAAAATAGACACTTCATTTTATTTATTTGTATTGAAGATGTATAGAAAATGAACATTTAGAAGCTTTATATGAAAAAGGTAATATCGTTGTAAAGTTACAATCGTTAATTCAAAAATGGCTTTTGAATTTTGCTAGCCTACAGTGTGGCGATTAGGTTATCACATTCATGATTGAAACCACATATTATTCTACATTACGCATTTTAAACATATGTACATAATTAAAATACTTAATTACAATTAACATTCTATAGCCGTGGGTCATTTTTTAATTTCTAGAATTAACAACATTTAACTAAATTTTTTGATTATTTAGTAACAATACCATAAAATTAGTGTTGAATTGTTGATACCATCGCCCCTCGCGTGTCTAGGGCCTTATTATCAAGGATGGTATATTTCGTGCCAATTTTTTCGTTAGTATTTTGTTTGAAAAATTCAATTTTCTATTTTGAGTAAAATTGTTTATTTTAGTATTTTGTACAGGCTGATAACAACTTTTATAACCGCTGTATTATTTAATGTGATAACCTATAATCGCCACTCTGTATACATATTTGTGCACGTGACTGTACTCTCTACGTATTAGATTACACAGAAAGTACATCTACTCATGCAACTTTTCATCCTAGTATTATCTTATTGCGGAGGAATGTAAATTCAAACCAGAATGTCATACGTTTATGAGATTACGTAGAACTTTAAGCAGATTGCATTTTGTAAAATTTCTATATTTACGTTGGAAGATGTGACCCGTATATTGTGGTTGAAACTTTATTCACTACTAGCTTCCCGCCCCTGCTTGGCACGGTTTTCAAGACTTGACATAACATCGAGATTACTTAATTCAATGTATTTAAGTTTATTAGGAATGTAATCTATTATAGACTAGCTTTTCCCCGCGGCTCCGCCCACGTGGATGTCGGTTATCGCGTAAAAAAGTAGCCTATGTCCTTCTCCATATCCAAGGCTATATCTCTGCCGAATTTCGTGACGATCGTTTCAGCGGTTTAGTCGTGAAAACGTAACATACAGACAGACAGACAGAGTTACTTTCACATTTATAATATTATACTAGCTTTTGCCTTAGGCTCCACCCACGTAGATGTAGGTAATTGCGTAAAAAAGTAGCCTATGTTCTTCTCCATATCCCAGGCTATATCGCTGCCAAATTTCATGACGATCGGTTCAGGTTTAGGCGTGAAAACGTAACATACAGACAGACAGACAGACAGACTGAGTAACTTTCAAATTTATAATATTAGTATTCGTTTTAGTATGGATATAAATATTTCGCAATCAATTTGCTAAATGATAGTGAAAATCGCATCAAAATTCATTAGCGAAGTTTAGAAGAATAACGTTGTCACACACAGATTGACACAAAAAGCGACTTTAATTTATAACATAAAAACATCACACATAACATCACGCCTGAATTCCCCGTAGGTGTAGGCAGAGGTGTTCCCAATAGGGTACTAGGGTTCTATATCTATGTATATCATAATTGATCGATTGACGTGTGGAGAAGAATGGGCAAGAAACTTCATACTTACTCTTTTAAAATGTTAACAATATTTGTATACAGTAATTATTAATTTTATGTAAAGACAATGCACTTACCTAGAATAAAATTACTATACCACAATAGGTAAAAAAAGAATGAAAAGTGAAGCAATGACAGACAAATTAATTATGCGTTAGATGCATGGTGCTCACATATTTACAAATATTGTAAACGTAGATGATTTCCCTAAAATTTTAACAAATAATAAGTCAGTGTGTGAGTTAAATTATATTAATCACAGAAAATAAAATTAATATCATAAATATTATACAATTAAATTAGCAACCAGTTTCATTTTTTCTAGACTCTAAATTGTCCTATGGAGCAGGACCAGCATGTTTCCAAGCATTCTTATCTTGGATAGAATCCTCTAATTTGTAATATGCTTGTTTACAAAGTGTGCTTTTTATATGAGTTTTAAATTTTCTTTCATTTAATTGTAATAAATATCAGAAGGTATTTTAATGTAACATTTAACAAAGTACTCCATAAAAGCTGTACTTTAGATAATCTGAAAAATTGTTGTTCTATTTTATTTTTATTTCTAATATTTAAATTATGTATATCACTGATTTTTAACAAATTACTGGAATTTTATAAATTACATCATAAGACAATTTAATTCAAACTAGCTTTTGCCCGCAGCTCCGCCCGCGTGGATGTCGGTTATCACGTAAAAAAGTAGCATAAGTCCTTCTCCATATCCCAGGCTATATCTCTGCCAAACATGGCCATCGGTTTAGGCGTGAAAACGTAACATACAGACAGACAGACAGAGTATGGAGTATGGTGGTAGTAGAGAAGTATGGATTTATAATGTAGTGTTTAAAATTAATTTTTAGTTTGTATGACATTTTAATAATGTTTTAGCTTGGTTTAAATACCTATAATTAACTGTTCTTACCGTTATATTTGTATGCCACAAAGGTCGAACATGACGGATCTTTTTTGTTTATGAACAACCTGCACGCATTGTTGTCGCTGTTGTCAAGAATGCGGGCGAGTGGCAACCGCATTCTAAAAACTGTTGCGGAGAGTATCGACTCTCCGATTATTAAAAGTTTTGTGAGAAGGACAATCCCTACTCATTGATTTAGGAATGTCCTTTTCACAATACTGCTTTTTTCTACGTTGTATTTTAACTACTAACACTAGTATTAAGTTATAATATTGTCTACTAACACGTTGGATCATTGTTGTCTGAAAATAAAGAATATTATTATTATTATTTTATATACGTTTATATATCTCGGGACCCTGGGGTCCCGGACCTTTGGAAGGCGTACGAGGGGCCGAAGCCAACTCGCAGAGGCCCCTTAGACAATTTTAAATGGAATGAGGCACCAACCAACGATTATCCCTGTACGCACAATGCAAGTGCACCCAAGGACAACCCCCGGTTGGTGTAGGACTACTCCAGCCGGCCAATAAAGGCAAGCCAGAGATGAGGAACATGACTTCTCCCGGGAGATAGGGTCCGTGGGGTCGCAACTGCCCAACAGCTCGCCACATGCTGCCCTGCGGGTTTCTGTATCTCTCTTGGTCTGGCTCCTCACCCTAGACATGTTCCGGCAAAGTAAACTCTAGGTCTGGTTGGTTTAGCCCCACCGCCGTATCTCTACGTTGACGTCGTCGTCAACGTAGAGATACGGCGGTGGGGCTATTATTATTATTATTTTAGGTATACTCATGTTTTTTAAAAGAGCAAGTATGGAGTTTCTTGCCCATTCTTCTCCATACGTAACTACCTTTTGGAAGGAGCAACTAGAATCAATTTATTAATTATTTTTGTAAATTTTGACGTTCAAAAGTGCCTTTTATGTGCCTATTTGAAATAAATGATTTGACTTTGACTTTGTTTCTACGAATAAATGTCTTATCTTATCTTTTATTCAAAAGATGTAGAGTTGGTTGACTATTTACTCATCATCTTGTGAAGCCCACTTTTCTGTGATAGTTCTTTTTTTAACTTCGTTATATATATACTACTGCCTTGAATTTTTTCACATATCCAAGAGCAACCATTTAGCTGGCAGGGACGACACTTGACTCTAACAAAAATTACCACTTTAAAGCTTAATATTACGCAAACGGATCCCTGAAACCAAAAATAATTTTCACAAAGTCGCAATATTTTCGAATGGCCTATCCAACGATAACCCACACCATGGGTTAGATTAAAAAAAAATATCATCCTCACTTTACGTGTACCTAAAAAAATATATTTCTATGTTTCATTTTACCACTTTGTCGTCGTGGTTGATATGTATACCTATGCCAAATTACAGCTTCTACTACTCGTACTAAAGGTCTCTGAGCTAAGCCGCAGACAGACAGACAGACATGGCGAAACTATAAGTGTTCCATGTTGACTACGGAACCCTAAAAAAGAATATACAGAATGGAAGGCAACAGGCTACTGAAGCAAATACCAAATAGAATAATGCTAAAATGGTAGAACTATTCATTGAAATTTTTAGCGCTCAGTTTAGACAAACTAGAAGTTTAGACTTCGATAACAGGCTACAAAGAATCTAAATTGCGTTTTACTTGGCTACCAGCCAAATTGAAAAAGCATTTTTTTTAATCTGTAAAGAAGGAAATACCATGAATCTAATTATTCCTAGATATGCCATTGAGGTAGGTACAGTCAGCAAAAATTAATTGTGAAGCAAATTACACCCTATGTCAATTTGCCGTGTTATAACCATTTCATACAAGTGTCAAGGAATGGCAGCTATGATTTGATTAAACGGGCAATTTAACTTGGAAGATATTTTGCTTAACAATATTCACTTAATATTTATTTATTTATTTATTTAAACTGCATGTACAATAGGACTTAATGCCACAAGGCATTCTCTACCAGTCAACCTTTGGGTTAAATATAATATGAAAACATAGTGATAGGATACAAAAATAATGTCTAAAATACTAACTTCTGGATTCAGGGCTTGTTAAATTTCAATGTTATACTACTAACGTTACAAAAATGTAACGTTACTTGATAACATTACCAGTAATATAACGTTAATTAACATTTACAAAAATACGATAACTAACGTTAATTTAGCTACGTTGCCGTTCTGTGGGTAAGAATCAGCCAGATTCAGGCAACGTTTTGATCGGCACGGCATCAGAGACGCGAGGGCGGGCTCCCGCCGCGCCGCACGCCTCAGTCCCCACTACTTACATCTCACCCGTTTAAAATAATGATAAAATTAATAGTCGCATAAATAACGGTAAATCGATTATCGTTATTTTAATAATAACGTCAACTCTGTCAATACAAGGTAACGTTATGAAAATTTACCGGTATTTAAAGCCCTGTCTGGATTACGAGAATTTATATACTTTTATTCAAAGTCAAAGTCAAAGTCAAATCATTTATTTAAAATAGACACAAGGATGCACTTTTGAACGTCAAAATTTACATAAATAGCTAATTGATTCTAGTTGCGCCTTCCAAAAGGTAGTTATGTATGGAGAAGAATGGGCAAGAAACTCCATACTTACTCTTTTAAAATGTTAACAATAGTTTGTATACATTAATTAATAATTTTAGGTGAAGACGATGTACCTAGAATAAAAATTACTTACCACAATTGGTAAAAAGAATGAAAAGTGAAGTAATGACAGAAAAATTAATAAATGCGATAGGTATGTACCTAGCACCATGTGGTGCTCACATATTTACAAACATTGTATATGATTTTCCAAAAAAAATTAAACATATAATAAGTCAGAGTGTGAGTTAAATTTATATTAATCACAGAAAATAAAATTTATATCAAAAAATTTATAAAATTGATACTAATACACATATTCAAATAAAATAAACTAATAGATATTTTAACAAATACCACCTCATAATAATTACTATGACTAGACTACTAATTGAGAGTTATTTAGTCAATAATATTCTGCGCTTGCACAATCCCTGTTACTTCCCATCCTTGATTACGCTGATGTCAGTTATCTCGATCTTACTGAGGCACAACTAGATAAACTTGAGCGACTTCAAAACTTTTGCATTAGATTTATATTTGGCCTGCGCAAATATGATCACATTTCTGAGTTTCGTACAAAGCTCAAGTGGCTTCCCATACGTCTCCGCCGGAATTCTCATATCTTATTTCAGCTCTACAGTATTCTATTCAATCCTAAAACCCCCTCTTATCTTAAATAACGTTTCAAGTTCCTTCATGACACACATAATAGCTATCTGAGGTCATCGGAAAACTTTAGACTAGAGATGCCAATGCATTCCACTAGTTTTTATGACGAGTCTTTTACAGTTCAAGCAGTACGGTTATGGAATGCCTTGCCCGTCTCGATAAGGCGTGCTCAATATTAGTCCACTTTTAAAATTCTGGTTAAAAATCACTTCCTCTCTCCTTAAACATCATCATTACTTGAAGTTCCTTGCTCTTGTATCATGTTTATTATTGTATGTATATATATATTGTATTGCATATATATATTTGTATGGATAAATATCGATATGCTTTATGTATGTATGTATTTATTGTATATGTAAATGGTACACCACTGACTACCTGCAGTATTGTCCTTCTACTTTTTGATCCATCCAAAGGTTTTCTGTAAAAGATCGCTTTTAGCGATAAGACCGCCCATTGTGGCACCCTATGTAACAGTTCTACATTTATATCTGTAATTTTTATGGTGTACATATTAAAGAGTATTCTATCTATATTAACAGAACCTTTTCGTAGTAGGTAAAGATCAAAGAAACGATTAGTGGATTGCGTCAAACATGATATGGTTTGGTTAGAAAAGGAGTCATTTCTGAAATGAAATAAAGAATACAGATTAAAATCAAATATGTTTATTTGCGGAATACATGACACAAAGATAAGATGGGTTTGGTAAATTAGCATGGATGAAGTAAGAAAGGCAGTTCAAAATATGAAGAATGGAAAGGCCATGGCCCAGATGATTCACCAGTAGAAGTATGGAAGTGTTTAAAAGAAGATGGATGCATGTGGCTGGCTTTATTCTTCAATAAGAAAAGAAAAAGAAAGAAATAAAATATATTTATTTGCAGTAAACATGACGCAATAAAGAACATAAACACAAAAAATAAATAAATAAGAAAACTATCCACGCGGGCGGAGACGCGAGCAAAAGCTAGTAAGGTATAAAAAATTAAATAAACACACAATACTTCATTCTAAATCTATATATTTAAAAATCAATTGCTGTTCGTTAGTCTCGCTAAAACTGGAGAACGGCTGGGCCGATTTAGCTGATTTTGATTTTGAAATGTTTGTCGTAGTCCAGGGAAGGTTTAAACGGTGAGAAAATATGGAAAAATTGCAAGGAAGATAGTAAAAACAATAATTTCATTTTCCCAAATAAACTGTTCTACCTACTTTCCTGTCAAACATTTGACGTTCGTCAAGGTAACTTTATGGCGTTTGACATAACGTGTCAGTCATCATTTGGTAGGTCTGAGAATAGGTTTTTATCAAGAATTTTTTTTTTGAAGGTTTTATGTAGGGTAGGTAGGGTAGGTAGGGTAGGTAGGGTAGGTAGGGTAGGTAGGGTAGGTAGGGTAGGTAGGGTAGGTAGGGTAGGTAGGGTAGGTAGGGTAGGTAGGGTAGGTAGGGTAGGTAGGGTAGGTAGGGTAGGTAGGGTAGGTAGGGTAGGTAGGGTAGGTAGGGTAGGTAGGGTAGGTAGGGTAGGTAGGGTAGGTAGGGTAGGTAGGGTAGGTAGGGTAGGTAGGGTAGGTAGGGTAGGGTAGATAGGTAGAGTAGGATAGGGTAGATAGGTAGAGTAGATAGGTAGGGTAGGTAGGGTAGGCAGGGTAGGTAGGGTAGGGTAGGTAGGTAGGGTAGGGTAGGGTAGGTAGGTAGGCTAGGGTAGGGTAGGGTAGGGTAGGGAAAGTAGTGGAGTTTATACTATATTTCCTTTGCGCGTAGACAAACTGCCACAGTCAAATACATAGCTTTTGACAGAATGATATCTGTCGGGTCAGCTAGTGTTTATATAAAATAATATTTAAAATGGCAACATTCCGTTTCGTCGGCAGCGACGTATGCGCCGCCCCGGCTTAGAGTAATCTGTGCGCGCAGCTGTCAAAACTGTTTGACGATTTGAAATACTGGCTCTGACGACTGCGCTGTCCCCAAATAATTTGGGGACAGGAGGACAATGAGCCTTTTCGACTAAAGATGAACCTGACCAGTCAGTCAAACGACACCGTGGCACGCACAATTCTCTCCAATCAATTAGTCAAGCGATACAAAAGATCAACGATACTTAAAACTTAATAAAGAAGGTACCTAACCAATTATTATTCATGACATAAAGACACATAATACTATTATAATTGCAAACACTGGATACAGCAAGGCGACACAGTTTAACAAAGCTTACACCAGGATTTGAGGCAATCCCTAGTGTCTACGGAGTACGGGCTCGACTATCTCACTGCGACATACTGCATAAATATGGCAGCAGTATGTAAAGTCTGTTCCAAAACTGACAGATGGAAGTGTAAACAAACCCTGCTAAGGTTAAATTTTACGTAATCACCCACTAAAGAGAATTAGTAATAAATATTCATTTGTATTTAAAATGTTTCCACATATTATATCACCACATTTATATGTCACCACTTTTTCCAAATATTAAAGGATGATTCCGGAGTCAAAAAAAAAAAAAAATTAAGAATCTGTTTAGTCCGTCAGTCAGGTAATAGAAAAAATATTAGACAAGTATTTTTTGCTTTATCATATTAATAAAAAATAACTAAGATAAAACACATTAAAGTTGGGGGGTTCGTTACGTCACAATTCTACCAAACTACGTATAAAATCTAGCACAGTGACGTCATGTCACATTTACAAATTCCATTTTTTTTAATTCTTATCGTAAGATCTGTCATTTTGATGAATAATTGTTACGAAACTTTTTGCTGTAAAACTGATAATTTGCCCGGAAAA
Source organism: Dryobota labecula (assembly GCA_947523025.1). Lineage (NCBI taxonomy): Eukaryota > Metazoa > Arthropoda > Insecta > Lepidoptera > Noctuidae > Dryobota > Dryobota labecula. The sequence continues at coordinate 19,484,112 of OX383307.1, read as the reverse complement.
AAAATATTTCAATTTTTGTTGTATGGAATGAAACATAAACTGCTAAAATCTGGCCAAGTCTTGACAGGTCTTGCTTTAAAACTACTTTATTCTTATTCTTTGGCTTGTTAGCTATAATTCTACATTATCAGCGCGCGCCCATACTTGCCCATTCAAGAGTTATGAGGTTCAGTAAAATTGATATTGATTTTAATTTTTGTTCAGTAAAATAAAAAAATAAAAAATAAAAAAAGTGAGTAAGTTAGAGGTACTGTTTTATTAATGACATCATAAGTAAAATAATTGTGTTACATTAAAATACTATAATTAAGGAATATTAATCATTTCAAAACATATATTTATCGAAAAAAGTACAAAAAAATATTTTTTCAAAATTAAAGTAAGTAAATGTATTTTCTTTTTTTCTTACTTTTCGTTGTATCGGGTTTTGACTATTCGGTGTCAAAGAACGCTCTCTAAGGAAACACACCAACTTATTTTTATAAGGTGGCGTGTACCGAAGCCTTAAAAAAACCCTAGCATCAGTGAGTTTCGCAAAACTGAAGAAGAGAAGTGCCGCATCCATCATAGTTCTAGTGTCTTCATTGCCAACCGCAACGACGATGCCGTCTTTGATGGATAGCGATGAACGAGGTCTATCATGGAACGAGCGGGCTCAGAAGATCCCTGTTCACTCTTGCTTTGAAGGCAGACGGGTTATTTAAGGAAGGGAACATAGACGCTAGCAGAGAGTTCCATACTTTAGCTGTGCGCATAATAAATGTGGAGGAGAAGCGCTGTACGACTGGACGGGATATCAACCTAGTGTGGATGGTACCCTGCAGTACGTCTGGTAGTCCGGTAATTGAAAGGCGATGGATCAGGTCATGGAGCTCCTGCCCACTCTCTCCGAAGAAGAAGAAGAAGACCGACTAGCAAGCAACATTACGCCGATGAGCCAGGCTGTGAAGCCTAGCCACCAACGTATCGTCGCGTATAAGCCTTTTTGCTCTGCGTTCCACCGAATCAAGTGCAGCAAGTTGGTATTTTGCTGAGCCTTCAAACTTCAGGTACAATTGTACCTTCAAATAGAAAAAAAAAATCCCTTCGGCAAGCCGCAGGAGGAGGTAGATTTTGAAGAAGGTTCCACGAAGAAGCTTCCTCCGCGCTGACATTCTCATCAAATTACCCTTATTCAAAAATGGAGTGCTAACCCGTAACACTCCATTTTTGAATATGGGTAATTGAGAAAAAAAAAAAACCAAAGAGGCCTGTCACGTGACTGCCTCCATGTTGCGACTAAATACTATTTAGAAGTACCTCCATTATGAATATTAACAAAAGACTTGGTCGTCAAGGCAACGAGTTTAGCATGGAAACGCCCTAAATTTTTCAGATATAATTTTTTATTTCGAAAACTATAAGTTTTATCGCTAGACTTATTCGCTAGATCGCTAGACTTATATTTACTTTAAAAAATTTAGAGGGAACAATTCGTTCCCTCTAAATTTTTTAGATTATAAGTAGCTTTCAAAAAAAATTATTTGCGATCGATGCTGAAAATGTTTATCGTTTCGGAGATATGATTTTTTTTTCCAAAAATTTTGGACTACCCAGTTAGGGGTTGCATCAAAAAAGTTTCAATTGAAAAATTTTCTGTATTCTTACTCGAAATAATAAAAATGTTAAACGGTTCAAAAAAATTCCATAGGAAAAAAGTTATGGCCAAAAAACTGATTTTCGACCATGGACGAATTCCGCCCGTTCACGAACTTAACCTAAGTTTTGACCCTTTCGATTATTGAGCCAAGTTTGAAAGCAATCGGTGTATAATTGCGACCTGTAGTGTGGCTAAAGTTTTCTTGTCGCCCCACCAACCAACATAAATATGTACGTAAGTATACATATATTATATATATACACATATATATATATATATATACCAACCGCCGGTTAAAAAGCGTATATATATATATATATATATATATATATATATATACACACTTTTTAACCGGCGGTTGATTTGGGTTCTAGGGTTCATAACTCTCCCCATGGTGAAATTTTCGGAAAACTCGACTTTAGGTACAAGACCAATAGGTAGATTTTTTCTGACGAAATCTACCTAAAATGCTCCCTAATAGGTACAAATGACCCTCAATCTATCTGCTATCTAACCTGATATACGACGGACCTGTATGTTCTGCATAATGTATGTGTACATGTGAGGTGTAGAGCGTGTTCAGTGCAGACGTATTCTACAGCGGACTGAATAAACATCCATTTTATTTCGCTGAGGTTTTCTTCGTATGAACTTTTTAGTATTTTCTATCTGGAATACTGGGGGATTTAATCTATATAAATACATAAAATTGTACTATCCGTTTCTGATGTCAATATAACAGCTTTTTAGGCAGGGCTTTAAATACCGGTAAATTTTCATAACGTTACCTTGAGAGTTAACGTTATTATTAAAATAACGGTAATCGATTTAACGTTATTTATGCGACTATTAATTTTATCGTTATTTTAAACGGGTGAGATGTAAGTAGTGGGGCCTGAGGCGTGCGGCGCGGCGGGAGCCCGCCTTCGTGCCTCTCTGATGCCGTGCCTTTCAAAACGTTGCCTGAATCTGCCTGATTCTTACCCACAGAACGGCAACGTAGCTAAATTAACGTTAGTTATCGTATTTTTGTTAATGTTAATTAACGTTATATTACTGGTAATGTTATCAAGTAACGTTAAATTTTTGTAACGTTAGTAGGTATAACATTGAAATTTAACGTTACGTAACGGTTATTATTTTGTTATTTGGTAACGTTAACAAGCCCTGTTTTTAGGGTTCCGTAGTAAACAAGGAACACTTATAGTCTCGCCATGTCCGTCTGTCTGCCCGCGCCTTACCTCGGAGACTTTTAGTACTAGAAAGCTGTAATTTGGTATGGGTATACATATTAATCACGCCGACAAAGTGGTAAAATAAAATCTTGAAAAAAAAAAATGTAGGGTACCTCCTATACACGTAAAGTGGGGATGATATTTTTTTTTCTCGTCTATCCCATGGTGTGGGGTGTCGTTGGATAGGCCGTTTCAAAATATTGCGGGTTTGTGAAAAAATGTTTTTAACGAAAGAAAGAAAGAAAGAAAGAAAGAAAGAAAGAAAAAACGTTTATTTGCGGTAAACATGACGTAATAAAGAACATAAACACAAAAAATAATAATTTGAGAACTATGGGGGAAAAATGCGTCACATCCACGCAAAACAGGGATCTGTTTGCGTAAGAATATTAAGGTATAAAGTGCTAATATTTGTTAGAGTCAAGTGTCCCCCCCCTGTTAGCTAAATGGTTGTATTTGGATACGTGAAAAAATTCACAGCAGTAGTATATATAACGAAGTTAAAAGAAAAACTATTACAGCTAAGTAGGCTTTTCAAGTTTACGAGTAATAGTCGACCAACTTATATTTGCAGTCGAGAAACACGTTCTCCCATACAAAACGTATGGGAGAATGTTCATGTTCATGTTTTTCCAATGTTAAGTTTGTTCTTGGGATAAATTCATCCCAACTACGGGACCCTTCATTGTACGTGGTCCAACACGCAATTATCCGGTTTTACTAGATGCATATGAAAATACTAGCTTTTGCCCGCGGCTCCGCCTGCGTAGATGTCGGTTATCGCGTAAAAAAGTAACCTATGTCCTTTTCCATATCCCAAGCTATGTCTCTGCCAAATTTCATGACGATCGGTTTAGCGATTTAGGCGTGAAAACGTAACAGACAGACAGACAGAGTTACTTTCACATTTATAATATTAGTATGGATATACTTAAGGTACTCATACTTTGCGTGTGGTGCCGGACGTAAAGAATAGCACCACCCCATTTCCTCCCGTGGGTGTCGTAAAAGGCGACTAAGGAATTTATTAGAGAATGGGAAGCAGCGTTCTCTATGCACTTTTTTTAACACCATACTGCGATCGCCAACCCGCTTGCCAAGCGTGGCATTTATGGCAAATCCCCCTCTTTTGGGGGAGGCCTATGTCCAGCAGTGGACGTCTTTCGGCTGAAATGATGATGATGATGACTTATAACAAAAAAACAATGTTTAAAATTTTTGTCTTTCTGCCTGCCGGTCTGTCTGTCTGTCTGTTTATTCCGGCTAATCTCCGAAACGGCTGCACCGATTTTTCGTCAAATCGACATTCACTCACAGGTAGCTAATGTAACTAACTAAGAGTAACTAAGACTACTTTTATTTTTGATGACACGGTTGGCGTAGTGGTTAAGCGATTGACTGCTGCGCTGCGTGTGGCGGGTTCGATTCCCGCACGGAACAAATATTTGTATGACCTACAAGTAGTTGTTCTGTTTTTGGCTGTTTGTGTATGTGAGTTTAAATGTATTTAAACGCACCCACAATACAGGAGAAATTACTAGGGTTTCTATAACATAACATAGAAAGTTATGTTAACCTAACATATCGTTTTGTTTTTTCATAATTATTTCTCAGTCACGAGATAATATTTTTTTAATGGAGTGGTTTTAGTGGACCTGTGAGCACCCTCTTAAAATATTTCGTGTATGAAAAGATACACCTTATATATAGGTACACCAGCGTTGCCTAACTCTTCGGAGATCACAGGCGTGATGATGAATGAATACCACCCTGTAGGTCCAGTTTCTCTGTAAAGGCAGAACCTGCATAAGCAAGTTTAAGCGTGGATGTGTGGGGATCGATATTCTGTGTCGGATTCAATGGACCGTCTTTTGAGAAAATAGAGAATTAGATGATGCTGGAAGAGGCTGTAAAGATTAAATTGTTTTCGTTTGTATTTGGTATTCTGCGCGAGCGCTGAGCATGAGGTCCTAGAGGACTACTCTCTTAGTCCGTCAACGAAGATACGTACCCGTCCGAAAGTAAGTGATCCGTCAAAACAACTGTCAAATTATTTTATTTATTTTTCGGACAGGTATTAACACATCGGGAGTAGGGAAAATTAGATTTAGTTAAGTAGAAAGGACTCAATCCATTATGATAAAAAATAACTTGCATATACCAAAGTGGTCCTAACGGTTAACGGAAGGTACTCACCTTCATATGGCTTGGTTCCCATCATTAAAAAGTCAACCTCATCCAAAGGTTGTCTGTAAAAGATCGCTTTTAGCGATAAGACCGCACATCGTGTCACCCTATTTAATTTCTACATTTATATCTGTAATTTTTAAGATGTACTTAATAAACAGAGTATTCTATCTTCTATCTTATCTTTGCAGTGTCACGGATCTTTTTAGCTAAGTGAAAGAACCAACCGTTAGGACCCTCTTTGGTATAATATACAACTCATTTTTAGGTTTCCGTAGCCAAATGGCAAAAAACGGAACCCTTATGGATTCGTCATGTCTGTCTGTCTGTCCGTCCGTATGTCACAACCACTTTTTTCCGAAACTATAAGAACTATACTGTTGAAACTTGGCAAGTAGATGTATTCTCCCTAGTAGCATTTTTTGTTGGCATTTAGTTGGGCCACTTACTAAAGCTTGCTTACTTAAGTGGCCCAACTAAAAGCCAACAAAAAATTCTACTAGGGCTGTGAACCGCATTAAGATTTTCACACAAAAATAGAAAAAAAAAAACAATAAATTTTAGGGTTTCCCCATACTTAGAAATGAAAATCATTTTTTTTTATCAAACCCATACGTGTGGGTAGGTATCTATGGATAGGTCGTAATGATATTGAGGTTTATAATATCATTTTTTTCTGAACTGAATAGTTTGCGCGAGAGACACTTCCAAAGTGGTAAAATGTGTGTCCCCCCCTGTAACTTCTAAAATAAGAGATTGATAAAACTAAAAAAAAAATATATGTAGTACATTACCATGTAAACTTCCACCAAAAATTGGTTTGAACGAGATCTAGTAAGTAGTTTTTTTTTAATAGGTACGTCATAAATCGTAAACCGCGCTTGCTGCTACGGAACCCTTCATGGGCGGGTCCGACTCGCACTTTGCCACTTTTTTTTACCTTATATTCCGTCCACTGAGAGAATACTTTTTCACACCTGTCAGTTTCATACAAATGAATATGTGTTTTAAGAATTGCCGTGTGGTGCCGGACGTAAAGAATAGCACCACCCCATTTCCTCCCGTGGGTGTCGTAAAAGGCGACTAAGGGACTTACTAGAGAATGGGCAGCAGCGTTCTATATGCATTTTAAACACCATACTGCGATCACCTACCCGCCTGCCAAGCGTGGCGATTATGGCACAACCCCTCAATTGGGGGAGGCCTATGTCGTATTTCGGCTGAAATGATGATAACGATGATGAGTTCCATATCTTGTACAACTGACAAGCGTCAAAAAGGCATTCTCTCGGTGGACGGAATATCTGTGGGTTGAGTACTATGGAACGGGCTATGCTTGAAGTTTCTCTGAGGGATCGAATCCGGAACGAGGTGATTCGGCAGAGAACCAAAGTTGTCGACATAGCTCACAGAATAAGCAAGCTGAAGTGGCAATGGGCCGACCATATTAGCCGCAGAACCGATGACCGCTGGGGTAGACGTGTTCTTGAGTGGAGACCGCGAATCGGCAAACGTAAGGTAGGACGCCCTCAGGCTAGGTGGAGCGACGATCTTCGCAGTGTGGCTGGTAGCAGCTGGATGAGAGTTGCCGAGAATCGACCTGAATGGCGTGCAATTGGAGAGGCCTATGTCCAGCAGTGGACTGCTATAGGTTGATGATGATGATGAGTACTTTATGCTAAACTACGTCCAACAGTAAAATCGTGTTGGCATTCATTCTTAGTTCGGGCTCCAAACTAATCTTACGTCCGTAAATGATATGGAGTAGGAAACCCACGTAACTTTGACGGAAACTACGGATTTCGTTCTAAGGGAGTTGATCCCCTGGCTCGATTCCCAGGGCGGGCAAAGTGTTATTGGGTTTTTCCATTAAGAATAGAGTGGTGGGTCGTTGTCAAATTTATGACGGACGAAACGCAACCGTTTTCCCGACGACGAAAACGGTTGCAGAAAACGGTTGTCGTTGTAACTGGTTTGAAGACAGCGACTAGGACGAAACTTATCCAACATAGAATAGAATTGCGTTTTCGTCGAGTGAAATAGTTGCAGTTCCACGTAATAAAATAAATACACGATACTTAATTCTAAGGGGCTTACAAGTAAACACGCAATAAAGTTAAAACTATACGCACATTTTTTAACGTTTATATCTATACTCCATTTACAAATTTACATTAGATTAGACAAATAACGGCTAAATAACGACAGTTATTGTGTAATATTGTTGAAATTACTTTTATTACTTTTTTAATGTTAATGGTAAATACATTATAGTGCTTTGTATTTATTGTGAAATAACGTATTTATTAAACGTTTACATCGAAATAACGAAAGGGTGAGAACAGTTATTTGTCTAATGTTATACTAAATGGAGTATAGCATCACTTTATTCCGTGTTTGTAAGGCCCTAAATGTTTATATCAATTAAGTATTTCCCGTTATTATATGAATAACGGGTCTCTTCCAGTCATCTTTTCCTATAGCACCGTATGTAGGGTTAGTAGCGATCGCTACATTGATGCTCTGTGGTGTTCCAAGTCCTGGTAAGGTTGACAACACAAAGGAGTTAAGTTGTTTATAATAATAAATATTTATTGTTATTTTCATAGTCACAGGTCTCGACCTTGACGCACCTCAGAATTTTAGAATTCATGTGCGTATTGTATAATTATCACGTGCTTAAAAAAACGGTGAAGGAAAACATTGTGAGGAAGCTGGAATGCCTGAGAGATATTTCCCAGTCAGAGGTCTATGATGCGAGAACGTTGTAGGCCTAGTAGAGTGTAGATTTGTTGGCACTTTTCTATTTTGTTAAGTACCTGGTAATTGTTGAAAGGCCAACACTGTCCTCCCATACCTATTAACACTGTTATTTGATAATCTTATAAAAACCAATGATTTTTAAAATATCTTTAGCTTTTATCAATATCTTTTAGCTTTTATCAATAGGAAACGACTAATTGGAACCGTGCACCTAGCTTCTGACTTTTCATAAGTGCCCATGTAGGTGACTCGTTCCACTAAAATCCCCTAGACCAGTCCCCCAGGGGACTGTTTGTGTGAAATAAAATATTTTGATTTTGATTTTTGATGAAAACAAAAAAGAAGAAGCATTGTTAATTTCTAACGTGAAGATATTATCGTGGATGATCACGTCCATGAAATTTATAGAAACAAATGTGCAAGTTATAAAGTTATCGTGAACGGTTAGAAGCTACTTCATATGCATTTCAGTTCCCTCTGTTATCGTCCATGGACGTCTACGATAATATCATCACGTTAGAAATTATAAAAACACTCATTTGTCCTCATAACATCACGGCTGGTTCCCGAAGGTATTGGCAGAAGTGGGTAAAAACACAAATGTCTCATTGCAGGCCTTATATCCTGTAAATAATGAAACGAGCTTTGTTAACCATCCTTGCGTACCTACTGAGTGTTGGCAATTCTTGGTTTGTTTACGATAGATTTCGTTGATCCGACGCACGACTTAATTGTTCTTATTGATGTTTGTTTGTTACAATTGTAGTTATTTTTGCATTCTGAAATCCGCTGTAATTTGTTTTGATTGTTTGTTTGTTTGTTGTCATTTGCCAGGGTCGCAACAGTGTAGTTACGGAATGTAAATTGTGTTTTGTCTGGTCCTTACAATAAGCAATGAAGTAAATTGTCAAACTGTTAAAAGTTCCCTTCAAAATGGTTGAGCTAAATGGTGCTGATCCATGCGTCATGTTCGTGAACGGGCGCCGTCAGTTGGGACTGGTCATCTCTTAGCTGCCACGGTTTATTTTAATTTTTGAATTGTTTTTATTACGGACGCTTCTAACATGCACGTCTTTCTACATTGTTTTCACATGTATAACTTCAACATGAATGATGTAACCCATATTTTGTAACAATATTTTGTTTTAAAAGAGTGTCCATGGAGTTTCTTGTCCGTTCTTCTCCATAGGAACCTACTACGCTTTGGAATGGGCAACTAGCTTCATCTTTCTCACTGACCGACCCCTTGACAATTCAAAAGTGCCTGTAATTGGTTTATTTGAAATAAATGCTTTGAGTTTGAGTTATTGCTTGAATACGAGGCTTTTGGCTACTTGGCATTTTTTTTTTTGTAATGTGCGTTATATTTGTGCAGAATATTTTTTTTCCTTTTCTTTAATGTATTTCAAAATTAATGTGTACATATCTAGACAATTTTTTCTGAACTGGTAGCATTTTTTCTTACTTCAGGATTTTGATAAACAGGAGTTTATATTTTTACATTAAATAAGGCACTCGGTGATTTAGAACCATTTTCAACTTTTTCTCATAACAAAACATATACCTACCTAGCTCCCAAATAAATACAAATCCGACAAACTACGAAACGCCAAAACCATAATAACTCAACCAATAATTTAGCTAAAACCCAAGCACATTCCACTCTAAACCAAATGCGGTTAAATATCAATATATCACATCAATATCCGCCCCAAATCATTGGGATATCCGCAGCCGTGGATAAATCCGAACTCAGTGTGGTCCCCGCACTAATCCTAGAATGAATCGGAATTCAGCACAGGTTTTAAGCTGAAACCACAGCGTATGATATGTGGCGAGGGTTTTACATGGTTCTGGATTTTTGTAGTAGTTTTGTTTCAAGTTTAAGGCGCTACCCCGAGCAAAACCTTGCGATAGTGCGTTTTTCAGAGGCTATTAACTTTATTGTATGACTAGCTTCTGCCCGCGACTTCGTCCGGCCCCCACCCTGTCGTATCGTATCGCCTGCCCGTACTTTGTTTTCGCTTAGTGTTCTTTCTTACTTTTTGCCCGGCTCCTAAGATTCCTAGCGTCATTTTAAATAGCCTGAGCCTTTCTCGAGAATTGGACTATCAAATGCAAAAATAATTTTTCAAATCCGACTGGTAGTTCCTGAGATTAGCGCGTTCATACAAATAAGTAAAAAACAAACTTCAGTTTAATTACATTATTATTATTATTTGGATAAGGATTAATATTATGTTATAAAAATTCTTCGCAAATAATGCATTAATTTCGAACAAATTTAATTGCCATAAAAAGGTGAGTTTGAGTTTTTTTTTTTTAAGTTTTGAGTCAATCTTAAAACATAGACGTATGCTGTCACGGACTTTTTTTAGAACTTTTAAAGAGAATATGAATGAATAAGAGAATTGTTCTTCCATCATACATGATATTTGCGTAACTTAAACCGTTTGCGCAGCGCACGCAACGGAAGCTCTCAAAAACGAATGTTTTTTCCCGTTTCTGCAACATTTTTCATTTATGCTCCGCTCCTATTGGTTGTAGCGTGATGTTATATAGCTTTTAATCTTTATCAATAAATGGACTATCCAACACAATAATATTTTTTTCAATTCTAACCACAGGTCGAGACCTGTGACTATGAAAATAACAATCATCATTTTCGTCGAAAGACGTCCACTGCTGGACATAGGCCTCCCCCAAAAGGGGGGTAATTTGCCATAATCGCCACGCTTGGCAGGCGGGTTAGCGATCACAGTATGGTTTTAAAAATGCATAGAGAACGCTGCTGCCCATTCTCTAGTAAGTCCCTTAGTCGCCTTTTACGACACCCACGGGAGGAAATGGAGTGGTGCTATTCTTTACGTCTGGCACACACGGTATATTGAAGATAACCAGCCGATATCTTCCATGATAAATTATAATTGAATAATTGAAAATAAATTGAAATGAAAATACAAATTGTTGTGGTAACTTTATGTGCTCGCCACCGTATTACATTAATTTTGAAATACATTAAAGACAGAAAAAAAAAAAAACGGATAAAACACAGATTACAAAAAACAAAAAAATACACATAAATGCAAAGTATCCAAAAGCCTCGTATTCATGCAGTACAAGTTTGACAATTTAGTTCATTGCTTTATGCAGGACCAGAAACCAAAGACGTTGCGACCGTTTTGCGTCACTGGCAAATGACAGCAAGGTCGTGTGCTTAAGGAAAAAAAATACATTTACCACATCGAGATATAAGTACTAACGTACTAGTACTTATATCTCGATGATTTACCATTTTATATCTCGATGATTTATCATTTTATATCTCGATGATTTACCTTTTCTTTATTCAAACTTAAAGCGCAGATATCTCCCGAAAATCACACAAAAAGAAAAGAAAAGAAAAAATAAATAAAAACTGACGTTACCTTTCCAAAACATTTATTTTTTTACCCCTAAACACCCCGTTTGCCTTGTAAACAGATGGGTCCAAACAACAGTGGTTAGATAGATTTTACGGCCAGGTAAACTCATAAAATGGGGAAAGGGGTATAAAAACTGCTTGATAGTACAGTTCTGGGGTAAATAATGGGGCAACGGTGGTATTGAGGCTACCGGAACGACTGATAGGCTATTAATTGTGTTAATGGTGTTTTTCATGGTTTTTTAATCTTTATGGAGTCTGTGAAAGGCTTGGCTAGATGTTTGTAATAACATTGGAGTCGATTATAATGACTCCATTTTTGTGTCAAGGAATGTTAAATTAACTTAAATTGTTTATAGCTCCTTATTCAACAAAGAACCCTTATAGATTCGCCATATCCGTCTGACCGCGGCGTAGCGGCCTTCGGGAACGGAGATTGACTTCATGCAAGTGATTTCTTATGGTTTGATCACTTAGTAACATCCATAAAGAGCGATGTAGCCTCGTAACCAACATCATTATGCTCATTGTACGATTTCGACGAGCTGTAATTTATATGTAACGACCTTGTCTGCGTGTGGCGATGCGAGCTCGTCTTCCATGTCGCTCTGCCACACTGCCAGTGATGCGCTAACTTGTCCATTAGGGTGGAGTGTGATTTTTTAATATTTTTATTATGATTTTCCTGTATTACCAATCACTGACCTGGGAAATAAGATAAATGTACGCACAAAATCAGCCTGCTAAGTCAGCATCTTCAGGTGGCGCACCACGTTTTAAAATTTCAATATATGTAGCTAAAACTCGACGTACAAATATTAGGTACTCCCAATGAAATACTAATGTTTTATAATTTTTTATTGAAGATATTGAATGAATAATATACATTTTAACAAAATACACTTTTTTGAAGAGCATTTAGGGTCTTCTTCGGAAGATCTTGGTCTTTGTTTTTGAAGGAAATATTGCTATTTTATGTCAAAAACTGCTAAGTCTTGCCTAAATTTTATTCTTGATCTTGTGAACCAATCTCTTGCCTCTGGTCCGCAAACGGATGAAGAAGCTTCTGATACAGTTCTGCGCGCAACGCGTCCAAAGTCGACTTATAACACTCTGCATAGTGCTCAGAGCGATTGTCACAGCACGTTGCTGAGAACCAGCTTCCAACATTCCCATGGCTCTGATCATTTCTTCTCAGCTCAAATGAAGTCTTCTCTCCATACTAACGTTCTTTTGTATTGATTCCACTCAAAAGTATGGCAGATATTGTACTAATTTCGCCTTCCACCCGTTGCAGGATTATACAGATTGGAAGGGACATCGACGCATAGCCTGTTACCATGGCTTCGCATTGATGTCTCTGCTACCTTGTATAGGAATACGACTTGACAGGAGATTTTCATCTTTTAACCGAAATTCAAAAACTATTCCGTTTTCAAATGACGAAATTTACTAAAAAGTATACATAGGAGATACAAAAAATATAATAAAAAAACCAGATTTATTGTAACTAGCAAAACCGTGCTTGATCCCTAGACACTTTTTAGAGTTCCGTAGCCAAATGGCAAAAAAAACGGAACCCTTATGGATTCGTCATGTCTGTCTGTCTGTTCGTCCGTATGTCACAGCCACTTTTTTCCGAAACTATAAGAACTAATGAAACTTGGTAAGTAAAAATAAAAAAACCCCCTGTAACTTCTAAAATAAGAGAACGATAAAACTAAAAAAATATATGATGTACATTACCATGTAAACTTCCACTGAAAATTGGTTTGAACGAGATCTAGTAAGTAGTTTTTTTAATACGTCATAAATGGTAAAACTCTTCATGGGCGAGTCCGACTCGCACTTGGCCGCTTTTTTATATGTATAATGTATGACGGTAACTAGCTAGTTTCCTTTATCCCTTTACTCTAACCTAATCGTTAATGGCCTGCGCAGTCTACCTGCAAATCCCTAACCGTTACAACAATCATTAAAGTAAAATAATGATGGACTCATCCATTATTATTTTATTAATGATTGTTGTACGTCTACGATGGAATGAGCGTGTCCAGAAGTTGCGTGTTCACGGGCTGACTTTAAATTTATTGGCAATCTTTCACTGGGGCTGGAAGAACTCATTGAATAATTTGTTATTCAATGGGTTCTTGCAGCAGGTAATCACACATTTTTTAGATTTCACGGCTAAACCACTGAACCGATCGTCATGAAATTTGGCAGAGATATAGCCTGGGATATGGAGAAGGATATAAGCTACTTTTTTACGCGATAACCGACATCCACGTGGGTGGAGCCGCGGGCAAAAGCTAGTATTTTATATTTTCAAGTTAAAGTCTATTAATGAAAATGTTTGTGATGTTATGATCTGAATGACTATTATTGTATTACCAATTAATCTGCGACATTCTATAGTGCCCCTTTAACTAGTTTATTAATCATTTTGCATATAATTGATACAATATTCTGTATAACTAAAAATGTGGACATTATATCAAAACCAGACTGTAACAACTTTATACCATGTTGAAGGTAAATAAAGACTTATCTATCATATTGTTACGAGCTCGGGGTTCGTGACAATAAAAACTGCTGATTTAATAACCAAAAATGACAATTTAATTAAACAACACTGATAACAACTCAAACACACTAATTATAAAACACAACTGCACTACTGATCACTCTAAAGTCGCACTTGAAGGTCGCTTGTATCGTTTGAAGTTCACTTGTCACTTGATCGCTTGTTTTCGACTGTGTCGGGTCGGGGTCCATACCGGCCTTTTAAAGTCCTATAGAAAGTTCTAGCAACGAATTTTCTAGAAGCATCTAGTTCTGTTTCTTGATACTAGATGGCGCTAGTGCTTTACTAGTTCTGCTACTCGATACTAGATGGCGCTAGTGGTACGGTACCAGGCATTAATTGTGGCGCGCAACAATATCTTAGATACTCATTAAATTTTCTAAGAACTGTTATCTCATAGACTGGTGACCTATCAAGCTATTACAGATAAAGCCTAGGACTTATTACTCACTCACACATACTCAACTGACATTAGTACGATAACAGTGTAGACCAGGAGTCACCAAATGGCGGACCGCGGTCCGGCTCCGGACCACCGACCTATTTTATGCGGACCTTAAGTAAACCGTAAAAATTACCGATGTGTTATTAATGGCAATAGCTTTAGCTTAGACCAAGTAGCACCAACCATACTACAGACTTCAGACAGAAAGATAAAAGTTAAAAAACACCAAGTTAAGTTAATTTTAGTTAGTTAGTTACCTAAGTTATCACCAAATTTCGTGAAATAAAAAAATGTTTTGTAAAAGATGATAAAAAACCAAAAACTTAGTTATTTGAATTTTTCACATACATTTTGAGGTTATGTGAAACAATGTGTGTTTTTATTACCTTCAACTTTACGATTTAACTTTTTTCCATAGGACTTGTAGTTTTGGCGGGAATCGAGATACACCGTTTTTTACCTTTAAAAATTCACCCCCATCCACTTCCCGACCTCTGATCAGAGGCCCGTAAATATTTTTTCCTTTCATTTTTGTTATATTTTCTTCTTTATTCAATGGTTTTCATCCTACAATTTTTTCAAAAATTATCGACCCTGGGGCCTAAGTCTACTAATTTACAAACGTTGCAATGGTCTCTTCATTGTGAGTTTTTGACAGATTTGCCATACAAACACTGTCAAATACTCACAATCGCGACATTAGTAGACTTTGCCCCCTGGTCTATTATAATGTGATGAACGATGAAATTTTTGATATGTTGCATGTTGACATAATTTATTATTGTATGCTTATTAGGCAGGACATAACGGATCTGTAATTTACCTAAAATCTATCTGTATAACCTATGCTCACAATAAAAATATTTGATTTGATTTTTATTTTTGTTAATTACCTTATATTTGTTTATCTACTTATAATAAAATAAAAATTAGGTTAAATTTCTTATTGGATATTTTTTAATAACAAATATCGATTAACCCCGTAATGAAAGTAATTGGTGATCCCTGGTCTAGACAATACAGTCACACACACACACACACATTACACTATGTAATGGGCATTAAACTAGTGGAGCAATATAATCTGATATTTGAACTAAATTACATTATCATACAGCATAGCGACGGTCTACCTAAATTAGGGGTAGTTTACAACGCGGTTGGAGGAATAATAAATAAATAATAAGTTAATTTCCAATTTAACATACAGGCGATAGGTATATGACGATATACCAATACTACAACAAACAATACACAACAACAACAACACAATATTGACAATATTGTTTTCACTTTGCATGCTCTAAAAGTTCGTCTTTATGTTGTGCTTAGGTGACATAAAGTCGCTTTTTATGTATTACTAGCTTATGTCCGCGGCTCCGCCCACGTGGATATCGGTTATCGCGTAAAAAAGTAGCCTATGTCCTTCTCCATATCCCATGTTATATCTCTGCCAAATTTCATGACGATCGGTTCAGCGGTTTAGGCGTGAAAACGTAACATGCAGACAGAGTTACTTTCGCATTTATAATATTAAGTATGGATTTAGCCACGAGCCCCTCTCCAGGCTGAATCCCTGAAGCCTGATCAGTGGTACGAAAAAGTGGTATCTGGTATAACGATAGGAAATACTGCTAAAAACTGAAGATGAAATAGGTCATGTATTTAATAATGTCGTGCCATAAAACACCGTCAACCATCAGCTCAGAGGTGGAGTTTCGATTCTCTTATTCGCCTCATCACGCGTACCCAGCCATTGCAATTCCTATAAGCAACATTCTACAGATGTAATCAACCAGAAAACCGCTGACACAACAAAACCAGGAAAATCCGAAGGACATGATACTAATTTCGAGGAGCCCATATCTACACAAATAAATAAATTGAAGTATCTGTTTGTAATGTCAAAACAACAGCTTTTTACTAAATGCATATAAGAACGTATATAACTTACTTAAAACCAAAAAAAAAAAAAAATGTCTGTCCGTTTCAATCAACTCAGCCTATTGCAGTCCACTGCTGAACATAGGCCTCTCCCATGCTGTGCCATAACACCCTGTCCTCCGCCTTCCGCATCCAGTCTATCCCAGCCACCTTTTTGAGGTCGTCGGTCCATCTAGCTGGGGGGCGTCCCACACTACGCTTGCCGATACGCGGTCTCCACTCCAGGACTCGTCTGCTCCACCGGCCATCGGTCCTTCGACAAATATGGCCAGCCCACTGCCACTTCAGCTTGCTTACTCTGTAAGCTATGTCGGTAACTCCGGTTCTCTTCCGGGTAATTTCATTCCTGATTTTATCCTTCAAAGAAACTCCGAGCATAGCCCGCTCCATAGCGCGCTGAGCGACTTTAAATTTGTGGACCAGCCCGACTGTCAGTGTCCACGTTTCGGCACCGTATGTCATAACGGGCAGGACGCACTGGTTGAAGACCTAAGTCTTCAAACACTGTCTGCTTGTTCCGGCTAATCTCCGATTATGTTTTTCGATTATTTTTTTAAATTTGTATGCTCGGTTGTTTCGGAGTTAATGGTGGTTAATTTAAATCATGGGTAAATGATAAATTTTCATCTATTTTCTTAAATAACATTCAAACAAAAACTTTTTTGCTAGTTAATGAAAATCTGGTTTTACAATTATATTTTTTAGTAAATTTCATCATTTGAAAAGGGAATAGTTTTTGTATTTCGGTCAAAAGATGAAAATGTTATGTCAAGTCGCATTCCCATATAATCATGCAACGGGTTTAGGCCAAATCAATACAATTTCTACCATACTTCTGAGTGGAATTAATACTGTTTAAGGATATTTACATCATGACGGTACCTTGTCAATATATGTATCTACGTAAACATCATGTAGGTACGTAAGGAAAAATTTACATATTTTTAGGAAAAGAGGTGAAAGACATAATTATGTACTAGAAATAGCGACCTATTAGCTCAACCAGGTTTGAGACTGGCTAAAGTAGACTCATCTTTCATGGGGTACTGTTTAAAATGTTACAATAAAATTCCTCCCCACATACTTCAACCGAATGAGACTAAATTTAAATCTTGTATAAAACGCACACTACGAGTATGCAGGCAGGCATATTATAAGTTGGGGGATTACATCGCTGATAAAAATGCTTGGCTGAATGCTGGTCCTGCTCCACAACCACAGCTAGTTGATTAACATTTGACAGTAATGTTGGAGCTGCTGAAGAGTGTAAGACTATATTTGCATTGTATAAACTCAATCTCCTTTGTATTATATAAATGCATAGCACAGGTGTGAGTCCTATGTACTATAGAGCTACCACTGACCGGGTAATATGTCTTTCATTGACTTGAATGTGCCCTGGCGGCTGAGTGTATGTCATGCTCACTTAGATGTCTCGCTGATGGTGGCGTGTGTGTTGGATCATTTAGCTCCCTTCAAAATGGTTGAACTGAATGGTGCTAATCCATGCGTCATGTTCGTGAACGGGCGCCGACAGTTGGGACTGGTCATCTCTTAGCTGCCACGGGTTATCTTATTTTATTTTATTTTGTTTCTACTTGTTGTACCTACTCTGGACGCTTTTAACGAGTAAGTTTTTATTATTTTTATTTTTACATCGTTCTCACATTTAGTTATAAATTCAACATTATAGATGTAACGAATACTTTTGTGACAATTTAATTTAAAAGAGTGTCCATGGAGTTTCATGCCCGTTCTTCTCCATAGGTACCTACGCTTTGGAATGGGAATGTAGCTTAATTTTTCTTACTGACCGACTCCTTGACAATTCAAAAGTGCCTGTAAATGGTTTAATTGAAATAAATGTTTTGAGTTTGAGTTTGAGTTCAATACAAAAGAGCGTAAAATTTATGGGGAGAAGACGTCATTTGAGCTGAGAAAAAATAATTAGAGCCATGGGAATGCTGGAAGCTGATTATCGGCAATTTTAAATTTTTGACTGTTGTCTGTTTGTTCCGGCTAATTTCCGAAAATGCTAAACAGATTTTGACGGGACTTTCACTGGCAGATAGCTGATGTCATAAAGAGTAACTTAGGCTATACTTTTATTTAATAAAAAGCCACGCGGTTGAAGCCGCGAGGAGCAGTCAGAAATATAAATTGACTAAAAGGAAATGCCAATTTCCCCAGTGCATAGAATAGTTCTAACAAAATCATATTCCAACCAGTCTAAACCAAGCCCATCTTAGTTAGTGTGCACGTCCCCCTTAATGACGTCACGTCCGCCCCGGACATCTAGCGACCGAAACTTATGAAAGATGATCTGTACCCTTGATGGGGACTGTCAAAATTTAGTAGGAGAATTTATTTGAAAAATTCCAACCTTCAGCGTAGGTCGGAATGTTAATATGAGGGTACGTAGAAATTAATTTTTATATGTCGAGGGTAGTTGGGTAACGTCGGGAAAAAATGTGAGTGGAATAAAGGAATATATCGTGGGTGGATTTAAAATAAAGGTAGGCAGTTCCTTTAAGACCATTATTAATGTGTCTTTTTACACACATATACACACAAGCATACCAGTTCAGTTTTCATTAATAAATAATATTTTTATCTTTGTTTGTTTTAATTTGTTTTGTTCTAATTTAATTTAATTTTAATATTGTTCACAATTTTTAAGCAAATGTTATAATTTTATCCATATTTTATTCTAGTTTAGTTTTTGATTTAATAAGATTATTTTATTTTCAATATTTCTAATTTTAAATTCTATTTTTATTGCTTAATTTAAACTTAATTTTAAGTAAGAATCTTGTCTTTTTTGCTGCATAAACTTACTTGATTGTAACCAAAATGGAAGAAGTCACTGGCTCCAAGAATTTATGATTATTAATTTATTATTATTATTTATTCATTTTGGGTTCCGTAGTTAACAAGGAACCCATATAGTTTCGCCATGTCCGCCTGTCTGTCTGTCTGTCCGCGGAGAGACTCTTAGTACTAGAAAGCTGTAATTTAGCTTGGGTAATTGGGTATACATATTATAATCACGCCGACAAACTTTGCTCCCGCTGGCAATCAAAGCGGGCTAGCTACCACCGCTAGCTACCACCATCTTATCTAAGTCTGTTGCCATTTTTATTTATTTTTAATTTTGCCTCGTTCCAGACGAGATTTACAACATTTAGTTACCTATTCAGTAAAATAATTCGAAATTATGTACTTTCTGAATTTATCTTGAAGTTTACTGATATCAGTGAAAGAAAACATCGTGAGGAAACTTGTTTCTTTTTATTTTATTTTTTTGGTTATGGTTTCTCGCAGTTCAACCTTCGAGGTTGTTGTCTACTTAACCGGAATTTCCTGTGGATGTCTCAATAAATTAAGGTCTCCAGCCAGGGCAAAAAACTTAAAACTATACCCAAAGTCTCAAATTCAGATAATTTATGTAAACAAAGGGGATAACACAACAAAAAAATATCTTCGTAATGGTAATTCACATAAAATTGCGAAAAAAGAGGTTCTATTATCTTTTAAGTACAGATTTTAAGAAATAATAATACCGTAATTATTTTTATAAATTTTCGGTTTTAAACAAAGTTATTAATAAAAGGAGATTTTCTGGTATAAAATATTTTATGATACTGGTAACAATGCAGGAGATCTAAACATTTTTACAATTTTTACATCTTCAACAACACTAATATTACAACCCTCATAAATAGATTCATATTGTAAGTAGCATACTAGCCACATTTTGGACGAAAACGGCTGTAAACTGTTTCGATTGAAAATCGATTTTGGGACGCCTACGTCTAGCACTGGGCTTAAAAGGGCTGATTATGACCATCATATACCGTGTCTCTGACACACTACAAAAAACATTGTTTGGCAACGGTATTTTTTTTGCATAGTTCTTATAATTAATTCACTTTAATTTTATCGATGATTATTTACAAAAACATTTAATGATCAAATGTTTTGCACCACTGTCCTGTCATTTTGACAGTGACATTTCTTGACATTACTTTGTTTACATAAATTATCTGAATTAGAGACTTTGGGTATAAGCGACTACACGCTAAGAGCACGGACCTCGGCTTAGGGCGTCGCTGGGGGAGGACAGTAAGGGAAGGGCTGGATCGGATTGTGTGAGGAAACTCGGACTTGTAGTTAAGAGCGCATACATAGGTCCACTAGCGCCACTCCCTTAAAAAAATGTTATCTCGTGACTGAGAAATAATTATGAAAAACGGCTCAACAGCGACCTCGGTAAGTGTGTCTAGAATGTTCTAATACCTTTTATAAAGTTTCATATTGATACACGAAGCAATAAAATGCGATCTAGAGGAATGTGGCCGTTTTTCTTTAGAATTAATTTTGTTGCTTAAACAACCGTATAAACAACCGTATAAGCAACCGTATAAACCGTAAACCGTATAAGCAGCGCACGCAACGGAGCTTCCGTTGCGTGCGCTGCATAAACGGTTTAAGTTACGCAAATATCATGTATATGATAGAATTGTTCCTCTTTAAAAGTTCTAAAAAAAAGTCCGCGACAGTATATGTCTATCTTTTAAGATTGACTCACTATAACATTTTTTTTTGGAGTCACTTGAAATATCAGTTTGAAAAATCTGTTTTTGATGTGAAACATCTATTGGCGCGCCTTGGCAGTAAAACCGACTTGTATGCCGTGACGGCAAACGGCATGACAGCGTCTCCGCTTTCGATTCCCATGTATACTACTTCACTTTGTTTTTATTATATTTATGAATATATATATTCTGAATTTTTTATTATAATTAAAATAATAAGAAAACTAAATTGTCTTTATTAACGAAACTCTATTTTTTCTCTGTTTTACTCAATATTTCGTTATAGATTTTGATTAAATATGAATTCTAATATTAACATAGATTTCACATCTTCCGGGTGTCCCGTGACGGCCAAATGTTTTTTTTTTTTTGTTTAAACTTCGCAGTCGTGATTTATATCAATATCTAAACACGATAAAACATGAAAAAACAATTTTTCTCAACTCATACTCAAGTAACAACACTAACAGCGGTCGTTGACCTCCCAAAAAAACATCAAATCTTTTTATTATATTGTGTTTAGATATCGATACCCATCGCGTCTGCGGAGTTTAGCTAGCTAGCTTAAAATAACTCTGTATATTTTAATCTGGGTTTTTCTCCCATAAAGCCATAGCCTCTTTATTGCACACCATAGAAATTACAGATTTATATGTGGACATTTTACACGGGGTGACATCGATATTTTAAAGACAACCTCTGGAAGGATTAAGCGGGAGGAAGAGACAATACTGCATTACGTCATATATCATAATCATAATAGACCTACATACGTCATATATCATAATCATATTAGACCTACACATAGTTTCACTTGAAATGCGTGATGGGTTGATGGTATGTCACGATTTGCATTTACAGTGTAGTGATATTAGTGTCCTGATGTTTAGCTCGCTTTGTGGCTTTGTTATAATTTAATTCCAGTTTTGCAGCTGTGAAGTAAAATAATGTTCATTTCAGGTAAAATATGGGGCATAAAAACTGTATTTTATTTTTTTAAAGCAAATAAATAAAAATTATTTACAGAGATTTTATCAAAGTAGTCATCAGTATTTATGAAACCGTACGTCCATTTTGGACTTTGAAGCCGAATTTCGTTAAAACATATCAGTTTTTAATATTTATTTTTATTCATAATTCATAAAGAAACCTTAAAAATCGTAGGTCACAGGGTCAAACTCTCAAGAGCTCTAAAATATCGAGTTCATAATTTAATTCTCATGCATCATAGGCTCTCAAAATTGAAGACGGCCTGTATAATTCTATACATATCAAAAATAAAGTCGTTTTTTGTATCTGTCTGTGTAACCCCCTTAGTTCTCCAAAACTACGCAACGGATTTTGATGCGGTTTTCACCATCATTCAGAAAACTTATTCCCGAAGGTTTATATTATGTCACCGTAAGATTTTGAGCATCGTTAGTTCTACCTAGCCAGATTTTAACTATAGAAAAATTGTGAACTGTTACAATATAACGCACTCATTTTCGGTAGTTTATATTATAATGTATCAATGTCAAATCGTCAAATTGTGAACGAACATTTTTTTTTCTTGGGCGGAAAATTTTCAAATAACTTCTGGAGCTCTGGGCAGAGCGGGAAGGCGTGTAAGACTTTTACTGACTAAAACCCACCCGTGTTCCTTCAGTTGCCTGTGTGCCAGGGCCACGGTATCCCTTTCGGACAAACCCGCAACCCTGGCAGGCACCGGTCCTAGCAGACCCCTTTGAGGCGCGCGTGGGACACAACGCGCCATCGACCCGGGCCTGGTCCTTACCGGAACGCGAACTGCCCATAGCTCGCCGTCCGCAAGCCCGCGCCTACGGTGGCCGGGAATCGGCTACCGATTCCCGCCGCCCAGGGCGTCTCTTTCGGCGACTAGGGGCGTGAGGGCGCACAGGCTGCCGCTCCCTCACGCGTTCCGCCTCCTCCTTCGCGAGCATTACTACTTCGCAGAAGGAGGTGACTGCCTCCCATGCACTCTCGCTCCGGACCATGGCCTGGACCAGGGCCAAACGCGAGAGATCGCCGCCGCCAATAGCTTTCGTGAGGTCGCGGCGGGTGCTCTGAACAAGTCGGGCAGACCTCCACCGTAAGCTCCACCGTGTCCTCCGGGCGATCCACACAGTGGCAACACCCGGGCGTTTCCTCCCGCCTAATCCGAAACAGGAACCTCTCGAAACAACCGTGTCCGGGAAGGACCTGTGTCAGGCGAAAAGTGAGGACGCCGTGGCGCCTCTCTAACCACTCCTCAAAAGGGACCTATCGCCACAATTGTGGCGTGCCCAATTATGGTGTGAACGAAC
Organism: Dryobota labecula; assembly: GCA_947523025.1. Taxonomy (NCBI): domain Eukaryota; kingdom Metazoa; phylum Arthropoda; class Insecta; order Lepidoptera; family Noctuidae; genus Dryobota; species Dryobota labecula. The sequence goes on along the minus strand of OX383307.1, from coordinate 19,460,987 downwards.
TTGCACTTATCAACAGGGTTCATAATCTGTCCGTATTTTTCACCAGTAAAATTGTCAACCGTCCCTGATTGGTAGGTCTTGGCGGTAGCCGAATTGGTCGCACTAAATAAGACAGGTTAGGTTAGAACTGTGACCAACCGCGCGCGAGCCGAGCGAGCGAAGCGAGCACTTCTTTCAAGTTGGTCGCAGTTACATGGCTATTTATTATAATTAGCGCAAGGTGCGTTGTACGTATGCAAGTTTGATACTAGTTCACATTTTGTCGGTTTGCCATGGATAGATTGTAAGCTATTGAAAAATTATGAGCTAAATAGTAAATGATTTGTTGCAGTTCACAATTTTTCGATACTTTATAATCTAGGTAGATATATTATAAACTAACGCTGTGCATAATTATACGGTGGATATTTATTAGGTAGGTTAGGTAGGTTTTGGTAGGTTCTTTAACGTAAGTTTAATATTCAATGAATGTCTGAATGTTACTTTTTCACGTCTTAATGGCTGAACGGATTTCGATGAAATTTTGCACACAGACCACGACCTAAGTTAGGACACATAATACTTTTTCTGTTCTCCTGGGATAATTTCCAACCTCCATTCGGGCGAAGCCGCGGACAAAAGGTAGTTCTACTTACAATCAAATTTATAATGGCCTAAATTTCGACGTCTAGTTCTAATATCATAAAGTACTTGGCCCCGAACGTGAGTGCAGGCCACTATTTAGCCACAAAAGGGCTTCACAATTATGGCATGCTTGGGCGAACACTTTTGAAATGGGGCACAATATGGTCTTAGAAAATCGGATCTCTGTTGAAAATATTCTATTGGGAGTCATTCCTTCGTGCTGTTATTTAACCTTTGTGTAATTAGAATTAAGATAAAAAAAACTGAAATAGGACATTCATCTAGTGTTTTTAAGTGTTAAGCGACAAAAGTCGATTAACACTTTTTAGGGTTCCGTAATCAACAAGGAAACTTTATACTTTCGCCATGTCCGTCTGGCTGTCTGTCTGTCCACGGCTTAGCTCAGATACTCTTAGTACTAGAAAGCTGTAATTTGGCATGGGTATGCATATTACATGAGGAAAAATTTACATCTTTTTAGAAAAAGAGGTGAAAGACATAATTATAGTACTAGAAATAGGGACCTATTAGTTCAATCAGGTTTCAGACTGGCTAAAGTAGACTCATCTTTCATGGGGTACTGTTTTAAATGTTACAATAAAATTCCTCCCCATATACTTCAACTGAATGAGACTAAATTTAAATCTTGTATAAAACGCACACTATGCAGGCAGGCATATTATATAAGTTGGGGGATTACATCGCAGATAAAAATGCTTGGCTGAATGCTGATCCTGCTCCACAACCACAGCTAGTTGATTAACATTTGACAATAATGATGGAGCTGCTGAAGAGTGTAAGACTATCTTTGCATTGTATAAACTCAATCTCCTTTGTATTATATAATTTCATAGCACAGGTGTGAGTACTATGTACTATAGAGCTACCATTGACCGGGTAATATGTCTTTCATTGACTTGAATGTGCCCTGGCGGCTGAGAGTATGTCATGCTCACTTAGATGTCTCGCTATGGTGGCGTGTGTGTTGGATCATTTAGCTCTCTTCAAAATGGTTGAGCTGAATGGTGCTAATCCATGCGTCATGTTTGTGAACGAGCGCCGTCAGTTGGGACTGGTTATCTCTTAGCTGCCACGGGTTATTTTTTTATTTTGTTTCTATTTGTTGTACCTACTCTGGACGCTTTTAGCGTGTAAGTTTTTATTATTTTAATTTTTACATCGTTCTCACATTTAGTTATAAATTCAACATTATAGATGTAACGAATACTTTTGTAACAATTTAATTTAAAAGAGTGTCCATGGAGTTTCTTGCCCGTTCTTCTCCATAGGAACCTGCTACGCTTTGGAATGGGCAACTAGCTTTATCTTCATGACTGACCGACCCCTTGACAATTCAAAAGTGCCTGTAATTGATTTATTTGAAATAAATGCTTTGAGTTTGAAATTAGCAATGTTAATCGACTTTTGACGCTGACCGTAGGTACCATCACTAGC